>CAIGQV010000919.1:9033257-9048978 GCA_903798115.1 Danio jaintianensis
TGTGTGTGTGTGTGTGTGTGTGTGTGTGTGTGTGTGTGTGTGTGTGTGTGTGTGTGTGTGTGTGTGAGAGAGAATTACTGTTCTGACACATTTTAGTTCTTCACAAGTTCTCAACTGATAAAAATATCACAAAGAGAGCATTTAGCCCTGTACACAGCATTGTTTTGGATGTTCGGTTGCAAAATATACTTCA
This sequence comes from Danio jaintianensis, assembly GCA_903798115.1. Lineage (NCBI taxonomy): Eukaryota > Metazoa > Chordata > Actinopteri > Cypriniformes > Danionidae > Danio > Danio jaintianensis. The sequence goes on from CAIGQV010000919.1 coordinate 9,033,451, forward strand.
TAAAAACCTTTTTTCATTTACTATCTTTAGGTTCAGTCTCACAAATGAAAGTGTGATTACTAAGCAATCTAGAAACCTAACACATAATATATTTGGTACATACAAAAACAACAAGGCTGAACAGAACTACAAGTGTGAACACACCCTTAATTTGATACTAAACAGCCATAACTTATCCTTACTGGAAAGATTTAAGTATTGATTGCTACATCTTCAGCAAGAGTCAGTCAGAAGAATTAAGAAAGCCTGATGAAACATGTCTTAAATAAATTCAGACTAAGCTAAAGCCTCTTTGCAAGTTCCTGAGACTGTCTAGAACCCATCTCACTCCTGAGCTTCAGCTGAAGGGTTTTCAAGTTTCTCTTTTTAGAACAAGTTGTGACGTGAATTTCTCGAGTCTGGGTCATAGTGAAGTATTCTCACACACTCAGATGACTTTTTGTAATCTTTTCTGGTTTGCATTATGATCATTATAAAGATTTAAAGTTAGAATAATTAGCTTTAAATAATGTCATCGAATACTTATTTAATGTATATGATGCGTATATGTAAATATACAGGTGGGTATCCTGTCACATTTGCCTTAAGTAGATGTGCAACATGTTAAACGTGTATGGGTGTGTTGTGTGAGTGCGCACAACAAACTTTATAATGGCATTTGTGTGTGGCTCATTCATCATTGCAGAAAGGCTTAATAAACTCCACGACAACTACCTCAAATAACCATTTGGAAACTTCCTAGTTTTTTTTACCACATTTTTACTGTGGTATTTGTGACTGGGTTGCTGTTGCAGAACAAGTGGTACTCAGTGCAGAGCCACATGGGCAGAGCTGAGCTCCAGCAAGGGGGAGCTTGTTGAGCTCCAGCTCCTCCTTGCTGCACTTCTTCTACAAGTGATGTCACTGGGGGTTGGGGTTAGGGGCGGGGTAGGTGTACGCATTAAAACACCTTATAGGAGGAGGAGCTGGAGCTCAAGCTCCCCCTCATTGGAGGTGAGCTCCACTCAAGTGGCTCTGCTCGGGCAGAACCCACTTTAAGTGGATGGGAAGTACCAGCTCATTTGCATTTAAAGGCACAGGCTCAAAAAAGCTAAAATTCTCTCTGAACCAAAAATTGACATTTTCAGCAGGGTATAACAAATGATTTGATTTGGTATTTTGAGCTGAAACTTCACAGACAAATTCTTAAGACACCATAGACTTCTTTAGTGTATGCAAAAATTACTTGTATTTTTTTTTATGCTTGAATACCCATTTTTATCTTTGTTCCTAATATTTTAAAATATAATATATAATATATTTAGAGAGAGAGAGATGGAGAATTTTAGTTTACCAAAAAACTTATATCAATTTCTTTTACTTGCCTTTACTTTGTTACACTTTACATTTGTCCTGCAATGTATACATATAAATATGACTTTTCCCTTAATATTACTGGCACACACAATAGTAGAGACTGAGACAAGACAAGGATCAGACAGTGGACAGAAAGAGGATGTTGACCAAGGCCAGACTTGAATACAGAGCATTAGAAATAATAAAAAGGAACTTGTATTGAGTAAAACTATAAATTACTGTCCTATTTTTATTCAGACGTCTTAAGTATTTGTTTCAAAATAGGAATTACCAGTAACAAAAATGTATGTTGACTAAAATACAGTCTGAATGTGTCATAACTGTATACTCACACACTCCAGTGACTTCTCCAATTGTCATCTTTTTCTGGTTATGATCTTTTAACCACAACGACACCAGAGATCCTTAAATTCAATCTCTGACTAAGACTGTTGGAAGTGCCTGCTTGTAATGCCCGACTGTAACTTTTATAAGGCTCGTTCTTGAATGACAATGATAGATTTCTCTCCAGTTGCCTAGCAATCTCACAACATCGCGATGCCCTCATAAAGGCATCTCAAATATCTGTGGCCCTTATTGTGTCTGGAGGTCACGTGACTTTGTGGGAGGAGAAGGTCAGCTTGAAAACAGGGGCCAAAGTGTGTGATTAGAATCAAGCTGTAGGTTGTCTGCCGGCCATATGTCTGATCAGATCAAGCTTGAAAATAAGGCACAATCTGTGGAAGAGACTGAACAAATTGATAACGAAAGAAAAAAAACATGCCTTTATAAACAACAGCTGTGCACTGCAGATTGCATTTATGGAAAAGCTCCATTTTTTGGCACTCATAATGTCAATGTGATCACTTGAATTGTAATTTCCCCCCAGATACCCTGAAGCTGTTGATGATCACTGCTTTAAACTGCACAGCTGTCACTGATCCAACTTGGAAGGGTTTCTTTGATGGAAAGTGGTGCACTGTGCATGGCATCAAGTTTGTGTATTGATAAGCCATATGTGGTAACCTGGATTTTCTTGTGCTTGAAGTTCATGTAAACAACACCAATTGTCAAAATGCCATTGAAATGAACAACTGACATCAACACAAATCATATTATGCATGGCCAGAAATATCTCAGACCTTGGATTCAGTTTGATTGAATTGAAGGAAATGCATTCATATTTAAAAGGTGCTGTATAGGTTTTTGACTCTTCTAAAGCATAAAAATACCATAATATGGATCTGGGGGGAGGACAAGCCAGCCTCTCCTTGATCCCCTTGGCTCTGTGCTGGTTGTGGAAATTCAAAATTGACTCGAAAGAAACCATTATGATTGGCTAAGATTGGCAATGAAAATACAGAAAAGTGGTTCAACCGGCGTACTAAGAGCCATGGAAATTAAAGCAAATAAACAAAAACAAAAAAACTACTTCCATAATATGTTTGCAGATATTATGCTAAGTGAACATATTTGTTGATCTGAAAAAAAATGCTAAAGTCCGTTTTTCTCCTTTGAAAATGTGTGCTCCGTGTCTTTGTTTTGTTCTGTATAACTCCGCCCATGAGTTTATTTCTTCCGTTGAACACAAAGGAAGATACACTGAAGAATGCTTAAATAAACACTCATTCACTTCCATAGTCATTTTTGTTCCTGCTATGGATGTCAATGGCTGTTTTTTTACCAACATTGTTCACAATATCTTCCTTTGTGTTCAACGGAAGAAAAAATTAGAACCACTTAAGTGTGAATAAATGGTGAGGGCATTTTCATTTCAAGGAAGTGCATTTTTTTGAGAAACGCAGTCAAGATGTATTTCGGAGGAGCGAAAAATGACTAATTTCCTGTTTAAAGGGGACGGAAGTAGTATTTGAGACTGTCTGACGATAAACATTAAGACAAAGAATACAAGGCAATCTGATGGCGAAGGGTGCTTATTATGGAAACCAAGGTTTGGTGTTTCATTTTTCTGGCAGTATTGTATTTCATAGCTTAAAATGCTTACTTTCATATAAAGTATATATATACATTTTTCTTTTGTTGCTAACTCTGTGATTGCTGGTGATCTACTGTGTTTAAATACAGCCGCTTAACTTTAAGCAATACACAACACACAAATGGTTTGTAATTATTCAGTTGATCAGATCACTTCATTGAGAATGTGTTATATGCATAGATGTCACTTTGTTGAAGTACACTATATATTCTATAGCTGTAGGTTAACTGTATATGTTTGACTGCTGTGTCAACTGTATACTCCACGCCCTAACTTTCTGAATTGTAATTTATTAATGTGTGCATTTTGTAAAGCTGCTTTTGGAATGATAATTATTGTGAAAAGTGTTATTATGAATAAGCTTGAATTGAATTGAGCTTTGATATACAAATAGGTTATTAAAGCAGCATGTGAATGGCTTGATTGATACTGCACAGTGTGACTTGTTTGAAAACTATGGTCATCAGGGAACTGTTTGTGGAGTGCATCTGGTTCACTGATGGTTTCTCTAAATGGATGGCACCATAAACTGTCAATACTACGTGCACACACACACACACGCACGCACGCACTCACACACACACACACACACACACACACACACACACACACACACACACACACACACACACACATTAAACAGAAAGTTTTTATGAGCCAATGCCTACATTGGTTACTAATGTAGTGTAGCCTCAGGGGGGCTTTAGGGCAGAGACAAAAATGTATCTCATCTAAACGACTAAAAACAGAACGTCAACAGTAACTAGCAACGAGTATACTGCGCGTGTGTGTGTGTTTAATCTTTTGGAACTTATTAGGTATTAGGGCTGCACGATAAAAAACATTCTGATATTTGTGATACTTTTTTTAGGATATATGATAATATTTGGCCAAGATACAACTATTAATTTGAATCTGAGGGTTAAAAAAAATCTAAATATTGAGAAAATGTCCTTTAATGTTGTCTATATTAAGCTCTTGGCCATGCATATTACTAATCAGAAATTACATTTAGATTTATTTTCAGTAGGAAATCGACTAAATATCTTCATGGAATAGGATCTTTACTTATATTTAATGGTTTTTGGAGTAAAAGAAAAATCTATTATTTTTACTATTGGCAAAAATATACCCATGCAACATACTGTAAGACTGGTCCAGGGACACATTGTTTTTCTGCAATATATATTGAAAATTCTGCATAAAATATAATAAACAAATTACAAGCATCGATGAATATAATAGAACAAAGATATAAATGAGATAAAACAGTGCGTCATGGTTTTCTGTGGAGTCTTGACAGTGTTTGCACATTGCGATATCGATGCTGAAACTATATATTATACAGTCCAATTATGTATCTCAAACATAATCAAAAATACATTATCGCCCCAGATAATATGTTTAGTGATTGGGTGTCAGCAAGATTTTGTTGTTGTTGTTAGAAGAAATTATAAAGGAATGAACATTTTTAAGAAATTAAATAAAAGGTTTTTGTTCTTTTGTGCTTTTTAATTGAAAGAATCCTGAATAAAGGCATTACGGTTAACTGTTAACTGTTGTAGCATTGATAATAATAAAGACATGTTTTATATACAGCAAATCAGCATATTTGAATGATTTCTGATGCTTAAAACTCTTTTTTTACAGTAATAAATTCCGAAATATAATCAAATAGAGCACTGTTCTTTTAAATTGTAATAATATTATACAATATTGCTGTATTTATTATCATATAATTGCATATAAAATATCTGAAAAACAATAAAGCATATTTACAAATTAAAAATATTGAACAGCTGTTCTTAATGCATGAATGTTTCTGCATCATCTCACAAAATATCAATCAATTTACATATATTATTGAGAAATAGAGAAAACAAACCACTTCTAGAATCATTTGAAAAACACCAGCTTTATCTATTGATTGTTCAGACCTCGGTTTGATATATGATCAATACAGTAATATGAATGCTTTTTTTAAACTACATATATAAGTAATTAAATGTACATTAAGTGCAGTGTACTGTGGTCACTTCAGATATAAGTGTCTGCCAAATGTAAGTATAATGCAAATGTAAATGCATAAATCAATAAATCCAAATAAATAAATACCCTTCTGGAATTAAATGAAATCTTCCTTGAATAGAACAGATAAGCATTCATGAGTGAGGAGGTTACATATTGCAGTAAAATTGCAATAGTAATTTAGAAAAACATGCCATGCTTTAGGCATAAGGAGTTTCATAACATTTACTTTCACCATTACAGGATGCATATCCCGGGGCCCAACCTGCTTCTCTAAATAGACACGGTAGCTTTGCCAAATTTGCACTTGGCCGAGTTTTGTGAAAGTGAGGCATTGCACAGAAGACTGAATACATCACAAACATGTCAAATATTCAGTCCGGCTGATCTAAATATGCCTGATAATTCAAATTTCTAGTTAATGCCTTCCTATGTTTGAGTGAAGGATGTGAGAGTGATGTGACCGGCGTAAATATGCCAATTTTAACCTTGCAGGATAAAAAATAAAACATACCTCAATTTCCTTTCTTATAAAAAAAATAATACATACGTCAATTTCCTTTCCTATAAAAAAAATAATACATACGTCAATTTTCTTTCCTATAAAAAAAATAATACATATGTCAATTTCCATCAATTTTTCCTTTTACGTCATAACACTAAGCAGAACTTTGGTCAGGATGTGATGCGTTCTTTTAAACTTACTAACAGGGTTGTTGCTAGAAGGGATACAGCTGCGGCCGGAAGTTAATGAGAATTGTTTTTATTATTTATTAAATTAACCAGTAATTCTATTTGTCAGTCTATGGTGTTCATTTGTGCATCCTAAAACTCCACGTTTATAGTCCTGTTAGTCGCTGACAGTATCTTTAGCAGGTATGGTGTGAAAACTCTAATGGCGGACGCCTACTTCTCACTCAGGGCTGTCTATGCTAATGAGGGAGAGATGTCAATAAAATGTCAATAAAAGTGTTTCTGCAGACTGTTTTTATCAAGTGTGATTATATAAAATAGAATTAATTAATTGTTACCATTAGATAATGGCTATATTCACACACTGTTGCCACACAACTATGTTTAAACCATTTATAAAATTGATTTTTGCATAATGTCTACCCCTACCCCAACCCTAATCCCAACCCTCACAGTAATGTAAAAACAGTAATTATACACTCAAAAACATGATTACTGCTGCTTGTTCAAACTACCTGTTTAAAATGAGCTGAAACAACACAATTCGTGTAATTTCTTTGGCCAATTTATTTGTTTCATGTTCAGTCCACTTTTTTATTTGTAAACCATTAAGTTAACTTAAGCATTTTGTGTTGGGACAACATGAAGGAATTGTGTTGGTCCAACTACCTGCTTAGGGGATTTGTAATTCCCAGCATTCTTCGCGTTAATAAAGAGAGGGAAATGTTAACAATAAAAGTAATCTTAGGTGTTTAAAGTTAATAGAAAGACTTGTTAGTTTAATCTTAACTTTAGTTTGAAGATTTAGAAGATTTTCATGTAATGCATTGAGTTTTGAGATTACCACCTTGCAGAAGCACCCATGCTTTGGGTGTTGGCAGTTTAATTAGCAAAAATGCAGTTTGTTGCTTTGCTCAGTGAGCAATAACTGTCCTAAAATTAGTTCTGAGATCAGTCTCAATCAACTGTATACCTAACTCATGAAATATGCTTAAAATGGCTCTTTTAGTTCATTTAGGATAACTTCAAATGAAACTAAGAGACTTCGAAATGTACGACACATAATAGACATGCATGATATTGTCAGACCTTTGAGTCCCTTGAAAAAAATGTATTTAAACTTTTATTTGATAAAATCATGTTGGGCCAACTCAATTGCATTTAATTGTGTAAATAGTTTTTTTTAGTTGATGCTAAACAAATTTATTGGATGGAAATCCTGCCCTCAATTAAATTGAGTTCATCCAATGAGTTATTTTTTTGAGTGTACAGAGTATTATTCATATTATTAATTAAATTACCCATTAAATTGCATTTATCAACACCTACCTAAACCCAAACCTTTATAGTAATATAAAAATAGTAATTATTGTTGTACAGCATCACAAAAATTATGTTATATTGATTTGCATATACACAGCTGTATCCCTTTTAGCCTTCACCAGGCAATGATGTATGTGTAGGAGGAAGAGAACTCATGCCCTTCAAAACCACTGCTTGATTTTGCAGGATAGCACGAACTTTCTCATCACAGCTGGAAGCAATCTTTCATTAAAAGCCCCACCATAAACATTTCGTCTTCATTTACTCAGCCTCGTGTTATTCCAATGCATAAGAAAGTCAGAAAACAAATTAATATTTAACTTAATTTAGTTAAGTACGTGTCCCTCCGGTCAAAGTCTGTTTATTCAAAACTCTGATGTCTCAGTGTGTTCATTAAGATATCAGAAATATGAACCAGCTTAATTCAAGACTTATAAATTATGCATTGAGTTTTCAGCTCAAATGAATACATTGCTTAGTACCATTATACGTAATTGCCCATATTGTGATGTTGGCCATCATTCAAATGCTATTTCTTTTGGGAATAATAAGTCATTTTAATGTCTCCACAGGCGAGCCAAGGAAATTTGACCCCACATTTAAAGGCCCGATTTATAACAGGTAAGACAACATTTATTAACTAAATCTGATCTAATGTTTACAAACCATTGTGTCTGAAACTAGTGTTCATTTAGTATCATTAGATTGTATAGGATTTAGTATACTTTTGTTTCTCTATTTTTACTTCAGTAGTTTTTTTCCACTGATCCTTTCACCTTAGTCACTAAAGTCAAATGCAGTTACCAGACTTTACCTGTTACCTGAGGCTGACATGAAATTATAATATTCATTTTAAGAGCTTTGGCTTCAAAATGACCATTACAAAGACTTGGTGTTAAAAAGTAGATGACAGAAAAGCTAAATATAATGTAGTAAATATTGTTTTCTTATAGTCATGCAAAAATATATATATTCAAGCTATAACCTATGGAATTATGGAGGACAAAACCTGCTAAAAACAATAAATAAATAAATATAAATGCATAAATAAAGTAATATAATTTTTTTTTTAATAAATTACTTGAATGTTGGGGCAATAAGAAAATGCTAAACTAAAAGTAGATTTTTTTTTAACCCTTTCAAACGTTTATTTTATTATTTATTTACTTTTTCTCAGCTGAACATGCTAATGAGAGGGTGTCTATCAGTCATCAGAAGGAGGTCTTTATGCCATCATTGGTTGATTGAGTTTTTTGACTTCCGATGATTGATAGTTTAATTATTTATCTTCCCGCACTATTAATTATTTATATATTTATTTATGCAGGAATTTGTGGATTCACATATTTATTTATTTATTTATTTGTTAATTTATTTATGTATATATATATGTATGTAGGAATTTTTGGATTCATATATTTATTTATTTATTTTCTTATTTATTTATTTATGCAGGAATTTGTGGATTTGTTTATTTATTTGCATATTTATTTATTTATTGTTTTTACAGGTTTCGTCCTCCATATGGGATCAAAATCCCGCCAAATGTATTGCGGTCGCGGATTGAAAAATAATAAGCATAAAATTCACATCACATGTAAAATAAAAACCATTTTAATATTATGTTATTATTTTAACATATTATTTTGATATTATATTATTAATAAATAAGCACAACAGCTGCCTATTTTTTTTAAATTTCAGATTTATTGTCAGTGACAGTTAGGGAATTGGATATTTGCAGTTTTTGGAGTTTACAAATGCTTAGTGCAATCCAATCATTTGATATCAGTGTTTTTTAGTGTTAGTGTTCTAGTTAGCAATAATTACCCTGTTTGAGACGCATCTAAAGGCAACGATTTATGTAACAAGACTTATGTAACCTGCTCATAGACCTGCTGTAGAACTAAACCCGTCTGCTATTCTTGACGAACAGGGGCTGCACAGACATTCTCTGTTGTATCCTGTTTATCTTGGCCTTGCTGGGATACTTTGCAGTTGGGATTTTGGGTAAGTTTCAGCCTGGTAATTTTCACATTTCTTTGCATGATGCCTTTCTGACCAAAAGTACTAACCTGTCCATATCTAAAGACAAGTTATTGGTCAGATGATACTGAATAGGCTTTATCTTCTGTTATAGCATGGTCTCAAGGAGACCCTCGGAAAGTGATTTACCCGACAGACAGTACTGGTCAGTTTTGTGGGCAGGCCGGCACCCCACTTGAGTGAGTAAAAATGCCCTGGACATGTTACAATTGCAGTGGCCCCCACAACAGACCTTTAATGCAATTCTGTAGTTGAATTATGAAATGGTGTACCTACTCAGACTAAATATCAGAGATGACTCTTTATTTTGTTCTGTCTGAATAATCAGGAAAAAGCCTCTGCTGTTCTACTTCAACATCATGAAGTGTGCAAGTCCTCTGGTCCTGCTCGAGTTTCAGTGTCCCACCACTCAGGTTTGGCACTCATTTAGGCTTCTTTTTGGAAGATTATATGCATCTACACACTTTATTGGGTACACCTGTTCGACCACTTGTTTAAAAAATCTAATCAGCCAATCACAAGGCAGAAACTCAATGCATTTGGGCATGTAGATGTGGACAAGACAATCTGCTGAAGTTCAAACCGAGCATCAGAATAACAATGGCTGTATTCGAAATCACCCCCTATACCCTCATTCACTATTTCCTACAGTAGTCCACTATTATAGTCCACTTGAAGGAGTAAATGAAAAGCGAGGAGAGTTGGGCATGTTCCATTAAAATAGTAATTAGTTATAGTTACTAGTTACCTCTCACAAATAGTAACCGAGTTAGTAACTGAGTTACATAATTATAAAAGTAACTAGTTACCATGGAAAGTAACTATTGCGTATAAAACATTGTATACTAATCTACACTATTTTATGGTTGTTGTGGGACAATGTGAGAGACAACCATCAAATTCAACATATCATTATGAATATTATCATTACTATAATGGCACAATAAAACACAATAAATGGTTTAGAACTTATAGATATTAGGTATTATTATTATATTATTTTGTTTAATTCTATCTGAGTAATAAGTGTTTGCGGGGGAGAAAAATCAAGTTTTATTTGCTTTGACGTCGTGGCTTCGTCTCCTCCTTTGGTAGCAGAGCTCATGTTATCACCTACATGTGCATGTGACGACATGAGGCGCTTCATTAAATTAGAATTACTTGTCACCGAAGCAGAGAGACTCTTTTTTTCCTGGGCATAAGTTGCACGATACATAAACATTCTTGCCTTTCACCTCAACAAGGGAAAAGTAGTGCTATTTCCAGTTTGCAAAAGCTACCTTTAAACTTGTTGGATTTGCCATTGTTCTGACTCCTGGTCGTTGGTGTGTGCCACTGACTGTGCGTGTGCTTGTGTGAACACCAGCACTACTCTGCCTCCGATTGGCAAATGATGGAAATGTACTCTATCTAAGCCAATCATCACGTTCTCAGTTACACTACATTCACAGACAGTGAACCATCATCATCACTGACACCAATCATCATCACTGGTTGGTTATGTGTCCCGCCCCAGCCCCGAACACACACAGACACACACACCCACCCCAGAGAAAGAGAGGTCCTATGGCTGAGAGAGACGCGGCTTGCATGAAAATGGCTTCAGTGTTCTCAATTATAGTAACACACATTTTATTGTCAGTAACGGTAACGGCATTGTAACGGGGGAAACAGTAATTCATTTGATTACTCGTTACTGAAAAAGTATCGCCATTAGTTTATTTATTTATAGCACCGTTATTCCCATCACTGGGAAAAGAAACATGCAAAATAAGCAGTGTGGGGGTCACAAGGACCAGGATTGAGAACCTCTGATTTAAGCAACTTGGACCGTGACATGGTTGTTTGCCGCACTACACGAAATCAGTGAAAGATCCATCGGATGCAGACCTCAATTCTGAATAATGTTTCCAGCATCTTGTTAAATCTGTGCCACAAATAATTACTTCCATTAAAGGCACTAGCAAGGTGTACCTAATAAATTGGCTAGTGACTGTGTAGTTTTGTCTCACACACTGGCAGTAAACTATATGTATATATGTTCTTTTGACAGATCTGTGTGGAGAAATGTCCGGATAAATTCATGACGTTAGTGGATGCTTTAAAAAGTCAAAATGACAAAGCATACTACACCCAGTTCTGCAAGGATGGAATAGACATGAGCAAGGTGAGGCATGAGCAAACGTTTCCTGTATTAATTATGGTATGATAAATACAATAATTGTTTGTTGTAGTATTATGCTTACTTAACAAGCCTGACATATATCAGTAAAATCTGTTTTTTAAAGGATAAAGTTTACTGACATTTAGACAAAATATGAAGTTTTGTACTGTACGTGTATTTTGTGAGTATCATATTTGATATATAAGGCTGTTTTAGTTCAAATTATAGTATGACATAATTCTTAAATAAAAGCAGTGCATTTATATAAAACATACAGTGATATTCATATGACTAAAATATTCGGATTGCTTGTAAATCTGTGAGATATTTAAATGCTTAGTTTTTTAATCAAACCTCTGTAATTTCTATTAGGCAATGTTATGAAAATAAATTACAATTTACCAAGTAAAGGATTCAACATAGTTATGATCCAGTTGATAATTAACAAGCCTTACTTATTTGCATTTCAATATGATAAAGCAGGCTTTTTAAAGTGTTTAAAATTGATCTTTTTATTATTAAAAATGTTCTCATAAAGATTATCAAAAGTATAAAATAGTAAAAAAAAAGTATAAAAGTAAAAATGTCAATTTTTTTCAGAATGCTCCTCAAATCCTGAGCGAGGGCTTGTGTCCTTCAATCCTCTTTCCTAGCAAGAACTGTAAGTCTTTTAAATCATGTTTGTTAAAACACATATATCGGTTGAACTACCCCAGCAGAGACACAACGTCATAAGATGTTAATATTAGGTTAGATTTTGGTTGCCAGCATCTAAGAACAACGTTATTTTGACGTCCAATAACGACGTGAAATGACGTTGATATTTTGTTGATTTTAGGTTGTGTTGGAAAGTGACCAAAATCCAACCTCGAGCCAACATCTTAATCCAACGTCATATTGACGTCAAATACTGACATTTATACAGTCAGGTATGCTAACCAAAATCCAACGTCTGATAGACGTCATAGGGGTAACGTCCACACAACGTCAAGCTGTAACATCATTAGACGTTGATATTTTGTTGTTTTTAGGTTGCGTTGGAAAGTGACCAAAATGCAACGTCTGTCCGATGTTGGACACTGATGTCGGCCTGATGTTGGGTTCTGACGTCAACCCGATTTTCATTTCCAAACAAAATGCAACATCCCATGACGTTGGGGTACAACGTCAAACTGACGTCATATTGACATCCTGTGCCTGCTGAGAATTTAAGTTCTGTTGTCTTTAACGTCTGATGTGTCTCTAAATTGCTTTAAAATGGTGAGCTTTGCCCTGTGTTTCAGTCACACGGAGATGCTTGCCTGCTCTAGAGACAATGAAAGGTGGTGTGGTTGTGATTGGGAACGAAACTCAATTCACTGTCGATAAAGGAGAAGTTATAAATGCAACAGAGCTCCTTGATGCAGCAAAGTGAGTGATACTAGTGTATTATATACATAGATTTATCTGCTTCGCAAAAATATAGATATTATTATGTAAATCTGCAGATTAACTATATCTATGCATGACACCTGTAGAGTCTTTTTTTGTTATTTTTGTTTGTTTGAATGTAATATAATAATGCTGAGGAAAAATAATAATTGTGAAAAAGGCTATAGAGGTAAACTTGAATTGAATTGATTATTATGCATTTGTTATATTTAGATAATATTATGATACAACATTATAGTGTTACTTAATATAGTTTACAATAGTGTAATATTTGACATGAACTAATAATGAGCAATACATGTACAGCATTTATTCATCATGGTTTAACATTTACTAATGCATTATTAAAATCTAAATTCATATTTGTTAACACACAGTGGATTAACATGAACTAATAATGAACAGACACGGTGGCTCAGTGGTTAGCACTGTCGCCTCACAGCAAGAAGGTCGCTGGTTCGAGTCTCGGCTGGCCCAGTTGGCATTTCTGTGTGGAGTTTGCATGTTCTCCCCGTGTTGGCGTGGGTTTCCTCCGGGTGCTCTGGTTTCCCCCGCAGTCCAAAGACATGCGCTATAGGTGAATTGAATAAACTAAATTGGCCGTAGTGTATGTGTGTGAATGAGTGTGTATGGATGTTTCCCAGTACTGGGTTGCAGCTGAAAGGGCATCCGCTGTGTAAAACATATGCTGGATAAGTTGGCAGTTCATTCCTCTGTGGCGACCCCTGATGAATACAGGGACTAAGCCGAAGGAAAATAAATTCCACACAGAAATGCCAACTGACCCAGCCGAGGCTCAAACCAGCGACCTTCTTGCTGTGAGGCGATTGCGCTACACACTGCTCCACCATGTCGCTCTTAAGTGAACATTCATTGTTATTTTTATAATAAAACATACATTAATATTTGCAGGAAATCCAATGTAGTAGTTGAGGCTCGGGCAGTAGCCATGAGGATCTTTGAGGACTACACACAGTCCTGGCACTGGATCCTTCTGTAAGTGTAAAATATTTTTGATTTATTTCATTTCCCCGCTCCAGCATCCTACATAACATTCAGTATTGAGTTATGGCAGTCAGATTTAGTGTTATTGAGCTCCAGTGAGTTCTGCATGATTTAGACTGGCATTGATTGAATCTCTGTGTGGTCTTTTTGCAGTGGTTTGGTGATTGCTATGCTGATCAGTCTGATTTTTATTCTCCTCCTGCGTTTTCTGGCTGGAGTCATGGTCTGGGTTATGATCATCATGGTCATCGCTGTTATTGGATACGGTACGGTATTGGATCTTGTGTGCGAGTATCAAATTAGATTTCCTAGAATGTTTAGTTAGGTAACCAAACACTTTGTTTACTTGCGTTGTGCTTAACCATAAAGCATTTATAGTAATACACAGACTAAATGAAATAATTGTGAAAATGAATATATACACTTACTGGCCACTTTAATAGGTACAACTACTAGTACCGGTTTTGAATTGAATAAACTAAATTGGCTGTAGTGTATGAATGTGTTTGAACGTGAGAGTGTATGGGTGTATCCCAGTACTGGGTTGCAGCTGGAAGGGCATCCGCTGCATAAAACATGTGCCGGAATATTTGGAGGTTCATTCTGCTGTGGTGACCCCTGATAAATAAGGGATTAAGGCGAAGGAAAATGAATTAATTAATGAATTTAAGTTCACCCAAAAATTTAATTTATGTTATTAATTACTCAACTATTGTTCGAAAACCCCGAGAGCTTCGTTCGTCTTCAGAACACAAAAAGATATTTTAGTTTAAATCTGAGAGCTCCGTCATTCCATAGATAGCAAAGTTCAGAAAAATACCAAAAAACATCCACAAAACAGACCAAATGCCTTCAGTGGTTTAATCAGAATATTATGAAGTTACAAGAATCCTTCAGCACCCTCAGATGCCAGCGTATTCCTTAGGGCAGCACGATATTGGAAAAATCCAACTTTAAGATATTTTGTTTTTCTGCAATATATATTGCAATATGAATACTTGATTGATTGGGGTGATTTTGTAAGAGGGTGAATGTAACAAACAATCTACAAACATAGATAAATACAATAGAGCAAAAGATATGAAATAAACAGAGCTTTAAGGAGTCTAACAGTATTCAGGTGCAGAAATTGAATAATACAATGTAAATTAATACTGCATAGTCTTCATAGTATAAATAATTCAATAAAATTAAACATTAAAGTTACAAACGGAACAATTTTTTTATGCTTGAATGGTTTTAAAATCCTCAGTAGTAAACTCAATGTCTATCCATCCATCCATCCATCTTCAACCACTTATCTGGGGCTGGGTCACAGGGGCAGCAGTCTCTGAAGGAAAATCCAGACTTCCAGCTCCTCCCGGGGAATCCTGAGGCGTTCTCACCAGTAGGTATCACTGCAGTCCGGAGAGCTCCAAGTGGTAGGCAGTTATGCCGCAAGTAGGTTGGGTGACCTCCAAGTGGGAGCGACTTACACCACAAGTAGGTTGGGTTTAGGGTTGGGGTT
>CAIGQV010000919.1:9048988-9073652 GCA_903798115.1 Danio jaintianensis
GTGGTTGGTGCAGACGTTACTAAAACACAACAGGTTACTGTGAGGTTGGGTTTAGGGTTGTGGTCGGTGTAGATGTTAGTAAGACACAGTAGTTTGGACATGTCATGTAGGAGACATTAAATTGATCAAAGAAAACTCCTGGAGGTTTGGACAGCCCACTTGTTCGTGCAATAGGGGGGTTGTCGCGATCGCGAATAGAACACCGGTGGGGGGGAGGGAGTCATGGCTGGGATGGGGTGGTGTAATCGTGAAGTGAAGACCGGGGGGTGGGGGGAGTGCGATCGTTAAGAGGTGGGGGGGCTTCACTTTTATTCATTTTGAGGGACCTGTGCACATGCCAGCCCTCCAGCGTGTCCTGGGTCTTCCCCAGGGCCTTCTCCTGGGTGACAAAGAGTAGGAATGGTGAGAGTAGGAACATAGATTGACTGATAAATCAAGAGCTTTGCCTTTCGGCTCAGTTCCTTCTCCACCACAATGGGCCGGTACATAAACCTCAGTACTGCTGTCGCTGCACCGATCAGACTGTTAGAATTATTCCTCCCTCACTTGTGAGCAAAACACCAGATACTTGAACTCCTCCACCTGGGGCAAGGCCTGAAGATGACAAGCCACCTTTTTCTGGTCTAGCACCATGGCTTTGAACTTCACGGTTCTAAAGGTTTTAAGGTTCTGATCTTTATCCCTGCCGCGTCACACTCATCAGAAAAACATCTTAATGGGTGCTGAAGGTCCATTTCCGATGGAGCCATGTTGATCCGATGGACCATTACCTTTCTTCTTGTTCTGATTATCTTGACTATGTGTACGTGGCAAATGCATTGAGTTGCTGCCATGTGATTGGCTGATTAAATATTTGAATTAACAAGTGGGTGCACAGGTGTAATGAGGTGGCCAGTGAGTGTATTGTAATACATCTGAACATTTATTAATGATTTTCATTCGATTTTCACTACCATATTTTATCATCTTCTGGCTCTCTTTTCCAGGTATTTTCCATTGCTATATGCAGTACGCCAGTCTAAAAGGACAGGCTGGTTCTGATGTCACTATCAAGGATCTGGGTCTACAGACGGACTTCTCTGTGTACTTACAGATTCAGCAGACCTGGCTTGCCTTCAGTGAGTATTAAAATCATTATGCCAATATACACAAATATATGCAATACATTAATGTTAGGGGCTTGGTATGTTTTTAATGTTTTTAATTGTGGTGTTTGTTTAAAGAAGGTTACATTAATTTGATAATTATTGCAAAATATTATAACAATTTCCAAATATAATGGAACATTATATCTATAATGGAGACTGGCAGAAGTAAGATCCAAGTGCTGCTTTATTTAACACAAGCTTGATTTAGACAAGCTAGGTTAAACATCAGCAAACAGCTATATTAAGGGAACGGACAAAGCGTAATTTAAAATTAGCCAAGGATCAGGGCAGACATCAAACAATCAAAAACAAGGAAACAGTTCAAGGGTAAAAATACAGGCAGTGCAAGACAAGACAATGAAAACAAGGATACAGCAAAATAATACTTCACCGTGTGTGTTTAAGTGCAGCTTAAATAGTCTGACTGATTGGAAACAGCTGTGTGATTGTGGCAGAGGACTGTGGTAAACAGAGTCTGGGAGGAACCACAGGAACCAAACACTTTACGATTACACCCATATTTTGACAAGCTATTTGAAACACTTTAGTTGCAACTAACATGTTTTCTATATATAAAATAACGTTTGTTAAAATTTTTGACAAACATCTATTCTTTGACCTATTTTAAAGGGAAAGTTCACCCAAAAGTCAAAATGTCCTCACAATTTACTCACACTCAATTATTTTGAAACCTTCTGTTGAAGACAAAACAAGATATTGGGGAAAAAGCAGCCACTGACATTCATAGTAGGAACAAAAGTACTTGTTTGATATCTACAGATAGGTGTGTTGAAGCAGGGCTGGAATTAAACTGCAGTGCTGCGGCCCTCCTAGAATTAAGTTTGACACCCCTGCTTTAAATTAAAAGTTTTCCTGAAGTATTGATTTATGTGATTTTAATGCAGTCGTGGCACTTAAATCAGCCATAATGTATACCTGGTTTCTTTTTGTCATGTTTCATTTTCATTGCATTTGTCTCCACACAGTGATTATCCTGTGTATTGTGGAAGCGGTAATCCTCCTCCTCCTCATCTTCCTCAGGAAGAGGCTCCTCATCGCTATTGCTCTCATCAAAGAGGCCAGCAAGTCAGTCTACATTTACCATCTTGCACAGGGTGTCTGCGGGGTCTTAAAAAGTCTTAAATTTCAAAAACAAATCTTTAGGCCTTAAAAAAAATCTTACATTTACTGGAATAATGTGTTAAAGGTCTTAAAAGAAAGTTATTATGCAAAAATCACTTTTATAAGGGGTTTAAACACAACAGTGTGTGAGTATAACCAGCTTCTAATGGTAAAAATGTTTTAATTTTATGTTTTATAATCACACACTTCATAAAAACAGTCTGCAGAAACACTTTGATTAACATTCTCACTTTGTACATGACATCAGAGGGGGAAAGCCCCGCCGATTAGTGACGATCTCTCCTTTATTACCATAAAGGTGCGTTCACACCAGACGCGGATGAAGCGTCAAGCACAAGTGATTTACATGTTAAGTCAATGCAAAGCCGCGAATAGACATCCTATCTATCAAATTGAGCGTTTTGCGCGTTTGAGCGCGTCAAACGCGCAAAACGCTCAATTCGCGCTGCGCCATTCGCGCGAATAGCGCCGCAGGATGTCTATTCGCGCCTTTGCATTGGCTTAACATGTAAATCACTCGCGCTTGACGCTTCTTCCGCGTCTGGTGTGAACGCACCTTAAGTCTTGTTTTTGAATCTGCCACTATGTTGACACACAGGCATTTGTAGCTCAGCCCTATTTTAAAAAGAGCACAATCTCATTTGAATTTAAAGCGATGGTCAACAAAATGGCACAATTAGGATCAAAGCTTAAAAGGGGCAGTTTCAAAGAGATATAAAACATTATTTATCAGGTATTTTGAGCTGAAACTCCACATACACACTCTAGGGATATCAGAGACTTTGTAAATAAGTCCCCTTTCAAGAGTTCACACTTAGCTGATGATTGATTATAAAGCGAGTTTGGCATGCTGTCCCTGGAGAGAGCCCTGAGCTCATAAGATCCTCGAGCCCAGGGCTCCCTCCCGTTGCAGGGCGAGAGAGGAGTTTGAGCTCAGGTAGATCTCGAGAACTCCCCTGCTGTTGTGGCAAATGAACAAAAAATAGGGATTGCTATGAAGAGGTAACTATTAACTAGGAGCACGTCTATGGTGCCGATTTGGATTAATCAATTAACCTACATTACGGGGGACCTGGGGGAAACCCATGTGAGCACGGGGAGAACTCCGCACAGAAACGCCGCCTGGCTTGGTAAGGACAAGAACCAGTAACGTTCTTGCTATGAGGCAACAGTGCTAACCACTGGGCCACCGTGCCACCCATTTAGGAAAGGAGGAGGAGTAGGGGTGGGAGGGGGGATTCTTCAAGACGAAGATGGCTGTGATATGGAACTTAGGGTATTTATGGTGTCTTAGGAATCGTTTGATTGGTGAATCATGAATGGCTAATGCAGGACCAGCTGTGTTCAATCATAAGCACATGATCCTCTCAAAATTAGTTTATAAATAAACTTCACCTAAATGATTTTAAATAGGTCTTAATTTTTGTCCATCTAAGTTACCCAGTTGGGCCAACACCCATCCAGTCACCAACAATATATCTTAATAGAACTTTTAACGAAAGTTAAATTTTTTACTCTATTTACCAATATGATTTAATTATTTTCCTTACAATAACATTTGTTTCAAAGTTCTCCATGTATTTATAGCTCCCAGGTGTGGACACTGACCTGGACAGACTGTTGTGCATGAATTTAGTTTACTATAGTTTTTAAAACTTGTCAATTAAAAAAAAGAAACATTATGTTGAAAAAAGTGCATGTATACAGCTTGCTTGTTTTGACACATTATTTAAAATATGTGGCTAAGAAATAACAAAATATATATATTTTTTTGATGAGACAAGTAAGAATCTTTTCTGTTGGCCCAACCGGACCATATAAGTCTGAAATTTCATTCACAGAAAGGTCTTAAAAAGTCTTGATAAAACCTCCAGAAATCCTTTTAACAGTAGAGCAAACCATGTTTTTAGATGTGTTGCTGACATTGTTTGGTCTCATGTTCCATATCACTGCTTTCTTTATGTACTCTAATAGCATTAGTACTTTACCAGTGTTTTCCTCGGGTGGGATGGATTAACAGAGGCTTAAAGTCATGAAATAATAATTAGGTTAACTAGGAGTGTTAGACAGGAAGCCCTAATGATCCCATCTATTTTTCAGGGCCATCAGTCATGTGATGTCATCGCTGTTCTACCCACTGCTGACCTACGCCCTGATGTCATTGGTCATCGCATACTGGGCCATCACCGCCGTGTATCCTAAATTCATTTAGGATCCTAAATCCTAAAAGTCACAATGATGCCAGAAATGATGCAGTTACACATAATAACAAATAGACACAGGCATAATGAATTGAATTTGATTACTCATTGCAAAAATGCTATATAGTTAGTAATCTTGGTAATATAATGTAACATTGTTTCCATGCAGATGTAATCTCCTTGACTTCTATGTAGGTTTTTGTCCACCTCTAATGAGCCAATATACAAGGTTTTCAATACAAGCGATTGTGCGTATTCCAGGGACACCTGCAACCCTGCGGTTAGTGCTTTATTATGCTCTTTAATTACTATTGTGTTAGTCGATTTTTTGTCATTACTGACATAAATGAAGCGTTCCAGAATATGATTTTGAAATGACAAGTTTATGTCCATATACCCCAACATTCAAATGTTTAGCATTATTTTTTTTTGGCATTTACTTTTGAAAAAACACTGTAAAAAAATCATCCCGTCTTAAATTTTTTAGTGGAATCAAACTTACTTTTCTAGTCATCTCAACTTAAATCAGTCAAACTGACTAATAATATTACGTTAAACTTTGTATAGCTAAAATGTTTTTAGTTGAAACCTGCTTAACTTTTTAAATTGTTAACTTTTTAAATGGCGGCACGGTGACTCAGTGGTTAGTCGTCTCACAGCAAGAAGGTTGCTGGTTCAAGTCCCAACTGAGTCAGTTGGCATTTCTGTGTGGAGTTTACATGTTCTCCCCCCGTGTTGGCATGGGTTTCCTCCAGGTGCTTCCCGTTTCCCCCCACAGTCGAAAGACATGCGCTATAGGTGAATTGAATAAACTAAATTGGCCGTAGTGTATGTATGTGCATGTGAGAGTGTATGGGTGTTTCCCAGTACTGGGTTGCAGCTGGAAGGGCTTCCGCTGTGTAAAACATATGCTGGATAAGTTGGCGGTTCATTCTGCTGTGGCGACCCCTGATGAATAAAGGGACAAAGCCAAAGGAAAATTTATGAATGAATGAACTTTTTAAATGAAACTTTTTTTAAAACTGAAGTGAGAGTAATGTAAAAACATTTGTTGTTATGACTTTTTGTCATATACTTTTTTTGTGTTCTTTAATTTTACAGTGTTTTACAATTTTTTCATAGAATTTTTTGCAGTGTTTACAGTTTGTTTTCCAATATTCAGCTTAAAGTGCAATTTAAAGACTTAACTAAGTTTAAATAGAAAAGTTAGGTTAATTAAGCAAGTCATTGGATAACAGTGGTTTGTTCTGTAGAGAGCCAATAATATTGACCTCAAACAATATTAAAAAAACTGTAAAAAGTCTTTTAATCCAGCCAAACTAAAACAAATAAGACTTTCTCCAGAAGACAAAAATATTATAGGAAATACTGTGAAAATTTCCTTGCTCTTTTAACATCACTTTTTACAGTATTTGTAGAATTAAAATTCTGCGGCACTGTCGCCTCACTGAAAGAAGGTCACTGGTTCGAGTCCAGGGCCAGTTGGCATTTCTGTGTGGAGTTTGCATGTTCTCCCCGTGTTCGCGTGGGTTTCCTCTAGGTGCTCCGGTTTCCCCCACAGTCCAAAGACATGCAAAATAAGTGAATTGGATGTACTAAATTGGCCGTAGTGTGTGAATGTGAGAGTGTATGAGTGTTTCCCAGTACTGGGTTGCAGCTGGAAGGGCATCCACTGTATAAAACTGTGGAATAGTTGGCGGTTCATTCCGCTGTGGTGACCCCTGATAAATAAAGGACTAAGCCAAAGGGAAATTAATGAATGAATGAAGAAAAAAGTGAGAAAAATGGTAACTGATGCTAACAGTTGGTGGTGGTAACCATTAACATCCACTTGAGGAAAAAAAAATATATGGAAGTCAATGGATACCATAAATTGTTTGGAAATGTTGAAGAAATTTATCATTTTAAGTAATTTCTATTAATAAAACAATTTTTTAAAAGTATATATCATGGTTTTCACAAAAGAAAAATTAAGCAGCACAACCATTTTCTACATTGATATTAGGAAATGTTTTTGAGCACTATATTAGCATATTAGCACTATATTAGAATTTCTGATGGATTATGTCTCACTGAAGACCATAGTTTGACTGCTTAAAATTCACATCTCTTAATAAGTAATGAAATAAAAATGTCTCTTACAAGTCAGGTACAGTTGAAGGCAAAATTATTCATATTTTTTTAAACCTATATTTCCCAAGTGCTGTTTAATGGAAGGAATATCTTTTTAACATTTTTAAACATAATAGTTTTAATAACTCATTTCTAATAACTCACATCTTTGAAGTTCGTTCTTTGCATGATGACAGTGCATGATATTTTACTAGTTATTTTGCAGGATTAAAGTGCAATTTAAAGGCTTAGCTAGGTTAACCAGGCAAGTTAGGTTAATTAGGTAAGTCATTGAACAACAGTGGTTTGTTCTGTAATGAAAAAAATAATAAATTCCTAATAATATTGACCTTAAAATTATTTTAAAAACTGTAAAAAAAAAAAAAAAGAAACTGCTTTTATTCCAACCAAACTAAAAGAAATAAGACTTTATCCAATAGGGAAATACTGTGAAAAATTCCTTGCTTTATTCAAATTTACTTGGAAAGTATTTGTTTAATTAAAATTACATTATAGGGACTAGTAATACAGTAGTTTGCCTTCAACTGTAAGTGTTTTACTAAATATAACACTGTTCAAAACAGGAAGAGGAAAAACCTTTTTATGATACAGTCTCACACTTACACCAGATTCAGTGCAGAAGCTGTGTGTATACAGAGCAGAAGTAGCATCCACTTGTTGAGGTTTCACACTGGCAGCGTTTGTCATGCACAGCACAACCATGCTTTGCTTACCACAAATACAGACTATTATTCATTTGTGTCACCTTTTCATGATCTATCCGTTTCGAGCTTAGATTTTTGCGTTAATGTGATATGACTGTATTCTCCTTCTACTGTCCCATACATATTATATAACAAGCTGTATTTAGAGTTGAAGTCAGAATTATTATTTGGAATGATTTTTTTTTTAAACATTTCCCAAGTGCTCAATATTATTAGCTCCCTTAAGAAATACAGTGCTCAGCATATATAAGTACAGCCCTCACAAATCTCTCATTTAAATTCATATTTTCTATAGGATTCTATAGGACGCAGCGGATGGCCTTCCATGCTGCAACCCAGTACTGGGAAACATCCATACACACACTCATTAACACACATACACTAAGGCCAATTTAGTTTATTCAATTCACCTGTACCGCATGTCTTTGGACTGTGGGGGAAGTGTCACCCCCATTATAGTTCATTGGCGTAAATTCAAATCTGGTTATTGCTCTTTTTATCGTTCTCAATCTTGGTGTGAACAGGCCTTAAGAGACTGCAGGTTTGCTGTAAATAATATTGAGACATTTTACCATGTGCTTCTATAAACTACCACCTTATATATAGAAATTAACAATATATAACAATTACAATACGTTCCCACACACCATGTGCTTGCATAGTCCCTAATAATTATAATATTAAATAATTAAAAGGGCGGCACGGTGGCTCAGTGGTTAGCATTGTCGCGTCACAGCAAGAATGTCGCTGGTTCGAGTCCCGGCTGGGTCAGTTGGCATTTCTGTGTGGAGTTTGCATATAAGTGAATTGGATAAACTAAATTGGCCGTAGTGAATGAGTGTGTGTGTGAATGGGAGTGTATGGGTGTTTCCCAGTACTGGGTTGTGGCTGGAAGGGCATCCGCTGCGTAAAACATAAGCCGGAATAGTTGGCGGTTCATTCCGCTGTAGCGACCCCTGATAAATAAGGGACTAAGCCGAAGGAAAATGAATGAATGAATGATTAAAAGGTTTCATTTGAAATGTAAATGAGCAGCAATACGAAGGATGCATTTTTGTATTTTATTTGATAAAGTTGCATTGATTTGATTCTCTCCTCAGACTTTCAACACCTCAAACGTCACCACTGAATGTCCTGACGCCGAGTGTCTGTTTGCATTTTATGGAGGAGAGACGTTATACCACAAGTGGCTGATTGTCTTCCAGTTCTACAATTTGTTCCTCTTCTTCTGGTGCGTGAACTTCGTGATAGCGCTGGGTCAGGTCACATTGGCAGGAGCTTTTGCCTCTTATTACTGGGCATTCAAAAAGCCTGACGACATGCCTGCTTTCCCTGTGTTCAACTCTTTGGGACGAGCCCTCAGGTGTGTGAATGGAGAAATCCTTTTCAGTTTTTTTTCTACTTGTACGTGGGATTTTAGTATGATCTATATTGGCCACTTATTTTGCAGGTATCACACTGGCACTCTGGCATTTGGCTCCCTCATTCTTGCTATCGTTCAAGTCATCAGGGTCTTACTGGAGTATCTGGATCAGAAGCTGAAAGGTCTCAGTGTTTTTTCCATTATTTTGCTTCAGAAGATGCACATTCAAGACTAGACAGACTAGTTTTATATTAGAAAAAAAAAAAAATTTAATACTAAAAGAACACTTTTTTGTTAGTACAAAAATTTGGTGTTTTGAAGATTGAAAAATGAAATTTGATACTGTATTTAGCAAGATATGTCCAACTCAAAAAAGCTCAATTAAAGATTTTTTTTTTATTGTGATTGGTTACGAAGGATCATTAGCTAATAAGACAATATGTATATTAATAATATGTCATGTGTGTATCTTGATGTAATAATCTTTTAGACTTTTGTGCTGGGAAAACAATAATAGATTATATATTTTTTCAATGTGATCAGAATGTATAGTAAAAGTTATTTTTGAAGTTATATTTTAAAACTTTGCCTAGAAATTAACATTTAATAACATTTATTGTTTTTAATCTTTAATCTTTTTGTCTTAACAATGTTCTTTAAAAAGTCTTAAGTCTACCTTTATAAAACTTAAAGAATGCTGTGTTTTGGTGCTTGGCAGTTAATGGCCATTTTATCATTTTAATGTATGGAAAATAGCAACTTTTTGTGTGCTTTACATGAAATTCACTGTTTTAAACTATATATTAGATACCATAAGTAGTCAATAAGAAAATCTATGAAAATAATATGCTCAGACATGCCTCTTTTTTCTTGATTCTGTCCCACTTCTCTACTTGCAAAACAAAATCAGGAAGAAATAAGTGTGGGAAGTGATTACAGAACAGAACCATTGTATTCCATCTTTTATATGAATTTGAGTTTTGATTGTGTCATTTGCTTTTCTCAGGAGCCCAGAATAAATTTGCTAAATTCCTGCTCAGCTGCCTGAAGTGCTGCTTCTGGTGTCTGGAGAAATTCATCAAGTTTATTAACAGAAACGCCTACATCATGGTACATTTTTATTTCCATCTTGATAACGTTTGAACTTCTGGGGTTTGTTTCTGGCTAGGGAGCATCAGTAGTGCTTGATAACAAATTTCTTAAACACAGGCTCATTGGAAATACGTGCTTCAGCCTACATTTTTGTGAAACCGCAAAAACGTACTTCTACATACGTTTGACTGCAGTTTCTAGGTAAAATGAACACTACAGAGCAGTGTGACACCCACATCTTTTGTTCCTTTTCACATGAATGATATTTAAAGGGACATATTAGCGACAAAACAAGGATTTTTTTCATGCAGTTCTTTGCACAACACTAAATAAAGTGTTTGCCTCATCCATCCATCTCCATATGGACAACTTTTCTGTTGTGGTCAGTTTGCTCAGTAGCTCACCTTGTACGGTGTTGTACAGTGTTGGACGGTCTGACGCAGAGTGCTTGGGTTTGAGTCCAGTGAACCATGGCTCCACCAAACAGATAAAAGCTATGTAAAATCAAGGTAAAACAACATGGTCGCAGAACACTTTTCTCTTACTGTTGCTTTTGAAATCACTATTGGTTGGATTTAGGACAGTGGTTCGCTAGGTGATCTGTACGACAAGCACCGCCTTCTCGTGAACATGTACAAGAAGGATGTGTATTGGAAATGTACAACAAAACATGCCCTGAGTAAAGCATTTCAGATTCGCAAAAATGTAGACAGCACCCTCTAGTGGATTTGTCATTTTAAACATGCAACGAAACGTACCCAGAGCAAAATATTTTACATTTTGCAAAAATGTAGGCTGAGGCACGTATTTCCAATGAACCTTTGTTTCAATTCTTGTAGTTTGTGATGTAGTGCTTAGTAACAAATTTTCTGAAACAAAAGTTATAGTCAAGTAATTTGTCTTTTCAGGTGGCAATTTATGGCAAAAATTTCTGCACATCTGCCAGGGATGCATTTTTCCTCCTGATGAGAAACATAATCCGGTGAGTATTACTTAAATTTAACGGTGTGTTCACAGGATTGACTTGATTAAAATGAACTCTGGTGTGATTACTTTGTAAGTGTGGTTAATTTGAATTAGTGTTTTTTGAATCATTCCAATTCACTATCTGATCCTTGGTGTGCATCAAAAAGTGAACTGAGACCCCTGAAAAAATGGGACTCATTCTGCTTTCAAACAAACTCTGATGCAGTTTGAGTGAAATATGAAATGTAGCACGAACCATAATCTAAACAAGCCAAAAACATGTCATGATGTCACAAGATGAAGCCATAAAAAGTAAACAATTCTTAATTAAACCTTTTGCTATTCATTATTTGTAACGATGACAATGCGAATGCTAAGGGTATTGATTTATTTATGTTTTGTGATCTGGACCAAGCAAACCAAGACAACCCATCCGCATAAAAAAATACTGCAGTAATTTATAGTAAATACTGTAGTGTTTTTGAACCATACTGTGAATTAATCTGGTGTGGTAATTATACAGTTAAAAATACAACAACTGTAGTAATATAAACAAATGACCAAATACTGTAGTTTTTTACAACAATAGGATATATTATACTACAATACACCACTAGTAAAAACTAAAGTATGCAGCAGTATTTATAGCAGTTTATCAGTTCACTATAATTAATACTACAGTATGCTGAATACTACAGTATGTAAAGAGTTGTAAATACTATAATATATGTACAGTATAATACACCTTACTATAGTATCATTCAAAAGCACTATAGTATTTACTATAAATTACTTTTATTATTTTAAATGACTATTTACTATACTATTATATAGTATTTTTTTCATGTGGGTAACCATAAGTGTGATCAAACCTTAAATCTTTTAGTCAGTGTTTTGTGTGAATATAATGAATAAATAGTTTAAAGTGAATTCTCTTTACTCACTTTGTTTTCTAGTGTGGCAGTTCTCGACAAAGTGACTGACTTCCTCTTATTTTTGGGCAAACTCCTAATCGTTGGCATTGTGGGTGAGTGATTTGGTCAGAGATGTCACTTGAATCCAGAGATTATTTGGGTGGACCGGACATTCGCATTCCAGCTCTCCAATCCACAACTGCACACACTAGCAATTTCTTCCTCTTCTTCGCAGGAATTTGTTCCTTCTTCTTTTTCACGGGCAAGATTAAGATAGCGAAGGACGTTGCACCAGCCCTTAATTACTACTGGGTGCCAATATTGGTCAGTAATAGATTCTAGACACTTCTTTACAATATTGCAAATCCCATTTCTGTTATAATTACATCTCCTTCATTTGCAGACTGTGGTGTTTGGCGCCTATCTTATTGCTCATGGCTTTTTTAGCGTTTATGCCATGTGCGTGGACACACTCTTCCTCTGTTTCTGTAAGTATGAAGCAGTTTATTTATTTCACAAGATAATACATAATGAACACATGTAACAAGTTTTTAATGTATTGGTTGCATAACAGAGCAATGGTTTCTGATGAATAGCAGCTGTTTTTATTGATAAGTTTTCCTAGATGCTGAATTTGATTGTTATCAACAGCTAAACACATTTTCAGCACTCAAACTGCCATCTTTCTTGTCTTTTAACGGTTGTTTTTTCCTGTAATGGCAACAGTGACCATCTGCTAGATTCCTCCTTCATTTTCTCTACATTTACTTTACATGTCATTCAGTAGAGTTTCAAAGCTTGAACCAAACCAATCAGCTCTGAGATGAATCACAACATTTAATTCCAGATTTACAAACTTTAATTTCAAGCTAAAGTAAATGCAAAAAGAAGTACAAGACAAAATTTAAATCTATTTTTATTTTCAGGGAATTAACTATTGGTCCTATTCGGCATTACAAAAGTTGCAAGTGATTTAAAATTATATGTTAGAATTAAATACTATGAGTTTGTAAGTCAAATCTTTTTTTTTTTTTATTATTAAATGATGGTTTACTGAAAAAATTGTAGCTTCATGTCTTTAAATAAATTTCACATTTACAATTTTCTTTTAACATTTTTCAGCTAAGGCTGTAAACTATATAGGAATACATAATAGAGGCTACGATTAACAACAGAACCCAAACTATTAAATTCAGTTACTATTTATTTTTAGATATAATAACCAACTCTTAAAATAAAAAAATTTATGCAAATTCCATATAAGGTAGTTTTTAACATTAATGCATAAATTTAAATTGAATTTAATGTACTCCAATTCATTGTGGAAATATAATAACTTACACACTGGTTTTCATTAATGGCACATTAATGTCTAGTTAAGTTTTTTTTCATGTAGTAACAGTATAAGAGGGATGTAAGAATATATAAAACTACAAGTTTTCCATTAAATTCTGTATATGAACTGGATAAAACAACATTGAGGTTTCTTCAGGATCATAGGTTGTGTAATTCGTATTTGCCAATTTGACCATTAAAATGTTAGTAAAAAGTTTCAGAGCTCATGGTTTGTATTGAAGGCATATTTCTTTATGGAGAAAATGATGGCATTTTTACTTCCAGCA
Organism: Danio jaintianensis; assembly: GCA_903798115.1. Taxonomy (NCBI): domain Eukaryota; kingdom Metazoa; phylum Chordata; class Actinopteri; order Cypriniformes; family Danionidae; genus Danio; species Danio jaintianensis. The sequence continues at coordinate 9,062,275 of CAIGQV010000919.1, forward strand.
CCCACTGTTGACGTACCTGCAAATCACAAATGCTTTTGGGGCACTTGGCTTGCTTTATGTCTAACCATTTCCTCTCTTTCTCTCTCTCTCTCTCCCTCTCTTTTTTTCCAACTGCTACATGATTGTGTCCAATCATGCGTCCTTGTGCTTCTTTCTGCAACGTGCGCTCTAAAACACTAACATTAAAAAAAACATCCCATACAAATGCAAACTCAAGGCGAAGACCTGGAGAGAAATGACGGCTCCTCCGACAAACCCTTTTTCATGTCCCCTGAGCTGCACCAGATTTTGTCTATCGAAAAAAGCATCGAAGAACCAGACCATGCGGAGGTGCCCGTCATACAGGTTCAAGCCGAAGAAGAAATCCCTCTTCAGGAGAACGGAGAGGTGCAGCTCAAGGAACAGACCGTTTTGAAGCAGGATCAAGAAGAAGAGACCCCACTCAATCAAGAGACGCACATTGAAGAAGCTCCTCAAGAAACACAACCTCCAGAAGCTCCCGCAGCCACTGAGGAGAAACCTGAAGAGCAGGTGACGGCGCAAGAGCACGAACCAACACAAGCGACCCCACAGCAAAATGGACCACAGGAGGTTGACGCAGAAGACAAAGATGAGCCGGGCGCTCAAGCAGAACCACCACAGCCCGAGAACCTGCAAGAACCAGAACCAGAGGAACCCAAGCCTCAAGAAAACGGACCTCAGGAGAGCGATACTCTGCTCACCCCTCAGGAGTAGCTGCGTAAGAATGCTCGTCCAGCGTTTCAGAGATGCCTACTGATTTGGGAACTGGTGCACTTTGGTGGCTTTAGGAAGCCATTCGTATATACTGAAAAAGAACCTCCTTCATTTGAGTCATAATGTTTACTCAATCAATCAGCTTTGAGAACTGTCTATTAATAATCACTTGTCATAATGGACAGTTTGACAGTACATAAAAGAGAAGCAAGCTTGTACTTAAAGGTCTTGTGAAAAGCTTTGAAATGTGCATTTTAGTTCGATGTTTGATGTAATTTCAACTGAAACATGAAGAGAGGGCGGGACATTGGCTAGCCCCTCCCCTTTTTAAAAAGCAGCCAATAGTGTTTTGTTTTTATCACAGATAGGCCAGTGAGAGTGTTTGAGATCAAGAGCATCAAATGAAAAGCAAATGAGAAGTGTCTTGAAGGGGGCGGGACATGTTAGATACTAGAGAGCATTTGATTGGTCAAGATTTGATGAAAAACTAAAGTATGAGGTGATGTCAAAGAAATCATTGATCCATTTTTGCGGAAGTGACAAGCTTTTAAATGCAAATTTGTCACTGTTTTGGAGCACACTCGCTTAAAGATATCCTTAAGAATAACATAATAGCCCCTTTCACACATACAGACTTTTCTGGATAATTACTGGCAATTTTCCAGAAAGGAATCGTGTGTGAACAGGCCCTTTTTGAAAATACCGGTAAATTCGTTCTGCCAATTTTCCGGAAAGAGAAGTTGTAACATTGCTGATAGTTTCCCAGAATGCTGCTCTGTGTGAACGCAGAAGGAAAATTGCCGGAAAGAGCGCATTCACATTTAGAATGTGCTGACATGGACATCTACTCCGACCAATCAGACGAATTCACATCTGACCCTATTTATGAAAATAAACTGCTGTAAATCCTTCTCCAGACACATTTAGCTGCTGCTTGTTAGTCATATAATGTCTCGTATGTTCCTTCTTAGTGCCAACTGTGGAAAAAATGATTGATAAAATGCTTATGATAAACCGCTGAGTTTACCTGTGTTTAGCTGCGTGACGCGCGTGCATGTGAAGGAGTACTCCTGTGAGTCAGATTTAAGTAGCCTACAACACCGGGAGTCTTTCATTTTAAAAAAGTATCTCACAAGCTGCAGCACAAACTCAGATGTACATCTCGGTTTGCGAAAGTGTTCGTCCATATCTTTTCATCGATGTTGTTCACAATATTCATTATTTGGTCCGTCTCTGCGACAAAAGCAGCTACATGAATGCTAAACTTTTAAATAAAAACGAAACCATCAAGAAAAAGACGGACCTCCTTCATGTTTAATACAAGCGCGGCTGTTTAGAGCTCGTTTTTTGTTAATGATGTCAGAATTTACTGGTATTTTGGAATGGATGTGTGAATGGTCCTTTCCCAAAAAAATCCGGATTGTCCTTGCCTGCGTGAACAGCACATATTTGAATTTACCGGTAAAGTCGTTCCGGAAATTTTCCAGATATTTACTGGTATCACTGTTTGAATAAGGCTACTGATACTAACGTATAAAAAAACACTATTTTTATTTAAGTCCGCGTGAAATCCAAATTTACTATGTTTATTTTGCTAGCTCACATTGTTATTCTTAAGGTGAATAATTAAATTGTGGAAGTTAATCCACTGAACAAAAAAAAGTTATTGTTTTATTAATCGTCAATCAAAGTCTGACCATTTGCTTCCATGTTTGGAGTGACGTCATTCTGTTGACGTCAACTTGATGGCGTCCATAGCAACTGCATAGCAATATTCTTAACCACGCCCCTCTTACCATTCGTTTTGAACGAGGGAAGGATACGCAAACGAAAGCCCCGCCCTCTACTCAATATTCAGCTTCAGTTGAAAGTACATCAACATACTGAAATAAAAGTCTCAGCAACTTCCGGTTCACACAGACTTTAATGTAGGAGCTTATGAAATGGATGACAGTTGGTTACGTGGACCTAAAACCCTATTAGATATGCCTACATAGCACTTGTAGAATGTGACTGTGTTTGTGTGTTTCATGTGGAACGTTTTTAAACTAAGGACTTGTAGAAGTGTAATGTAGGTGCTCGACTTGTGCCTAATTATTGTTACTTATCAATGTCTTAAGCATATTAAAGAATGCAAAATAAGTTTGCAGTATCGCTATGTTTACAGCAGCAACAACAACAAAAAAAACACATCTGTTTACAGTGATACCAGCCAAGACTAATGCCATTTTGTAAAAATTGCTGTGTTAAATTTATGCCTAGCGTAATAAGGAAAATATGGCAACTTAAAAACAGAGCAATCAAAGAAAGAAAGAACTGTTGCCCATATATTTTGGTCTGCTGTGATTGGCTATTGTATCGACAGATTGCAACTTTTCAATGCCTGATATTTGTCGCTGTTTGCCGCTCTATTGCCTCTTTTTCTACCTCTGTGCTTCACTTTTCTCAATCTTTGCATGTTGTTAATGTGATCTCCCAGCGCTTTAATAAACTGAACTCTCTCTATGTTGACATCTCAGGGATTTTTTTGCTCTAAAGGTGCAGGTCTGTTATTTTTAAGGTCTGTTATTTTTAAAGGTCTGTTATTTTTGGCAGATAATATTATGCTATTGTTTGTCTTAACCCAAACTTTTTCAACAGTGGAGGATCTTGAACGCAACGATGGCACAGTGGACAGACCATACTTCATGCCAGAAAGACTGATGGCGACCCTCAAGAAGTCAAATCAATCTCCTGGAGTCTCCCGTGTATTCAAAGTGGCTCCCAAGATGTCTGAAAGTTAGGGGTTTGGGAGTACCGCCCTGAAATTAATTGAGTCCAATGAGGGGCTGAAATCTAGTGGAGTGAAGAAACAGAATTGTAGGCATTCTGGACAAAAAAAAATAAGAGAGAGACCTGAGAGACTTGCACTGTTTTTATAGCCCAGGCACCACCAGCATGCTACGTCATTATTCATTCATTCATTTTCTTTTCGGCTTAGTCCCTTTATTAATCTGGGGTCGCCACAGCGGAATGAACCGCCAACTTATCCAGCATATGTTTTACGCAGCGGATGCCCTTCCAGCTGCAACCCATCACTGGGAAACATCCACACACACTCATTCACACACATACACTACGGACAATTTTTAGCTTACCCAATTCACCTATACCACATGTTTTTGGACTTGTGGGGGAAACCGGAGCACCCGGAGGAAACCCACGCGAACACGGGGAGAACATGCAAACTCCACACAGAAACGCCAACTGACCCAGCCGAGGCTTGAACCAGCGACCTTCTTGCTGTGAGGCGAACGTGCTACCCACTGCGCCACCGTGACGCCCCGCTACGTCATTAGCCAAGTGTTAAAACATTTGTTTATTTTGTTCTTGCTAATTACTTTTTTTGTGTATTTGGTGTTATAATATGATATAGACATGACTATTTGACTGTCTAGTAATGTTACTGAATTATTTTATTCTCCTGCTGACAGTGTTTCTGTTTGATACGGTATTTTGTTCACAGTAATGACAACTTTTTTATGTTTTTAATATAACGAAATGTTTCTGCAGTGTTTTTCCTAATACATCAAGGCTGTGTAGCGAAGCCGTTATATTAAGCGTAAATAATTATGTGACGTGTTCTGAAAAGAAATAAATATTAACTAGGTCAAGCACGTGGTATTGCTTTCCGCAAAGGCACGTAACTTAATATTCATGAGTCAACTTGGTTGAGTTGCTTGGCAACCAGTTAAAGACGCAAACGATACGGTTGTGGCACGGCTGTAGAGGAGACGAAAATTCAACTTTAAACCTCAAAATATTCATAAATGATGCCCGGCACGTCGGTCTCTGAGGGCCTTAAGGTCCCCATTCATGATAAAATTTCGGAGCTCCAAAGAAAAATCCAGCTTCTTGGTAAGTTTTGCTAAATACACTAAAACTGTTGACTTAAAACCTTGTGAATATTCAGGAGGTAATGTATTATTGACTTTCTACCGTCTTATTATTATTTTAACTATTACTTTATTCTCGAGGAATTCAATGTGATAACGTTAATATGTAACATAAAGGCCGCCTGTTAATGAAAAACAAAGTGGCCGCTGTAACGTTAACATAAGTTTGATGTTTAATACGATCATATCCATTTCAAACTATAGTCAAAGATCTCAATAAAACGTTAAACTGTATAATGTTATTTAAATATCGAATGGCATTACACTAGCTATTACACTTTTACATTGCTAATGAATTGTCCTTTTTTCCCACTAGAGGGAGACAGAAGCGCGTACTTCGAAAGTTCTCAGTCCGCCATTAAGAAGAACAGGGAGAATATCCTGCAGCTGAGACAAGAAAACAAAAACCTGCACAAGAAACTGGCTGAGGTCAGACATTAGTAATCTTTTTTAAAAGTATGTTTTGAAGTAAGCTATAGGTTAAGGATATGGTTTGACACGTGTGTGTTTTTCATGGTGTACAGAGCGATGATCAAGTTATCAAGGATGTTTTTCAAGGCCATGGTGTGGAGAAAGCATCATTTAGGAACATGCCTGTGAAGGTATTACTGAAGTGACCAGATCACGTGATTGAAAATGTATCACAGAATCTAAGATCTGCAGATTTCCACAATGTTTTTAGCCCAGAGTATTTATTTACTAATGTAAATGTAAATATATATATATATTTATTCCATTTTTATATTAATTTAAGGTATATTACTGACTAATATGCAAATGTTTATATGATTTATTTACAATACAGTTTGTAAAGTAATATTTTCCGTTACTTATTAGATATGTTATATGAGAAACTTGCGTTGTTTACCAAAAAAAAAATAGTGGATCTAATTGGATTTACATTGTGAAAATATATTATTTTTTATTTCATGTTTTTAGTTACGACACTCATAAAAACATTCAAATTTAAAAAAAAAATCTGCACAGAAATAGCAAATAAGGTCCACAGATTCTGTCTGGCCCTGGACATCACCTTTGTATTTATACTATTATAAATTATACTAATTATACTACTATTTTATTTATATTATTATACTTTTTATCATATATACTGTCCACCCTGTACACAGCACCCAAACGCATTCTGATTTTGATTGTAACGTTAATGAAGTTACGTATTTTTCATTAAGGAAATACATATTTATATATAAAATTGACTTGTATATGCTTTTTTAAAGTACCTTTATTTCAGTTAATCATTATAAAATTACACTCTTTTCCATTTCATTCATTTCTGGTACCAACAAAGCAAACTGTCTGTGATTACGGAACCACCTGGATTTAAATTGCAGTTGACAGACATTTTTTGTTGTGCAGGCAGCTCGGACAGTGCTGGAGAAGCAGGTGCGTGATAAAATGAAGAAGCTAAATGCTATGAAACACACCACTCAGAAACAGAGGCAGCGTTTAGAGGACCTGAAGCTGCAGTACCAGAGCATGAAGCCACACAACAGAAGCCCTCTGCCTGACACACAGAAACAAGAGGAAGAGGAAAAGGTAGAAATTTTTTTTCTGGGCATTAAGGATAAACACTGGTGAATCAGAAGTGGGTCTCTGCCTTTTAGATTCTCATCTAAATCCTCTTAAATGTATCTTTGGCTCTTTTGTGTCATGATTGGACCTACGTGGACTGTTTAAACTCTATACAAGCAAAAAAAAAAGAGAATGAACTTTGAATGTGTTTTTTGTATAGAAATTGCGTATTCTGGAGAACCGTTTGGAGAAAACGCAGCTGAAATGCCATGAAGCGGAGCACATAATGCAAGGATACCTGAAACTGAAGGAACATCTGCAGGTATCAGAGGAGAATCATATACACAGTAAATCCACAGAGCTGTGTATAATAAAGCAAAATGCACTATTTTTCTAGGCCACAACTGCCCTAATATACATCAGAGAATCTTGAAAACAATGGTTCAGTGTCCACTAAAATATTAAGCAGTTTCAAATCAGTTTTCATCATTGATAATAATACCAAATCTGCATATTAGAGTGATTTCCTAAAGATAATTTGATACTGAAGACTGGAGTAATGGCTGCTGAAGATTTGATAAGCATTTTTATGATTAGAAAGAGACCCCACACTTTGGAGTGGTAGTGTATGGTATAGTAAATGAGCATTATTTATGATTTGTTTCTTCAGGAAGAGAGTCTTACATTTCAGCCACGGCTGGACAGGATGGAGACAGAGATTCATCGACAGGCACAAATGTTTAAAGACCTTCAGGTCATGAACAGTGACGCTCATCTGTCTAAGGATGCTGCCAAGGTAAAGACGCATTTCATCTATTATTAAAAATGTAATGAGATAATAAAGTAAGCAAATGTGTAAGTGTGTCAAGGTAAATGCTGAGAGTAATGTGTGTGTGTCTCCAGGCCGAACTGCAGCTTCAGGAGGAGCAGGTGTACAGAGAGCGCAGAGAGAGAGAGAAAATCCTCTCCCGCTACAAAAAGCAGACGGTGGAGAGAATGAATCAGGCTGAGAGGATGAAGAGAAGAGTGAGAATCTTCCACAACACATCTGCTCCAATTAAAAACTCCAAACGCACCAGTGTTGGTTAAAATAGGCAGTTTATTCATTCATTCATTCATTTTCTTTTCGCCTTAGTCCCTTTATTAATCTGGGGTCGCCACAGCGGAATGAACCGCCAACTTATCCAGCATATGTTTTACGCAGCGGATGCCCTTCCAGCCGCAACCCATCACTGGGAAACATCCATACAGACTCATTCACACACATACACTACGGACAATTTAGCTTACCCAAATCACCTGTACCGCATGTCTTTGGACTTGTGGGGGAAACCGGAGCACCCGGAGGAAACCCGCGCGAACACGGGGAGAACATGCAAACTCCACACAGAAATGCCAACTGACCCAGCCGAGGCTCGAACCAGCGACTTTCTTGCTGTGAGGCGATTGTGCTACCCACTGCTCCACCACGTCGCCAAAGGCAGTTTAATTAATTAAAATATATATACACTATTGATCAAAGGTTTGGAATATTTACATTTTTAAATATCTGCTCAATATTTATTAAATGAAAAATATATATATTTAAAACTTAAAAAGTAATTTGTTCTTGTTATGGCAACGCTGAATATAAGAATTACTCCATTCTTCAGATGTCATTCCAATATGCCCAAGTAACATTTTGTATTATTTCTTTTTACTGCTTAATATTTTGGTTGGCAGCACAGTGGCTCAGTGGTTAGCACTGTCGCCTAACAGCAAAAAGGTCGCTGGTTCGAGTCCCTACTGGGCCAGCTGGCATTTCTGTGTGGAGTTTACATGTTCGCGTGGGTTTCCTCTGGGTGATCTGGTTTCCCCCACAATCCAAAGATATGCAGTATAGGTGAATTGAATAAACTAAATTGTTCATAGTGTATGAGTGTGTGCGTGAATGAGTGTGTATGGGTGTTTCCCAATACTGGGTTGCGGCTGGAAGGGCATCCGCTGCGTAAAACATATGCTGGAATAGTTGGCGGTTCATTCTGCTGTGCCGACCTCTGAAATAGAGACTAAGCCAAAGGAAAATGAATGAATGAATATTTTGGTTTAAACATTATTTTTCAAATGTGAGGGCTAAATAAGCAAAATAAATGAATAATTAATTTTATTAAGCAAAGATACATGAAATTGATTAAAAAAAAGACCAGAAAGATATTTAAAATTTTACCACAAAGTATTTAAATTTTCATTAAATGTTGTTCATTGATTTCTGTTTATTAAAGAATCATGAAAAAACGTATCACAGTTTCCACAAATGTCATACAGCAAAAACACACTTGTTTTCAGCACTGCTAATGAACTCCAAAAATAATGTACTCAATGCCAAATCAGCAGACTAGAGAAAGTTATTTTAAAAACGAATCATTCAAAAACATTGCAAATATTATGTATTAGAAATAACTTTTGTAGTGTATCTTTCTTTATGTTTCCACTTAAGCTTTCTCAGATCATTCATTCATTCATTCATTTTCCCTCGGCTTAATCTCTGATTTATCAGAGGTCGCCATATGAACTGCCAACTATTCCAGCATATGTTTTACGCACCGGATGCCCTTCCAGCCGCAAGCCAGTACTGGGAAACACCCATACGCTCTCGCTTTCACGCACACTCATACACTACGGCCAATTTAGTTTATTCAATTTACCTATAGCGCATGTCTTTGGACTGTGGGGGAAACCGGAACACCCAGAGGAAACCCACGCAAACACAGGGAGAACATGCAAACTCTACACATAAACGCCAACTGGCCTAGCCGGGACTCGACCAGTGACCTTCTTGCTGTGGTGCTAACCACTGAGCCACCATGCCGCCCTTTCTCAGATCAGCCAAAACTAAGTGTTTTTGTATGATTTTATCAAGTTTATCTCTTCTCTTCTTCTTCATGTCTCTTGTCCAGCCCCAGTGGGCCACCATGCACCCCGATGAGCTGAGCAGTGAGGCCCAGCGCAGCGTCACTGTAGTAGGAGAGGTAGCAGAAACCACCTCAACATTTGAAGAAGCTTTCCAGCGCATCAAAGAAGCAACCGGAGTCACAGACTCACAGGTGAGGACAGTGTATATATTTCAGTGTCTACTGCTTTATGTTCAGGTTAGCATTGTTTATTCATGATGTCTCTTATAATAGGAAATAGTGGACAGGTTTGTCTCTCAGGGAGAAACTCATGAACATTTGGAGAGGATGAAAGCAGAAAATGAGAGAATGCTGCTGGAACTGAAGGAAGAGAGAAACACACTACAGACTCAGCTTCAGGATATGAAATACTCACGAGAGACGGAACTCTCAAGGTGAGAACTGAAAACTACAATACTTCACGTTAAGGCTTGGATTTTAAAAGCATCCAGGCATAAGTTTAATGTTACCGTTAATGATAAGATTAATAAGATTAATAGTAACATTAATAGTAACATTAATAACAATTAATTTTATTGAATTATTTTTCATTATTCAATTACTGTACCTGAAAACTGTTAGACTCGGAAAATGATAAAACACTGTTTATTTCAATTTTAACTTTTTCTTTATTGTATTTATGCTTTTAATTTGTTTATTAAACTTTTATGCAGATGCCCTTCCCTACAGAATCATCCCAATCATTATAAAATGATAAAAAAAATTCCAATTAGAGATATTCAAATCATCTGGTGAAATTGTATTTATATCGCAATATATATCGCAGACTAACAAATATCATAATGTTAGATTGTCTAATATCATGCAGCCCTACTTCACATGCACTGTTATTGTGACTGAATGCTCATACAGTGTGTCCTAACAACACTATTCTAGTGACGAGCAATTTGGCTGTCCAAACCAGATGCGACACGACAGAAACATTTAAATTCCAGCCATTCAGAAGTGCAGAATAATACACTGTACTCCCAACAAAATGATCAGGCTTTTTTATATATATAAATTGATAAATACTAAACCATGTTTAAACTATATGTTTGCTAGTTATTTTATTTTCAAGATCTGAGGTAAACTATCTGCTGCTGCTTTTAGTGACAATGACAATGTCAAGTAAAACTCCCACTGGAAACATTTACACTGAATAAAGCACAAAATTCATCATCTGAGGTGATCATTGTCATAGTAGTTTATGCTGTTGTTCAGCCATGACATCGCAGAAATAGAAGCCATTTCTAAAATAGAAGCTTTGCACATAGCCATCATGGGTGGTTAGCACAAAAACTTATTTTAACATGGAAAAGATAGCTTTTATCTTATTTAGCTTTATTTAGCTTTTTTATTTTTATTTAGTTTTTTACATGTCGAATTGCATCAGTGTTACCGTCACTACCGTTTACACCTGGTATTAATATGCATTTTCATTAATCTGATTACTAGTGGACAACAGAATTGTAAACAGGATCTAAAATGTTTTGAGCTAGTAGTTGAAAACAAGTTTGATTAGTTTGATTTTGCAGTGTAACTAAAAACACAAGTTATGATCGAAATTTTACTTGTCAACTACGCCCTTTTCATTCACTTGCCCTCTACTCTTACATAAGCTGTGCAATGTGGGTACATTTATTCAATAGCACAAAAGTCATGTAAAATGTAACGAAAAAAGAGAGAATTGTCTCAAAGAAATCCAAAAGCGAGTGGTCACAAGAACATATTTGAACACCTTTTAATAGCAAGTAAAAGGAAATTGTGTCTCTGCCAATCACTTGTTGTCGTAAATCCTGAAAAAAAACACGCAAGGTGAAAAAAACCGGGCCTTAGCCCACGTGTCCACTGAAGCAAGTGTATTTTTTGTTTTGTTTTTAATGAGCAGTGTGCAAGTTACAATGCAGCCTAGTTGAGACATAAAAGGACACTAAATTACAACTTACGCACTACTAAATATTTTTGTTGCACCATTAGATTTGACTTACATACTTAAAGGGATAGTTCACCAAAAAAATGAAAGTTATGTCATCATTTCATGTTGTTTTGGTCCTTTATGACTTTCTTTCTTCTGTTGAACACAAAAGAAGATATTTTGAAGAATGCTGAAGACCTGTAACCATTGACTTCCATATTATTTGTTTTTTCCTACTATGAAAGTTAATGTTTTCAGCTTTCTTCATATATCTTCTTTTGTGTTAAACAGAAGAAAGGAACTTGTGAAGGTTTATAACCACTTGAG
>CAIGQV010000919.1:9073662-9084325 GCA_903798115.1 Danio jaintianensis
AAATTTTATTTATTTGGGGGAACTGTCCCTTTAAGAAGCCTCAAGTGTGAACTTTATATGCCAGGTTAAGCACGAACTCACAAACAGCTGGTGAAACCCTTACCTGGCGTTTTTAGCTACGCAAAAACGCTTCAGTAGACATGCGCCATGATGTTTTCTGAATGGCATGAGATAATAACATTATTCTCATCGATGATTCACCATCCATAATTCTCTTGTTTGATTGTTTAGCGGGGAGCAGATGCTGCAAGAGTGTGAGTTTCATCTACAGCATGAGCAGCAGCGTCGTGATGCAGCTAAAGATCATCTGGACAGACTTACACACATACTAAACACTGTCAGAGCAGGAGTGCAGCAGCTCAGCGACAAACTACAGCACATCCCACCGGTACTAATCAGTCCAGTCAAACACATTTAACATGCTCCACAAAACATGCCCTTTTATAACCCTGGTTAATAATAGTCATGTTTTCTGCAAATAGGTTTCTAGGAACTTTAGGTTTCCTGGAGCTTCAAGGGGTCGTAGTTTTTTTCAGACTTTAATTGTCTTGCCCGAGGTCCATTTAAAATGTTAAAGCAATAGATCACCCAAAAATGAAAATTCTGTCATTATTTACTCACCCTCCATTTGTTCAAACCTGTTTAGTTGTTTTTCTTATGCAGAACGCACATGAAGATATCTTCTTATATGTTCAACAGAAGAAAGAACCTAATAAAGGTTTGGGAGGGATGGTAAATTTTAATATCTGAAACTTTACCATCCCTAAATGTTGATTGCATCAATAAATCTTTCATTCATTCATTTTCCTTCGGCTTAGTCCCTTTAATTATCAGGAGTTGCCACAGTGGAATGAACCGCCAACTATTCCGGCATATGTTTTACACAGCGGATACCCTTCCAGCTGCAACCCAGCACTGGGAAACACCCATATACTCTCACATTCACACACACTACAGCCAGTTTAGTTTAATCAATTCACCTATAGCACATGTCTTTGGACTGTGGGGGAAACCGGAGCACCCAAAGGAAACCCACACAAACACGGGGAGAACATGCAAACTCCACACAGAAATGCCAACTGGCCCAGCCAGGACTCGAACCAGCGACCTTCTTGCTGTGAGGCGACAGTGCTAACCACTGAGCCACTGTGCCGCCAATAAATCTTTCCTTTGTTTGTAATTTACTTGACCTTTTCCTCCTCCCTGACCCTTAAAATTAAACAGGCTATTTTTTTGCAACATTTTTTGAGTATATTTAAGACATGTATTTAAATGCCTTCTGTTATGATGACTAATCTATTTGCATAACCTGTAATATGAGTATTTTTCTGTGTCTCTGGCAGATGAAGGGTCCGGATCCACAGCTGTCTCCAGACTCAGACGAGCACATACTGCAGCTGATGACTGAGGCTGAGCAGAAACTCATGCTACTGAAGGAGGAACTGCAGGGCAATGATCTGGCAACCATCATGAAGGAGATGGAGGAAGAAGAGGTGAGGAACGCCATTAGTGTTTTTATATTTTGGCCCAATGAAGAGTTAGAACTGGTAAAACATAATTTTTGTTGATTTGTTTACCTTAAGCATATGTGCCATATTTGTTTTTTTGAAAGCTGTAAAATAGCCCTTACTCTTATTTTTTCTGTGTCCCTGCAGTTCCATGCCACTATAGCGAGAAAAATACCCCAGTACAACACTCGCATTCAGCTGCATGAGGCCCACAAACAGGATCCTTTTGATGGTGAGACTCTCATTCCACATGACATCACATTTCTATTACATAACATGAGATCCCTAATACAAAGTCATAGTTATGATTCAAAAAGTACAAATTCTGAAATACTAAGTCATAATATTCAGATTAAAGGTACAGTATGAGCTAAGCTTAAAATATCATCAAAAAATCTAACTGATAAAAACATCTGAAAATTATTAAAAAGGCAGAAAGCTTATATATATCTCACAATTGCAGTGTTTAGACATAACTTTGACTCATAATAGCATATTTTTATCCATATTATTTATATTTTGTCTTTTTATCTCAATGATTTGTTCCCAAATCTAGTTTTATAATTAATATGAATGTTTTTTGGAGGCATGAAGTGTCAAATGTGTTTCAAATGGTGATATATATACTTTCCATATATAACCCATATATATATATATATATATATATATATATATATATATATATATATATATATATATGCCGCATATATGTGGCAAGTGAAAGCTTGTCAACCGCTGGCAATCTCTGTGAAAATGTGAAGCATTTTATACAAAGTGCATGTTATTTTTTATTTAGTACTGTTTATTTTACATAAAAGATGTCTACATAATAAAAAACAACCTAAAATTATTAATTGACCCCTGCAAAGCATTGTGAACCCCTTGGTTTTTAATACTGTTTGTGGATGATCTACGATTTTTTTGCGCCTTGTGATGGTTGTTTATGAGTCCCTTGTTTGTTTTATATATGTATATGTAGAACATATATAATATAAGATGAGTAAATATCTAATTTTTTTTCCTATGTAAATCTGTGAAAATTTGAATAATTTTATACAAAGTGCATGTTATTTTTTTTTAGTGCTGTTCATTTTACATAAAAGATGTCTGTATATAGTAAAAAAAAACAACCTAAAATTTTTAATTAACCCCTGCAAAACGTTGTGAACCCTTGGTTTTTAATACAGTTTGTGGATGAGCTAAGACAGTTTTTTTTTTTTTGCTTTGTGATGGTTGTTCATGAGTCTCTTGTTTGTTCTATATATATAAAACATATATAATATAATATAATATAGAATAATATAATATAATATAATATAATATAATATAATATAATATAGCGACGCGGTGGCGCAGTGGGTAGCACGTTCGCCTCACAGCAAGAAGGTCGCTGGTTCGAGCCTCAGCTGGGTCAGTTGGCATTTCTGTGTGGAGTTTGCATGTTCTCCCCGTGTTCGCGTGGGTTTCCTCCGGGTGCTCCGGTTTCCCCCACAAGTCCAAAGACATGCAGTATAGGTGAATTGGGTAGGCTAAAATTGTCCGTAGTGTATGAGTGTGTATGAATGTTTCCCGGTGATGGGTTGCAGCTGGAAGGGCATCCGCTGCGTAAAACATATGCTGGATAAGTTGGCGGTTCATCCCGCTGTGGCGACCCCAGATTAATAAAGGGACTAAGCCGAAAAGAAAATGAATGAATGAATGAATAATATAATATAAGGGCGACGCGGTGGCGCAGTGGGTAGCACGTTCGCCTCACAGCAAGAAGGTCGCTGGTTCGAGCCTCGGCTGGGTCAGTGGGCATTTCTGTGTGGAGTTTGCATGTTCTCCCCGTGTTCGCGTGGGTTTCCTCCGGGTGCTCCGGTTTCCCCCACAAGTCCAAAGACATGCTGTATAGGTGAATTGGGTAAGCTAAAATTGTCCGTATCGTATGTGTGTGAATGAGTGTGTATGAATGTTTCCCAGTGATGGGTTGCAGCTGGAAGGGCATCCGGTGCGTAAAACATATGCTGGATAAGTTGGCGGTTCATCCCGCTGTGGCGACCCCAGATTAATAAAGGGACTAAGCCGAAAAGAAAATGAATGAATGAATGAATAATATAATATAATATGAGTATATATATACACATATTTTTTTTCCTATGTAAATCTGGCCCTAAGAATACTGTGGATCCATATTGAAGTGAAGTGAAGTGAGTATTGTTAAGTATGGTTACCAATAGCAGTGGGCAGTTATTGCTTCCAGCTCCCTTCTTGCTCAAGGGCACCTCAGCTAGGTATCAAATGTGGAGAGAGTGTGGTTCATTCACTCCCCCCATTTTCCTGGACCGAGAATTGAACCTGCAACCTGTCGATTACAAGTCTAATTCCCTAACCACAACTGCCCCTTAATATACCAGAACTGACACATTTATTAGAGAAAGGTGTCACACACCTGCATGTGTTTTCTGTCAACAGATGAGGAGGACAGCGGCGATGATGAGGGCGATATCATCACCCGCTCCAGCCTGAAGCATCAGTCGCAGGCAATCATTGACGCAAATACCAAGAGGAAGACTCGCATCAAAAAGAGGAAGGGTAAACTCTGATCTGATCCAGCCACATGAGGGTTCGTCAGCATCTGATCCACTTTAAAACATGATCATCATTCTAGAACTCTGCAGATTCATGCTTAAGGAAAATAAAGGGATTGAACATGATGTAGTTTGATTTTAATAAACATAGTTATTTTGTGCACATGATTACTTGCATGCCAGACGACTCGTGAGTCTAATGTGACACCTGTTGAAGATCTCACTTCTCACATGACACCTACGATGAAGATAAGGCAGAGATACCATCACAGCACAGAATCTGAAAAATGTACACGTGTACACTGTCAGTTATAATGTAGCAAAACATTTATATTTCAAAAAATTGTATATGCAAATTACATATATGACATACAAGTTTATATTTGGATTTCACAAGCGTACAATATCTGTCATGTATACAACATTCATTCATTCATTTTCCTTTGGCTTAGTCCCTTTATTCATCAGGGATCACCACAGCGGAATGAGCCGGCAACTTATCCAACATATGTTTTACATAGCAGATGCCCTTCCAGCTGCAACCCAGTACTGGGAAACTCTCACATGCAAACATGTACACTATTGCCAATTTAGTTTATTCAATTCATCTATAGTGCATGTCTTTGGACTGTGGGAGAAACCGGAGCACCCGGAAGAAACCCACACCAACACAGGGAGAACATGCAAACTCCACACAGAAATGCCAACTGACCCAGCCGGGACTCGAATCAGCGACCTTCTTGCTGTGAGGTGACAGTGCTAACCACTGAGCCATCGTGCAGCCCCTATATACAACATATATTTCAAATATATGTTATTCAAGTATTATTATATATATTTTTCCAACCATTGGAATTACAAATATGTACATATATGTTCAAATATATTATATGAACACATATAAAATGATAGCTAATGTATATCATATATGTAATTTGCACATATTGCCATGTATCAGATTTCTATGTGGGTG
Organism: Danio jaintianensis; assembly: GCA_903798115.1. NCBI lineage: Eukaryota > Metazoa > Chordata > Actinopteri > Cypriniformes > Danionidae > Danio > Danio jaintianensis. The sequence continues at coordinate 9,078,714 of CAIGQV010000919.1, forward strand.
CAGTGCTATTTAACTGACAAACTAAGAATCCAGGAAATTATTTTAAAACCGTTTTTATGACTTTTCAACAGTGATGATAATGAGAAATGTTTAATGAGAATAAAATTAGCTAATTAGAACGATTACTGAAGGACCATGTGACAACGGAGACTACATTAATAATGCTTAGCTTTGCATTGTAGTAATATTTGAACTTTTGTTTTTGATCAAATAAATGCAACCTTACAGAACAAATTCAGACAATTGTGAATTCACACAAGATGACAAAAATGTAAGTAATTAAATGATTACCAATGACTTTGGAACTGTAGTGTACAAAACAGTATGACTTACTGTGACTCATACTGTAACTTAGAATCTCCCATGCCAGAATAAAAATACTATTCATTAAACTGCAACTGTACGTAACAAAAGCAACAAGGCAAAAAAAATAAAGGCGGCATGGTGGCTCAGTGGTTAGCACTGTCGCTTCACAGCAAGAAGGTCGCTGGTTCGAATCCCGGCTGGGTCAGTTGGCATTTCTGTGTGGACTTTGCATGTTCTTCCGGTGCTCACATGGGTTTCCTCCGGGTGCTCCAGTTTCCCCCACAGTCCAAAGACATGCGCTATAGGTGAACTGGATAAACTAAATTGGCTGTAGTGTATGTGTGTGTGAGAGTGTATTGATGTTTCCCAGTACTGAGTTGCAGCTGGAAGGGCATCCGCTGTGTTAAACATATGCTGGATAAGTTGGCGGTTCATTCCGCTGTGGCGACCCCTGATGAATAAAGGGACTAAGCCAAAGGAAAATTAATGAATGACAAACATTGCATTCTACTTTAAAAGTACACGTACAATACATTTACATTACAACAATGTGTGACTTTGAAATGTTTTGCATACATGCCTAAACACGCTGTATTGATCACGTCAGGCCAGTTAGAAAAAATGCGCCTGCACAAATACAATCCTGTAGTCCACCCTTGTTTTGTCAAGTTTGTCAAGCACTTGCATACCTATAGTCTACACACGTAATTTGCTACACACACAATGTCACAAATTCTTTCTTTTTTAGTTAAAACAAGATGATTCTAATATAATTTTCAACTGGTTTCAAAAGTTTGTGTTTTCATGGCACTGTCATGTGTAAATGAACTGTCAAACGGCATAAAAGGTTTAATGTTTTAGTTGAAAATTGTCGTGTAAACAGCCCCAAATCTCTGTCATGTGTTTTCATAACAGAAATATTCAGAGAATTCGTCCTTTATTGCCATAACATTTTCTTCTTGCTGATATAAACAAATGCTTTATGAGAACTAATTCATAACAAAGTCCAATCATAGACTATATTACTACTGTAGCTTGAATGGGATTCTTATTAAAGGGATAGTTCACCCCAAAATACTAATTTAATCACCATCATGTGTTAATAAACCGAGTTTTCTTCTTCTTCTGCTGAGCACTCTGAAGCATTCTTCAAAGTATCTTCTTTTGTGTTCAACGGAAGAAAGAAAATCAAACCGGTTTGGAACAAGTGAAGGGTGAGAGAATGAATTTTTGTGTGAACTATCCCTTCAATATTGTTGCTGTATATTAAGCAGAACGGCATTTCCATGTACAGGTGTGCTTGTCCTATTTTTTGTCCTTCCTGACTTTGTTATATAAGAGTCTGGTGGAGGCACTGGAGCTGATCTGAGCTGTACATCAGGGTGTGAGAGCATTCCTTCAGGCCTCACTACCATTAACCGAGGCATGTGCTTACAGATAATAAACTTATAATCTAAGATTGCATTCTGTGCATGCAATGCTTTGTCATTTTAGGCTAATTATCAGCATTAATGCATCTTTATTCACAACCGTAGCTTTACACCACCAATGAAATCACTTCTGAGAACACAGGTTTATGTTTTGACTTACATAAACTGTGTAAAATATGAAGCTTTAAAGCAGTCATTGGTGATATTCAGAAATTCTGCATGTGTTTCGAGCATATATACTTGTGCATGAACCTCCAATGGATTTAAATTGGATTTTAATTATTATACAACACACTGGTGTTGTCTATGACTTTAAAATCCATTAAAGAAACATGTTATTGTTAGATGAACTTGGTTAAGAAGATTATAATTTTTCTGTAAAAGTTCATTTAGAGGGGCATTATATACAAATTGTGTGTATTAATCACATTTGTATAACTAATATAACAAAACTGCTTGTAACAAAATTAAAAAGACCTTCTTTTACTTCCTAAATTGTCTATGAAAGTCCATAAACAGATTTTTACTTTATTGTATTTTTTTTTGAAGTACACAAGAGTTTAGTTTTCTTTAGGAAAATCAAAAAGATGGTGTTGCAGGGAAAAGCGGGAGGACCATGCTTTATTTGATTTTTTTATGTGTCTTTATGTGCAAGTCTTTGGACTGTGGGGGAAACCCACGCCAACACGGGGAGAACATGCAAACTCCACACAGAAATGCCAACTAACTCAGCCAGGACTCGAACCAGCGACCTTCTTGCTGCGAGGCGACAGTGCTAACCACTGAGCCACTGTGTCGCCTTTGTGTTCTGTTCCTCTGGATAATTTTTTGTGTTTGTATTCCCTAGAGTATAGTAATATTAAATACATGTCTGCAACATTGCTGTGGAAAGAGTCTGTATTTTAGTCCATAGGAAAGATTTGCCTCAGTGATTTTGGTGTTATGATGTATATTCTAATATATATTGTAGGGCCTATATATTTGAAATATTTGCTAGATGAACTCTGAGGATAATATTGGCAACCAGTTTTTAAAAACACTTCCCTACCTGTGTTCACAACGGAAATGACTCCCATATTTCACGCAACACATCATGGTAAGTAGGTAAAAGATAGATACAAAACTAGTACTTATCCATCCCAAAGAAACCAAATTAATTTACAACAAAGAAAATTATATTAAATCATAATAATCATGTGTAAAAGTCTACATTAAATATTATCATGGTTGTTGTGACCTATGGTTGTGACTCAGTAGTTCTGCAATGTAGTCTGTCAGCTTATGAGCAACTATGACATTTTTTTCTTTCATAATAACACCTCACACCTTTGCGGTCTGTCAGTTTTCGCGAGCTTCAGGTGAACACACAATGGTATGATTTCTTTCTTCTGACCGTCAAAGTTTTCGTTTTGACGCGAAATATTTAACGACGAGTTTTGTGAGTAATGGGTTTACAAAGAGAAGATGGCGGCACGGCTTGTAAAACGGAAAAGGGAGGCCTGTTAATTTGTTTACAACGGCGAGGCCTTCAGGTAACGTACAAATGAATCGTGTTCAATGTGATGCAGGGTTTCTACTTTAATTTTTGAATATTTATAGTATTGGACGGTTATTAAACTTATAACTGAGTGTTAAAAAGTTTTACTTGAATATAGACATCATAAATCTTGCGTTGTGATACCACCCATCTACTTGTTATTGACATATTTGTTTCATATTCTGCACTTTTGACAGTTAATTTACTTGACGTTTTCTACAGATGAACACAGAACTGTACTATTACTGCTAATTAATACGCACATCAAAAGCCTGTCAGTAAAATGAGAGCTTGTGTGAAAGGAAAGGAGGCAGTGGGCGGAATAAACCGAACTGACAGCCCATTAGCCTGTGCAGACAATCAGATTATTGTGTTGTTAGTCAGCTTGGAGAGAACCAGAGATGGAAGGATGAGAAACACGGGGTTACTTCAGTTTAGACGAGCTCCTCGGTTTATAGACACTAATGCAGAGACTGACAGATCATGAGGGATCTTTCTGGAAGGTCATGATGTCTCCTCTTCTGGCTAATTCAGCAGATTACAAACATTTTTAAGAGGAGCTGATCTACCACCAACAGATTCTGGATAAGCAGCAACTTGCACAGTGAGTGACATGTTTCTTTTTTTCAAGTTAATGCAATTTTTAAAGATAATTCATATTATATTAAAATGCATCATAATTTAATACAATATATTAGAAAAATCATGTAATACTATTGCTGAATTAATGTCTTTATCATCATTTTTGATCAAAGCATCCTTGCTGAATAAAATAAAAATTTTCATATTTTCTTTACAAAAAAATCTGACTCACTTAAATTTGTAGAATGGTATAGTGTGTAATGTTACAAAAGCTTTCAGATAAATAATAATCTTTGGATATTTCTCTTCATCAAATAATTCTGAATAAAATACTTAATTGTAAATTAAATATTGATAATAAACATTTCTTGAACAGTAAATCAGCATATTAGGAATAATTTCTGAAGGATTATGTGACTGGAGTAATGATAAAAATGCTACAATTCAGCTTTAAAATCACAAGAATAAATTACATTTTAAAATATATTCAAATTGAAAACAGATATTTTTAAATAATACAAATATTTCACATTTTTCAATGTTTTTAACCTTACTTTTCATTCAAATAAATGCAGGCTTGGTGAGCATAAGAGACTTATATAAAAAATAAAATCGTACTTCTCTAAAACCTTTGACCGGCAATGTGTATATAATGTGTGAACATTATATTTTATTTGTACATTTTTTTAATGTACTGTAGCTATCAAGTTCACCATTCAAAGTATACTGAATGGCCATTAAGCAGAATCTCCATCCTTCAGTCTGGATGCATGTTGCTGCGATATTGTATGCCTGACGTGTGTGTGTGTGCGTGTGCGTGTGCGTGTGTGAGTGTGAGTGTGTGCTGCTCTTTTCGTAAATGAAACACAATTTACTACCTGAACAGTAATGTTACAAAGCATGTCAACAATGTGAAGTATTTTAGCTTTGCTGGAATGTAAGAATCTTTTTTCTGCTTCTTTAGTTGTGCTAGAGAAGTAGAATGCATGTTGCTGTGATATTGTATGCCTGATGTGTGTGTATGAGTGTGTGTGTAAATAGTTTTTAATGTAGTTATTAAGTTCACTATTCAAAGTATGAATGTCTAGCAAGCTGAATCTCCATCCTTCAGTCACTGCATGCATGTTGCTGTGATATTGTATACCAAACCTGTGTGTGTATGTATGTGCGTGCGTGCGTGTGTGTGTGTTTGCTGCTCTTTTCATAAATTAAACACAAGTTAAGGACGGCGCAGTGGGTAGCGCTGTCGCCTCACAGCAAGAAGGTCGCTGGTTCGAGCCTCGGCTCGACGGGTCAGTTGGCATTTCTGTGTGGAGTTTGCATGTTCTCCCCGTGTTGGCGTGGGTTTCCTCCGGGTGCTCCGGTTTCCCCCACAGTCCAAAGACATGCTGTATAGGTGAATTGGGTAAGCTAAATTGTCCGTAGTGTATGTGTGTGAATGGGAGTGTATGGGTGTTTCCCAGTGATGGGTTGCAGCTGGAAGGGCATCCGCTGCGTAAAACATATGCTGGATAAGTTGGTGGTTCATTCCGCTGTGGCGACCCCTGATTAATAAAGGGTCTAAGCCGAAAAGAAAATGAATGAATAAACAGTTACTACATGAACAGTAATGTACAAAGCATGTCAACAAAGTAAAGTATTATAGCATTGCTGGTATATAAGAATCTTTTTTTTACTTTGTTGCACTGTTGATATGATATTATGTGCCTGACGTGTGTGTGTGTGTGTGTGTGTGTGTGTGTGTGTGTGTGTGTGTG
>CAIGQV010000919.1:9084425-9099823 GCA_903798115.1 Danio jaintianensis
GAGTGTGTGTGTGTGTGTGTGTGTGTGTGTGTGTGTGTGTGTGTGTGCGTGTGTGTGTGTGTGCGTGTGTTGCTCTTGATAAAGTCTGCGTGTGTTTGGGCTGGAGGAGGATGCGGTCTTGTCTGCTGGTGTCTGGAGGAGAGAAGGGTCTGCGGGCGCGACTGGGCCGAATGCGGCAGCTGCTGTGCCAGACGGAGCATCATGTGGAGATTCAGGTGGACGAAGAGCCTGGCGTTTGGCTCAGAAGCTTCCATCTGCTGGACCTGCAGGAACACACCGAGGTCAGTGCGCATCACAATACACTCACGTTTACAGTACATTCACATTTATTTATTTAGTGCAGTGCTTCCCAACCCTGTTCCTGGAGGCACACCAACAGTACATATTTTGGATGTCTCCCTTATCTGACCCATTAATTTGAGGTTTTGGAGTCTCATCTAATGTTCTGATGAGTTGATTCAGGTGTGTTTGATTAGGGAGAGGTTGACAATGTGTAATGTTGGTGTGTCTTCAGGAACAGGGTTGGGAAACACTGATTTAGTGCTTGGAAACGAGGGATACACACACAATTTATCCTCCTGCTACTGTATACAGATTAGGGATGCTCGATACTGGGGGAAAAATATGCAATATTGTTGATGATTAGTGCGATAATGATATTTATTATGATATAACATTTCCCTGGAAAAGTGCTATTTTTATTAGCTCTGTTTTTAAATCATTTATTTATGTAAAGATATTAAAATAAACAGGTAAAGTATATTTTTCAGATCTGATTAATTCAGACTAAAAACGGTGGTACGATGATTGTTTTTTTTTAAATGTGCTATATAAATAAAAAGTCAAAAATTGAAGTCATTTAGTCTTTAAAGAGCCCCTATTATGGGTTTTTGAAAATGACCTTCCATGCAGTGTGTAACACAGCTCTAAGTGAAGTGAAATATCCAGCTAAGGCTTTAAAACTATTGATTCATCTATAAAAGAGTCGACTCATAGTGGTTCGAATGAATCGCCGCGGTAACGAGTCTTTAGCCGTGCCGGCGTGACGTTGATATGGAACTCAAGCCCCGCCCATTTGGTGCGCGCACAGACCCGGGAAAATTGAAACCCCCCCCATCCCCGCCCACAAACACTGTAGAAAGAAAAAGAGGAAGACAAACACTGTAGCAGATCCCGGTTGAATCATGTCGCGAAGAGGCTGTGCTCTGAAGTGTGAGGGAAAGTGTTATTTTCCCTACCCAAAGCTGAGGCTGTGAAGAGTCAGTGGTTGAAGTCTATCTTGTGCTGTGTTCCCGTCATTTTTCTTATGAGTGCTTCAGCAATCTACTCGTTTACAATGGGGCATTCGTCGGCCGTTTGTTAAAGGAAGGATCAGAAAAGACTATTGATGTATGAGACTTTGTCAGAGCTTGACAGGAACTTTATCAGTACACAGTTCATGGATCAGTTTCTTTCTCCATTTCACAAGTGTAAGTAAGTGCGATTAAAATGGTTGTCTCCTTGTTTTCTCTAGCTTGCAAATTATGTATTTAATTGTGTTTTGTTACCGCTTGTACTGTATCTGATTTAACTCTTTGTATTCTCATATCACATCTAAAACCACGGTGAAAACGCGACGCGTGCCGCTTTGTTAACAGATTTAATTGCGTTTGTGAGCTCGCGATCTACTGCCGTTTGTCGTTGCTATGGCCACCATCAGCTGTTCCTACACACGTGCAGCGGTCAAGTTTCAAAATAGTTCAGCTTTTGCCGCTGTGTGGATTAATACTGATTGTGTGTCACTGTTTTTACTTATGGTTAAGAATAGAGCAATATGCTGGTGGTAAACTGCATTGCTTTAATGTACTCCTGCATTGGGCTCACACATACACTCTGCACTCTGACTACTTGTTGATAAGCCATGCTGGGCATTTCTCTCTGTCTCACGCTGAACGCAGTCGACCAATCACAACAGACTGGGTCATCGGACCAATCAGCGCAGATTAGCTTTGCGCAAAGGAGGGGTTTGGGAACAAATGAATCGCTGAACGAATCATATGGGAGTCGTTGGGATAATTAGGTTAAAATAAATGCATATTATAAGACAATGAAAGTGCTTTTTTGACCTTGCATGCTGTTGTTGGAGACCCCCAAAACCAAAATATGACCTTTTTTAATGCATAATAGGGGCTCTTTAAAACACTATGAATGAGTGAAAACCTCAGCATATATTCTTACTCTTATTGGCTGTCGTCATTTTCCTCTCTCATCTCGACTCCCACCATTAGTATTTATTTTCAGCTCTGGGTTTGTCTTTGGGCCGCTCCAGCCAATAGCAACACAGCAACTACTGGGGAGGCGGGGATAAAGATAGTAAGGCCCCATCTGATTGGTCAAAATTAGATAAACAACCAATGCATAAAATAAATATAATTTATCACACATGTCTGCGATACTTACATTGCATATATTATTATCACGATAACAATAATTTAGCAATAATTTGTGCAGCCCTAATACAGATCCAAATCTGGGTATAAACTGGTTTTACTTTTGTTTAAATTATGATGGTCAGTCGTTTATAATCATATTTATTATTATTTTTTTTTTTTTATTGTCAGTTATTTTAATACATCAGCACATACAAATACAGTCTCAGCTATACAGTAGGAAATAATGGGAAATACACAAACAAGTAAACAGGATAATACAGTCAGGCTAGAAGCTAAATATGCACCATAGAATAGAAAGTCAGGAGAATTTATTCATGTAATGCCAAAAAGGTGACCATATCTGCCAAAAATCATCGGACTTTTGAAGTATGTCATAGGTGAGTTTCTCGAGTGGAAATAGCGTACATACTTGAGACAACCACATTTTAAAGGAGGGTACCTGAGGAGATGACCACAATAAATACATACATTCATACATTTCTTTGCCAGATAAACCAAGATTAAAAACAAATGCTTGGTGTGGGAGTCCAACACATTCTCTACTCAATCATATTTTTTTAAATATGAAAAGGGGTGGGCGACGCGGTGGCGCAGTGGGTAGCACGTTCGCCTCACAGCAAGAAGGTCGCTGGTTCGAGCCTCGGCTGGGTCAGTTGGCATTTCTGTGTGGAGTTTGCATGTTCTCCCCGTGTTCGCGTGGGTTTCCTCCGGGTGCTTCGGTTTCCCCCACAAGTCCAAAGACATGCGGTACAGGTGAATTGGGTAAGCTAAAATTGTCCGTAGTGTATGTGTGTGAATGAGTGTGTATGAATGTTTCCCAGTGATGGGTTGCGGCTGGAAGGGCATCCGCTGCATAAAACATATGCTGGATAAGTTGGCGGTTCATCCCGCTGTGGCGACCCCAGATTAATAAAGGGACTAAGCCGAAAAGAAAATGAATGAATGAATGAATGAAAAGGGGTTTTCTAACTTTAAAAAACTGAAAGTATTATTCATTCATTCATTCATTCATTTTCTTTTCGGCTTAGTCCCTTTATTTTGCAAATATATTTTCAGCATGATGCCATTTGGTGTCATTTAATTACTTTATATTATATATATTCTTGTAAGGCATATTTAGGACAAGACTCATTTGATGGCATACATTAATTAACTGTAATTTTAAATGTTCATAGTTGGCCACTAACCCTGGCTTTACCTATTTGTCTTTAAAATTATAATAAAATTTGAGTATGATAGCTTATTCTTTTATATATTTTAACAAATACACTTGTTGTTTAATAAGTAGCTTCATTTTTACACTAATATGTCTGTTACACTGATTGACAGTTGAGCCTTATATTTCACCCATATTTGGATTTTTTTTAACAAAAGTTATTTAAAACAAATTGGATTTAATAATGTAATAATTCTGTGTATATATAATCGCTTTGATGCAGACGCCCATACATATTTATTTGCTAAACATTTATTTGATCATGGTGAAAATGTTTAAATGAATAATTAAATGGATGTTTTTATTTTACCATCCAGTTCTCTAGTGTATGTCCAAATATAAGAAAACATATTAAATACAATATGTTTTAAATAACTTTTGTAAAGAAAGATCAGATACATTGATTCAGACATATTTTCAGACATATATGCATATTTCTGAAGATAAACATTTATTACATTTATTATTATTATTATTAGCTAAACATTTATTTTTAATTGTAATTCATATATATATAAAAATTTAACAAAAGTTTTTAAAAACATATTGCATTTAATATGCTTTCTGTGCACACAAAATCAATGGTGCAGACGTTCATACATGTTAATTTGCTAAACATTTATTTTACATTTATTGTAGCATTTGATCAAATAGTTATTAAAGTATATTTTCATAAATTAAACACAAGTTACTACCTGAACAGAAATGTTACAAAGCATGTCAACAATGTTAAGTATTTTAGCAAGACTTTTAAAAAAAGTTTTAATTTTAAATAAATATTTTAAACAAATCAACCATTTAATTATTAATTTAAAATGAGATAAAAGATGTGAAACGTACACTCCCTGCATACTGGAAGACATTCTTCTCTATTGTGTGACGGCTCATGTGATCAGACTTTCAGTTTGTTGTTTAAACAAATGTTTTGGTTGGCATTCATTTGTGTTCTTTTTTTTTTTTTTTTTTTTTTTTAATAATATATATTTTGGGATCAATAATTGTTCCAATCATTTCAGTACCTGCTTATTTTTCTTCTACTTTGTACTTTGTGGAAAATCCTATGAATAAAGTGGAGAAATGCACACAATAATGCACACAAAAACATCATGCATACCCTGTCAGAGTAATGACTGCATAACTATTTTCACTATGATCGTTGTGGTCTCGGGAATAAGAGATTCTCTCTATTGTGACTGTGTGAGAGTGGGTTTGTACATTCACAGATCTGCGTCAGAGAGGACAGGAACACATTAATGAACTCATTATACACAAACAACAAACTGCTTGTTGTCTTATTTAGAGTTTGTGTGTATGGGGTTCGGAAATGGGCATCTCCTTCACGTTTCACCATTATTCATCTGCATTGTGGCGTCTGAGTCATTTGTACTTTTTCCAGGATAATGAGCAGTTGTATTTGCTAGTAGTTGATCGCAACTTCAGGATTCAACGTTTAATTTAAAGCTTGGCATAAACAATGAAAAAAAAGCAGGATTTTAAATAAAAGATACCGTTCAAAATAGTTAAAAAATATTGAGTTGTAAAAAACAAAATTAAAGCTAAATGAAAACACCTTTGTAAATGGTCAGATTATTTTCGTTAGTTTTTTTAAACTGATAATAGAGTGCATTGGTGCCTGACCAGGTGTTTTTCCCATTCATTTCTCCCCATAAAGGCTGTTTTATACTTCTGCGTTCGGCGTGACCCATGGCGCCTGCCTTGCGCGTAGTTGTGCATTTATACTTTTGCGTGCTGTTTGTGTTGCTCTGCAAAAACACTTCCGAAACGCTAGCTGGCAGTAGGTTTTTATGTTCCTCTGTGTCGAGTTTCTTCGCGGGTGTTTTGTTTTTTCTGAATGCTACAAGTAGCTAAAACTCGCTCATTCAGTGGCGGGAACCAGCAGACGTGCAACAACTTTAATCATAAGGTAAACACAAAAAAAAGTTTCCATCTGGAGCTCCATTACAAGACTCCACACTTGTAAACACTCGCTCCATCGGGCTCGCGGCTCTCGGCCCCGGCCACACTCATCACCGCTACCAAGCTGACCAATCACTGAGCTTGCGCTATGCGTCGTTGCGACGTACACATTTTTTGAGAGGTGCGCATCAGTGTCGGTGTCAGCCACGGCGAGGGGTATGCGACCGCGTGAAGGCTGCGCAGGACCATACGCGTGTGCTTGATGCAGAAGTATAAATCAAATTTTTTTTTGCTAGCTCTCATAGTTATTCTTAAGGTGAACAATTAATCCATGCAGGTCAATTTACTGAAAAAAATTTATTGTTTTGGTAATCTTCAATCAAAGTTTGAGTATTTGTTCCTGCGTTTGAAGTAGCGGTCCTTCTGTTGAAGTCAAACTGATAGCGTCAGTCACAATATTTTTAACCATTTCCCTCTTACCGATTGCTATGAAAGATGTGCAAAAGAAAGCCCCGCCTCCTACATAATATTCTGTTTCAGCTGGAAGTACCTCAACATCTGAGCAATTTCTGATTCACGCAGACTTAAAAAACTGTTTTGAAGAGAATTACAACATAACAAACTTCTAAAAGAGGTTCTGAAGCAAATAAGTGTAGAAAAATCATGGGGGGAAAAGCTGTCTTCAATTTCTACCTTATGAAATTGAAAATAGTCACATCAACCTTTCAAAGAAAAACACTTGCTATGCGTATAGTCCATTAAGACATTCAAGCTTAAAAAAAAGCTCCGTCCTTATAGATTTGCTTGTAATTGTAACTGGGAATCAACTCAGTTATGTTTTTCACAATGCTTCATTGGGGTGGGTTGAGCTAAAGATTTGATTTTCTGATTGGTGGAATTTTCTGTACAGCATCGTGGGTAATGTAGTTTTTCTGCACAATTTATTCATTCATTTTCTTTTCGGCTTAGTCCCTTTATTAATCTGGGGTCGCCACAGCGGGATGAACCGCCAACTTATCCAGCATATGTTTTACACAGCGGATGCCCTTCCAGCTGCAACCCATCACTGGGAAACATTCATACGATACGGACAATTTTAGCTTACCCAATTCACCTATACCGCATGTCTTTGGACTTGTGGGGGAAACCGGAGCACCCGGAGGAAACCCACGCGAACACGGGGAGAACATGCAAACTCCACACAGAAATGCCAACTGACCCAGCCGAGGCTCGAACCAGCGACCTTCTTGCTGTGAGGCGAACGTGCTACCCACTGCGCCACCGCGTCGCCTGCACAATTTATGTTAAGCACAATTGTTTAAGAAATTAGTTTTTTTAATAAATTTAACCACTAAACAAAAGCATATATATTAAATTAGAGTCCATGTGAACTGGAAGTTGCTGAGACTTTTATTTCAGTATGTTGATGTACGTCCAACTTTAACTGAATATTTTAGTAATAAAAGAGCTTTATTATTGCCGATCTTTCCCTCATAGCAAACCAATGATAAGAGGGACATGGTTAAAAATATTGGGGCTGAAGCCGTCAAACTGATGTCAACAGAAGGACCGCCACACCAAACGCAGAAGCAAATGGTCAGACTTTGATTAAAGATTACCAAAACGAACTTTTTTTTTCAGTGGATTAATTGTTCACCTAAAGAATAACAAAATGTGCTAGCAAAATGAACATGAATTTTGATTTTGACAGACTGTAACCCTGGAGCACACACCTGGACTCTTTTACAACTTTATGGTTTATTGTAGTTACAATTTTTCCTTTAGTTCTGGAGTGTGACAGTGTGTGTTTGAATGGAATTAGTTGCATATTAGGCTTTGAATTAATGTTGCTAGTATAACTTTCTATAAATTAAATTCTCCAAAGTGTGTATTTTGCTTGAATACTCATTTTAAGCAATCTTACAGATACTCATCACAATTCTCATTTTTGTATTTATTTAACAATGCAAAAGTGTGCGGCAATCTTTCAGAGGCGTTTCAACACTCAGCATATAATATTCATTATTCAAGCCTTCCCTATTTGATTCGCCAAACTTCAAGTAGGGGAGAGCGGGGACGGAAGTAGCATGTGATGAAAGTTACAAAGTGATTTTCTCGGAGCCCTGACAACATTTGTTTTCCAGGCTATAACAACACATTCTGCATGTAACCCTTGGTGGAGCTGCCAAATATCATGTGAATTTGTCACTGTGTCCAGCAGTTTGGGCCAAATTTCAATTTTTAAGTGCAGAAAGTAAATTATTGTAGCGGTATTATTTTCCATGTGTCACACTAATGATCAATCTACAGGTTGTTTAGTGCAATAACACATCCTTAAGTTTGAAATGTCTGAGTTTTTCAGTTTAAAAGTAAATCAGGTTTAAATGGCAAGAGTTCCTGTCGGGATGAAAGTAACACTGTTATTTATGCCCCACTGCTAATAACCATACCTTATTTTTCACTTCCACATTAGAGTTTACAGTGTTTCAATTCAGATATTTCTTTTATCAAATTAGTGCATATTGCCAATAATAACAACAAACATTATAAATAAGCACATTTCGTATTGTTGGGTTACTTTTGAAACATTTAATGCAACTTTAAATTAAATTTAATGGAAACCCATAACATTTAATGGAAATTTAAAATGAAAATGTTATTTAATATATATATATTTTTTACAAAGATAAAGGACTAAATATGTTTGCAGTTAACATATTCACAATGTCGTTGTCAGATATTTTTTAAATAAACAAGATTAAGCTAGTAAATCTAGCAGATGTTGTTACTTTTGACCCACACCTTTTGGTCTACATTTGTTCAAAATACCACCTGATGTTTATAGTCCACACTTATGAATTAGTATCCACCGCAAAAAATATATTTCAGTCTAAAACATTATCTTTTAAAAATCGGTTTTTATGAAATTGGTACTTTCGTCCCCGCTTTTTCATAACCTATTAATATTAACGAGCGCCGGCTGTACGTCACACTAGACGTAATTGTCTACGCAACTAGACCGGCCCACTTTAGTTTAAAGTGCTTGACAGGTACGCTGGATGCTGTTAGGACTGTTAAAACACAGACATAATCATAAAGATAATAATTTTCTTGTATGACGGATTTTACTTCAGTTTCCAGCATTACTATCTTTGGTGAAAACAAAGGTAGCACATTATGAAAGTCTTCACTGGAGCTCTTGAATAAAGCGCACTTCGCGGAGTTATCCATTCACAGCAGACATGACAGTCAAGTTTAACACGAGCTGACTAAGGAATATTTTCTCCACACTTTTTTTTTTGCTGTGTTAATGGAAAGTCGAGACGCTTACATTTCTCGATCATACGACTGTAGAATAAAGAGCTAGAAACATGGGGAAATGGGAGCTGACGATGGTAAGTCACTTTCATAATCAGGCTAAGTTTATTAAAAGTAATTTTGGAAGCCAGAGAGACTGTAATGAAACTGTAATGTTTATGTCTATATGTCTATAGTTATATGTAATGTCCATTCAGATTTGGAAAGGCGGTTTGTTGTTGTGCGACGTGCAGCGCTTCACGTAGTCTAAACCAACGTAGTCTCTTCACTAAGAAAAAAGCAGTTTTTCCTGTTATTTCAGTCCTGTACTGTCTCTCTTCTATTCACAAAAGATGTATGGGTTTATAATTAGACGAAAAAGCGTTTGTCCGCAGTTTGCCGGAGGGTTGGATGTAATGCGCGCTCGTGGGAAGGTGTGGCGCGCTTCTCTTCAGTCCCCCAGGAGTCTGACAATAGAGCTGATTTGTGTTTGTTCTCAGAAAGACCCACCTGTACATTGAAGATGTTTTTCGTGTCCTGTTTCACAGCTCACATGTGATGGTTTCAGCTTTCCCTCCCCCGTCATTCCCCGTGTTTATTTCCATATTTGTAGAGCAGACCCGGGGCTTTGGTTTGGAAAGCTCTCTGTTCTGCTTGACCGGAGTTTCTGGGAAGCACTTGTGATTTTTCACTGTAGCTGATATGTTAAAACTGTCCTTGGCTTACTTGGAAGCACAAGCAAAATGTGTGGTTTGCATGTTATGTATGTTCTTTAATATTAAACGAGGTATTGAGGCAGAACAGTGATTCTTGATGGGGATTTTGTTTACATAATTTAAGATAGATTTGAGTTGACACTTTTTACTTGTGACCAATGCATTACATTTGGCAGCATTGTTCTACTTCTGTTTCTGTTGAACCCACTTAAAAAGAAAGAAGTGATCTTTAATGTCTTCACTCAGTATATTTGATTTACAAATCATGGTTGTCATATTTTTAAGATTAATTATTGTTATTCACCAATGCTGAAAAACAGTATATATATATTTTTTTAAATGTAATTTATTTCTTTGGGCTGCATGGTGGCGCAGTGGGTAGCACGTTCGCCTCACAGCAAGAAGGTCGCTGGTTCGAGCCCCGGCTGGGTCAGTTGGCGTTTCTGTGTGGAGTTTGCATGTTCTCCCCGTGTTTGCGTGGGTTTCCTCTGGGTGCTCCGGTTTCCTCCACAAGTCCAAAGACATGTACTATAGGTGAATTGGGTAGGCTAAATTGTCCGTAGTGTATGTGTGTGAATGAGTGTGTATGGATGTTTCCCAGTGATGGGTTGCAGCTGGAAGGGCATCCGCTGTGTAAAACATATGCTGGATAAGTTGGCGGTTCATTCCGCTGTGGCGACCCCAGATTAATAAAGGGACTAAGCCGAAAAGAAAATGAATGAATTAATTAATTTATTTCTCCTTTGTCAAGACAGAATTTTCTTCCTTGATTATTTGGGGTCATAATCCTTCAGAAGTCATTCTGATATGCTGATTTGCTGCTAAAGAAACATTCCTGATTATAATCTATGCTAAAAAAAAACATTTTAAGGAAAACCGGCAGCATTTTTTCTTTTAAGATTCTCAGAATAAAATGTAATCAAAATAGTTTTATATTGCGACTTTATGAATGTCATGAACATAAATTAAAAAAATAGAAATACATTATTACATATTTTTTATTTTGCCTTGCATGATGTATTGAGTATGTCTAATGATATGTGATTTTATAGACAAGAGCATCATTTAGAAATTTTATTAAAACAAAATAAATCTAATAAACTTACATTTGGAACATTCTAGAAAAATGGAAATGTGTTTTTTTTTTTTTTGTTTTTTTTTTTAAACCAATGGCATGTAAATCGTGGGACATCCCGCGTCAAGAATCAGTGACAGATGACACCATTATGCTAATATGTTCTCAAGCAGGTTCTTATGAGGTCATCTGGTCACATCTGAATCAGTCAGCAACCAGTCCAACAACAACCCTGTTTGCATTGGAAAACACTGGACTTAATTTACTCTAGCGTTTCACACAGTCCGTCTTTGTTTAAACCCATTCCTTATTTTTCTATTCGCCCACAGCTGTTATGCATTCTGGTATATCGTATTTGCTATTCAAATAATCTCGGTTTCATTTAACCACCAAGGAGGATTTTTGTAACGAAAGTACTATTATTGGTGTCAACTTTGCTTTCCACCATACAAATAATAATAATAATTACTCTTCCTTCCTTAAAATTAATATGGCAGATCACTTTATGTGTGCATCACTGAACAATGGTGTTTTTGTTAATAATACTGCAATAATATTTGTAAAATAGTATAATTCTTGTGTGTCAGTGTGTGTGTGTGTGTATGTGCGTCATTGAACAATGGTGTTATTTTTAATACTGCAAAATGTTTGGTGAGTTCCCTTATAAAATTATTTAAATACTTATGATTACTTTTTTATTTTACATTATGCATCATTTTGGGTTGTTTTATCACAAAATTGGGTCAAATGTGGGCAAACCAAACCACTGGGTCCATTTTAAAAAGTGTTTTTAAATTATAATTTTAACCCAGCTGTTGAGTTTTGTCTATATATGACTTTATGGTAGAAACAACCCAACTTTTTTTTATATGAATTACTGACTTGTATTTTGCCTTAATTTTATAAAGAACTCCACTTTTTGTATGTTTCGTCCTAGATGTGTGTAATGTTAGGTCATTGCTCTTTTGGAAGTTCAGTAGTTGAAGATCTGCGTTTGACTTCAGGTGCCCATTCAAGTCAACAGCATTTTCTAAAGTTGTTTGTCATGATGTTGCTTTTCTAAAGTCTCATGATGTTGCCATACTACCAGGACTACAAAATTAAACGTTT
Organism: Danio jaintianensis; assembly: GCA_903798115.1. Taxonomy (NCBI): domain Eukaryota; kingdom Metazoa; phylum Chordata; class Actinopteri; order Cypriniformes; family Danionidae; genus Danio; species Danio jaintianensis. Next base: position 9,096,189 of record CAIGQV010000919.1, read on the forward strand.
CTGATGGCACTGTGTGTTTAAATATAACTTAAATATTACGTCAGTGCTCTTATCAAATATTTTTGTGGTTCAGAATAAGCATTCAAAAGGTCACAAGAAATGATAACATTTGGAGATGTAACAAAGATTAATTGTATTTAATAATTAATACGATGAAGAAGAATATACAGTGTTATTTTACATTTGCACTGCAAAAAATATTCTCTTACTTCTTCCTTCATATCTTCTTGTCCAGATATCTACATTTCAAAAACAAGATTATTTTACTTACCCCAGCGACAGATTATTTTGCTTGTTTTAAGGAAAAACTCACTTAATTTTGACTTAGAAAATCGTTCTTGATTTAATCATTTTTAGAGATTTGGACTTGAAACTAGACAAAAACTCTTAAGAAAAAGAAAAGCATTTTTTTGCAGTGTGATTATTAAATTTCTCTACGTGAACACTGCTAGACTTCCCAGAAAATGTAAAAAAAAAAAGTGAAATTCTATTCTTATCCCAATATATATTGCTGAAAAACAAAACATTGCAATATCAGATTTTTCCAATATCGTGCAGTCCTAATTTTTATCCTCTGATCTGTTTGTCCAGGACCCGGTGCAAGAGTGGGGGGAGGAGGTGGAAGATGGGGCCATTTATGGGGTCACACTTCACCGAGAGCCTATCCAACCTCCACCAGATGCTACTGAGAGCGATGCCGCCTTTGGCTTCATGCAGTATCACACACTGAAGGTCCGCAGGCTGAAAGCAGCCACTCTAGACCGCCTTGTCACAGAGTTGGTGAACCCAGAGTGCCCTGACTCAGACTACATGCAAATCTTCCTCTCTACTTACAGAGCCTTTACCTGCACAAATGCTCTCATTGAGCTCCTGTTTCAAAGGTGAGGTTTCTAAATGCTCAATTAGAGAGGGTGAATTGAATTATTTTTGGAAGAAATTAATGCTTTTGTTCAGCCTGGACTTTATTACAAATTAATAACACTGTGAATGTCAACACTGTGAATGTCTTTGTCCATTCTGATTAATCTATAATATTAATCAGAAGGGACAAAGACATTCGCAGTGTTGCACAAGAGTTCAGTTTCAAATAAATGCTCTTCTTATGAACCTTCTTTTGAATATAGAGTCCGGAAAGCATCATTAATAAAAAATACATATTTCATGAGAACCAAATCAGCACATAAGAATGAATTCTTAATGGTCTAATGCTGAAAATTGTGCATTTCATCACATACATAAATATTTTAGCCTATTTCATCCTAAAGATGTTCAGTCAGGTTGAGGTCAGGGCTCTGTGCAGGCCAGTCAAGTTCCTCCACACAAACCTTACTCATCCATATCTTTATGAATCAGTCATGCTGGAACAGAAAGCGGTCATCCCCAAACTCCCACAAAGTTGGGACCATGACGTTGTCCAAAAAGTCTTGGTATGCTGAATCATTAAGAGTTCCTTTCACTGGAACTAAGGGGCCAAGACCAACCTGTGAAAAACAACCCCACAACATAATTCCCCTCCATCAAACGTTAAACTTGTAAAGCGGAATGCTTTCACTACATCTGACACTTTGCATTCACTCAGTTGTGTAAGGCTTGGATGCAGTTGCTTGGCCATGAAAACCCTTTCCATGAAACTCTCTACACACTGTTCTTGTGCTAATCTGAAGGCCACATGAAGTTTAGAAGTCTGTAGCTATTGACTTTGAAAGTTGTCGACTTCTACATATGCGCTGACCCTACTCTGTGATTTTAATTGTCTTACCACTTTATGGTTGAGTTGCTGTTGTTCCCAGTTGCTTCTACTTCATTATTATACCACTAAAAGTTGACCATGTAACAATTAGTATTGAGGAAATTTTACAAATAAACTTATTGCTTAGGTAGCAGTCTGTATCTCTAGGTTCTTGATTTTATACACCTGTTTCCATGGAAGTGCTTGAAACCCCTGAATTCAATGATTTTGAGAAGTGTCCAAACACTTTTGACAGTATAGCATACGTATGTCCAAATAGAGTAAATTTTAATACTATATTACATTGTTACTTTATGTAATGTGAATGCAAATCTCAAAATTCAAAAAATAAATCCACTTCGGGGGTCTGCGAAGTGTGTTAACATTTTTTAACTTGCAATTACATTAACATTGAAAAATAAACACTATAATTATGTCATTATGATGCCTTGGATACCTATCAGTTTCCTTTGACGTTATCTTTCTCACGCTATTAGCTGACTTTGGTTTCAGAAACATCTCTCATGTATTTGAATATGACATTTTCTGGACATACCAGTCAGGCTCATTGACAATGAAAAAATAATCAAATGAATGGGAAGGCCCAAATTTCTAAATTTAGTGTGAGTGTTACCCAGAAAAGCTTTTAATGACCGTGGCAGTATGAGTCACACAATACATGCAGTGACGCAGTGAAATGAGGAGAACACCATGAACCGCAGAACAGGTTTCACTTGAATAGTCAGAGACGTCAGAGGTGCTTTGTTTGAGAGCGTTTTTGTGTTCTGCTGAAGCATAAATAAACTTAATAGGCCTTGACAAAACACTTTTTGATACATTTGTGTTACAAACATAAACAGAAATTGTTGTCATGTTCATAATCCTGAAGCTTCATCTGTGGGATTGTTTTTTAAAATAAACTTTTGACTTATGTGTTTCTCTATAGAGAGGACATGGTCACCAATCTGGACAACAGTGTCTGTGTCAAGAGGTAAGTTGAATCACAGTCTGAAATGCTTGATTCTGATTGGTCAGTCGTGATATTCTGTGGTCAGATGTGTAAAGGATAATGTATAGCTGACAGTGTTGGGCACGTTCCCTTAAAAGAGTAATTAGTTATAGTTTCTAGTTACTTCTCACAAATAGTAACTGAGTTACATAATTATTAGTAACTAATTACCAGGGAAAGTAACTATTGCATTACTTTAAAAAATATAATTTGTCAAATGACTATTAAATTAATATAAAACACTGTACACTAATCTACACTATTTTAATGTTGTTGTGGGACAATGTGAGAGACAATGGCAGCATGTCCTCAACTATATATCTAGATATTATTTTGTTTAATTCTGTCTGAGTAATACATGTTTGCGGTGGAGAAAAATTAAGTTTTATTTGCTTTGACGTCGTGGCTTCGTCTCCTTCTTTGGTAGCAGAGCTCACGTTATGACCTGCGTAGCCACTAATTTTGTGACGGCATGTGACAACGTGAGGTGCTTTATTAGATTACAATTACTTGTCACCGACGCAGAGAGACTCTTTTTTTTTTCCTGGGCAAAAGTTGCACGATACATAAACATTCTTGCCTTTCACCTCAACGAGAGAAAAGTAGTGCTCATATTTCCAGTTTGCAAACGCTACCTTTGAACTTGTTGGATTTGTTATCGTTCTGACTCCTGGTCGTTGGTGTGTGCCACTGACTGTGCGTGTGCTTGTGTGAACACCCATCCTACTCTTCCTCTGATTGGCAAACGATGGAAATGTACTCTATCTAAGCCAATCATCACGTTCTCAGTTACACCACGTTCACAGACACACCAATCATCATCACTGGTTGGTTATGTGTCCAGCCCCGAACACACACACACACACACACACACACACACACACACACACACACACA
>CAIGQV010000919.1:9101976-9112306 GCA_903798115.1 Danio jaintianensis
GTGTGTGTGTGTGTGTGTGTGTGTGTGTGTGTGTGTGTGTGTGTGTGCGTGCGTGTGTGTGTGTGCGCGCAGTTCTCTGCCTCGTCTGATCAGACTGTGGTTAGACGAGTTTCATGAGGACCTTCGGGACTCTCCGGATCACCAGGCTCTTCGGCTGCTCTGCGTTCACCTGCGTCATCGCCTCTGTTGCAGACGTCTGGTTAACCAAGCCGATACTCTTCTCAGAAAGTTTCAGACTGAAGGCAAGTCTTACCAAGTGTGATTCCAGACCACAAAACCAGTCATAAGTGTACTTTTTTTTAAAATTGTGATTTATACGTCACCTTAAAGGAACACTCAACAATAATATTATGCAGCGTTGTTACCTTGCTGGGCGGCACGGTGGCTCAGTGGTTAGCACTGTCCCCTCACAGCAAGAAGGTCGCTGGTTTGAGTCCTGGCTGGGCCAGTTGGCATTTCTGTGTGTTCTCCCCATACTTGTTCACGTGGGTTTCCTCCGGGCGCTCCGGTTTCAAAGACAGTCCAAAGACATGCGGTACAGGTGAATTGGATAAACTAAATTGGACGTACTGATGAGTGCATGTGTAAATGTGAGTGTGTATGGGTGTTTCCCAGTACTGGGTTGCGGCTGAAAGGGCATACGCTGCGTAAAACATATGCTGGAATAGTTGGCAGTTCATTTTGCTGTGGCAACCCCTGATAAATAAGGGACTAAGCCAAAGGAAAATGAATGAATGTTACCTAGCTAGAGACTATTTTCAGGTGCTGTGAAATAACATTGATACTGCTGCAGTCATGACATGGTAGCAAAATTCCTTGATTATTTTGCCAGAATGAGAGAAGTTCCAAGCCATATTGGCCTAGAAAATAGCTTTTCATTTTCCGTCAGTTTCAGTATACGATGTAACTACAGAAGAGTTATACTTTTAAATAGGAAAAATATCAAAACTCCTTTTTTTTGCAAGATGCTAATGGTCTAATCCGATTCAATTATTAATGCTAAGCTAAGCTAAAAGTGCTTAAAGACCCAGAGATCGGCTGAGTGGATTAAAACATGGTGAAACTCTAACACTTTACTCTAAGTGACTTTTTGTAAAAAAAAAGTGGAGTGTTCCTTTAAATTTGAATAAAAAAGCTTTCCATTGACATTTTTGTTTTTGACAATTTTTGTTAGGATGGGACAATATTTTGTCAAGATACAACTATTTCCCAATCTGGAATCTGAGGGTTCAAAGAAAATCTAAATACTGAGAAAATCACCATTAAAGTTGTCCAAATTATGTGCTTAATGTATATTACTAATCAAAAAAATGAGACTAGTAAATTTACAAAATATCTTTATGGAGCATGATCTTACATAATATTCTAATGATTTTTAGCTAAAGAAAATCAATAATTTTGACCCATATAATATATTTATAATATGTTTGTGCAGCATAAGACTGGTTATGTGGTCCAGAGTCACAAATATAAAGCAATACATAGGTCTTGTTTAGCTTTTACACACACAAACAGCTCTAAATAACTCCTTATGAATCAACAGACAAGCAAATGTGTACATCAGCAGAAGTCAGTGCCTCTGCTGTTGAGAATCCAGCGATTGAAGACAACTTGGACGAACAGGAAGTACAAGAAATTGGGGATGTACTTGACTTCCCTACACAGGACATTGCTGAGCAGCTTACAATATTAGACGCAGTAGGTGTCAAGATTTACACAGTGAAGCTAGTTTTTAATTAAATGCCTGCTTTCATGAATCTGTTTCCATTTCTTCCTCAGGACCTCTTCAGCAAAGTGGTCCCATTTCATTGCCTTGGCTGCATTTGGTCTCAAAGGGACAAGAAAGAGAACCAGAATTTAGTGTCCACAGTCCGTGCCACCATTGCTCAGTTTAATGTGGTCACTAACTGCGTTATCACCTCTCTGTTGTGTCCTCCTGCCACCTCCCCTCCTGGATCCCCGTCATGCCATCGTAGCAGCCCTACATACAGAGCAAAGATTATTGAGAAGTGGATCTCAGTGGCTCAGGTGTGTATCAAGCTGAAACAATATAGGCGAATATTGTTTGTGAACACATAATTAAGCACTTAATAGGTTTTTAAGTACTCGAGTAGTATACAGTGCTTGTGGCAATATATTTTTATGTGCAATGCAGTTTAATGCTGCGGCCCAATTCCCCTGCTTGTACTACGTCCTAAAAGTATGCACTTTTTTGTGAAGAAAGAGCGTGTAACAGAAGAGTATGCAAGCTTTGGGACACACTACTTCCTTATTAACAGACTGTTACGTTGCTTAGTTACGTGCCCTGTCAATAATCTCGACACATCATCCACATTTCTTTCATATTTAGTTACCTACCTTATCGAAGAAGCAGCAGCAGGTTCATCTGCTGTTCACGAGTCTTTCATGCAGAGAAATCTCCTCAGGTCTTTGGATAATTATGCATTTAGAGGTTAATGTCCAAACACCTCTTTATAATAGTTTATATTGTTGTTGCAGATGAAATATAATGGGGAAAATGTGAATTAGATAATAATTAACAGTCATTCAAACATTTTTACCAAAACCTCACTACTTGACATTTGGTCTCATGTAGGGCTGTGCGATTAATCGAAATCGAATTGCAATCGCGATTTGAAATGTTGTGATTATCTAATCGCAAGAGGCTGCGATATGAAATATATATTATTTAACTTCCCCCACCCAGAGCAAATGCGTGACTGCCGTCTTACTAGCCAATTGAGTGAGCACACTTTCGTTCTGCCCAATCAGAATTGCACAACCGAACTATGCGGAACACCCACAATTAAAAAAAAAACGAACAGGAAAGGGCGAACAAGTGGGATGATGGCATCTGCCACGTCAAAAGCATTAATAGACTAATTAATATCAAAGAAAAACAGCACGTCGGTAATATGGGAATATCTTGGTTTCAAAGTCAAAGACACCAAACAAAACCAGGTAATTTGTAAGAACTGTTGCAAAACGAGGAAATACAACAACCAGCACCACAGGCGGCTATATGAGGAGCATCTTGCTAAAAAGTCAACTAGTACTGCCAGTGACACTCAATCTAGTAGCAAGCAACAGCAAAGTACAATTTCAGAGATGTTTGCTAAAATAAGTTAATATCTTTTAAGTTCCTTATTTTTTAACTAACACTCACTGCATTTTAGCAGTAAGAAGCTACAATACAGATTATTGAGCTGAAGCTTGACTACAAAATTAAATCGCAAATCAAATCGAAATCACAATATCTGTTAAAAAAATCGCAATTAGATATTTTCCCCAAATCGCACAGCCCTAGTCTCATGCATCTGCCATATTTGTAGTTTAAAACGTTTTACCCACATTTGTGGTTCTAATCAAATTCCCATCCAACGCGCAATGTATTGTGGACAATAGGGTTGCCACGATAGCTTGAATTCATGTCACGATACTTTACCAGCTGAAGTATCACGCTACCAAGTAGTACCGCGGTACTGTATTAATTCATAATTCAAATCTACAAAATGAAATTGAAATGAAATGAAAAATACTATTTTTGTTATAATACTTCAGTTTAATTCATAATTCCCTTATTATTGATCTTTTTAAGATTCTACACCGTTTTGCAGCCTTAAAGGGCTCCACAGACTGTTCAAATTAAAATAAAATAAAGTTTTATATTATATTTTGTATATACATATAATATGTTGTGTATATACACATAAAATATTGTATACAGTGGTCCCTCGCTATAACGCTGTTCACCTTTTGCGGTCTCGCAGTTTCGCTGTTTTTTTTTTTTTTTTTTGTGTGCAATTTGACATGCTTTTTTTTTTTTATACAACGCATTGTGTTCTGCGTCCTGATTGGTTGTAGACCATTGTCAATCAATCTCCTCCGTGTAGCATGTACAATACAAATACAGAATGCGTTCAGCTTGCCAAATTAACATAGATCTTTGATTGCTAGCAGTGTGAGTTTCAACAAGGAGGCAAAAAGGGTTGTAACTGTCCGCAGCAAGACCATCGTAAAGGGGGTGCCACACAGCGCCATGCAAACATAGGTTTCTATCAGGGTACACACACCGGCACTGCAAGTCGGTGGCTGTCTGCGGTGCCCATCTACGACTCAGGACACTGTTCATATTTCTGCTACGCCACAGAGCGCCATCTGAATAATTTCATTTTAAATAACATGCGAATGTGCACTTCCGGTGTGTGTTACTTCCAACTGTCATGTGCACGGCGCATCCGGTGTACGACCCCCTTAAGGATGGAGTCTGCTTTCGCTTTGTGGATCAGGGACTGCAGGAAAAAGAACATTACACTGGATGCCAATATTATCTGCACAAAGGCTAAAAAGCTTTATGAACCTTTTGCTGACAGCGATGAATATTTGCGCCTGACAACAGGTTTTGATCTTTGGTTTCATTTTATAATACTGGACTTATTTTTCTACGAAGGTTTGAACTTTGAGAGTGTTTAAACAAGAGAGAAAAGTGTGAAAATGTTAATGCCTGTCTGACAAAAGTGTATAAAGTGTGTAGTGAGGGGTTTTACAGCCTTAAAACATCTAGCTGTAAAAAATAAAGCTGTCTACTACACGGATTTCCCCTATCGCAGGTTATTTTTAGAATGTAACTCCCGCGATAAACGAGGGACCACTGTATACTATTGTTTTTTAGCTGGCACAAATGTGTAAGCATTTTAGGGACTTTTCCACATGCAACAGTAACTATTGTAGAACCATTAATGATGATACTACCATCCAGGAACCTTTGGCCTACTCTTTCCATCATACTACAGTTTGGGACATACTAATTCTATTTTCGAACACTATTTAGGACAGACAGTATGCGAATTGGGATGCAGCATTAGTTTTTAAGATAAACAACAATAGATGCCAATATTGATGGGTGCAAGTTTGAGGGGATTAAAATGTAGACATGTGAATTGTCAGAGCACATAATTCCTGGAAACTTTAGTTTTATGCACACTAGGGTATGCTTACAGTGCATTTGATTTCACCGTTTACGTTTTTTATTTTTTTATTTTTTTATTTTTATTTTTTTTTAACATTATTATTAAATAAAAATCTAATCACACACTCAGCTTGCACATATGATTTCAATCTTTTTGTCCACAAAGTGTCAGCACTGAACCGGACGTTGATTAACAGTCAGAACAGAAGTGCTGGAGACAGAACAACAAAAACAGATGCCAACGTGTGTACCACAAACATCTAGTTTAAAGAAGTAGAAATATAATCACATTACTTTTGGAGAAAAAATAAATTAAAGGACAAAGATTAATCATTCTTTTGTGCATGTATTCGAGTGTTTGTGCATGCAAAAAAAATCATAAGCACACATCTTTTTATTATTATTATTTTACACTGATTTGTTATTTTAATTATAACATTACAGGAGTGCCATCAGCTCAGAAACTTCTCCTCTCTAAGAGCCATCCTTTCTGCTCTTCAGTCCAATGCTGTCTACCGGCTGAAGAAAACCTGGGCGGCGATCAGCAGGTAATGCTTTCTGATCCACATCACACATGTTTGTTAAACCAGTACTCCTATCTCTTCTCCTCATATTTAATTTGCAAACCACACTGTAGAATTAAGTCCCTAAAATGTGATTTCAGAGAGAGTATGGCTGTCTTTGAACATCTGTGCGACACCTTTCCTGATGAGAACTGTGTGCTGATCAACCGAGAGATCCTAGTAGAGGCAAGTTTTTACTGATTTGCCCATTTCTTAACTCTTTAATGTTGTCTTGGCAATCTTTCAGGTTAAGACTGTTATAATTATGGTGGATAAAGATACTCAAGATTAAATTAGATTAGATTAGATTAGTTCAACTTTATTGTCATTACACATGTACAAGTACAAGGCAACGAAATGTAGTTACTATGAGCATAATATTCAAGTCGTATTAACTAGAATCAGAGTACATACTGAACATAGATGAAAATAGATGAACATACTGTGCAGGTTGTTATTAATAATCAGGGATATGCAAATAGATATGAACATGATATACAGGTTGTTATTTGCTATAAACAGGAATTACAAATAGATATGTTTATCATACATTTACAAATTAATATGTGCAGTGGATATGTGATGCTACCCATCTGAAACCTTTTTCTTTCTTCAGTTAGTTATTTGGCATTTCTTTCCTATCCATTTACTTAATTTTGGCCATGGCTTTAAAATTTCAACAATAGTTTTATATCTGTTAGAGGTTAACTGCTTCCATCAAATTAATCTTTGAAGTTGTGTTACGTATTTACAATTAAAATCAATCTAACAGAAAAGTTAGTCTTTTGCACGAACACAAATTAATTTTTTTTATTTTTCCTTGTACAGTTTAAACCAGTCAGAGTCATGGTGTTGGCCAGTCATGAGATAAAATCAACTGTTTCATTACAGTCAAATGCAGTCTTATTTTCTAAAGCAAAACAATAGCTTCTAAGTTTTCCAAAATGCTACTGCCAGTAATGGAGGACTTTCCCCCACTATTTCTGTCTTTAGTCTTCAAGGTTACCTCACAGGACTGCTGTACTTTTCTACTCAAGACAAGGAAATTTACAAAATATTCTAATACATCACATGCTCATGCGAGGTTCCCCATTTTTATGGCCATATTTGACCTAAATTCCCAGGTCTTCCAGTTGTTTGCCCAAAACCTAAATGTAGGCTCTGTATCTTATTCAGTGGACCCCAAATCATATCTTAAGATGAAAACGATGCTTGCACAATGTTTCATAAGCATTTAAGATCAGTAAAAGTGAATTTTCCTCCACACTGTAATTTTCAAAGTTTTGGGGTCAGTAAGAGTTCTTTATAAGTATTTTTTAAATGTCTCTTAATAGGCTGCATTTATGTGATCCATATACAGAAGAACCAGGGCTTGACATTAACACCCGCCAAATGTGGGTAGATTTCAGCCATGGCGGGTTAGAAAGACACCCCCACTAGCCACTTTGGCAATTAAAAAATTATTTTCAACCAGCCAGAGCTGCCTCGTTCCTAAAGATTAAAATTTTAGTTTAAGACCGTTTGTCAATATGCGTGCAAATGTGCTCTTAGAATCGAGAAGCAGCATGATTGATAACTGTTCGCACGAGCAAAAGAAAGCAGGTGAATACCGAAGGAGAGGATGATCAGGCACACAGTGAGACACAGGCGATCCTGACGTTGTCACTGACAACGTCAGTGAGCGAGGCACAGCTGATGTGACGTGCGCGAGTGCTTAAAAGCTCCCGTTTCCTTGTGCAAAACAACCTGGAAATGCAACTGGTGCGATCATTTCTCTTTGAAATAGATTGGGAAAAAGCGGTGCTCATGCACCCACAGTCCTGCTGCTTTCATGAGATCTCCAGATTTTTGTATGCAGCAGCTGTTGCCGCTTTACCATTCTTTGAACAGATTATTACTGGGCCTAATGTTAACCATGTGCACGTGATCATCCTTTCACTATCGCACACAGGATGTTTGTCACCTGCTTTCTTTTGCTTGCAGTTATTTTTGTTAATATGGTTTAATTATCATCCTTTACAGTAACATTGCTTTAATAGTAGATTAACTCTCCATTTATCTATAGCTACCTGATGATCTGGGACCTTTAGCCTGGACAAACTACTGTGTATAGTTTTAGAATAATTTTTTTAAATGTCAATTGTTTTTTTTAAGAACATTTTTGTTGAATAAAAAGTGCATGTATACAGCTATATTTAGCTTGTTTTAACATATTATTTACATTTTGTGGCAAGAAAATAATTAGTTTGGTGTGGCCAGAGAAAAAAATTGGTAAATCCTTTGTGTTAATCCCTAAAAAGTCATGTGAAATAAAAAAAGTTAAATTACCGAGGAGGCACGTGGACATAACACGAAATTTAAAAATTATAAATTTTTAGCATGACAAAGTCAAATTTATGCATATAAAATATATTTTCCCAACAACAAAATTATGGCTAGTGAAAATGGCAAGTAACATTGAAAAACTACTAGCCACAGTGGCTGGTGATCAAAAAAGTTAATGTCAAGCCCTGAGAAGAACTGTTACATTTATCAAATATTATTAAAATTTTTTGCATTGCATTTAAAATTATTGCATTCTAAACTGCATGGCTTCAGTGACACATTATTATTATTTTTAAATCATTCTAATATGTGATTTTCAACACAAGAACCATTTATTAATATTATTATTAATGTAGTTGAAAGCAATATTTTTTGTGGGCACTGAGATTATGTTAAAACAAGATTCAGGGAAAGTTCCAAAACACAGCATTTATTTGAAACGAGAATCTTTTGTAATATTCTATTTTTAGAACATCAATTTAACGCGTGGGCAGCGCAGTGGGTAGTGCTGTCACCTCACAGCAAGAAGGTTGCTGGTTCGAGCCTCGGCTGGGTCAGTTGACGTTTCTGTGTGAAGTTTGCACGTTCTCCCCATGTTCACTTGGGTTTCCTCCGAGTGCTCCGGTTTCTCCCACAAGTTTAAAGACATGTGCTATAGGTGAATTGGGTAAGCTAAATTGTCCGTAGTGTATGTGTGTGAATGGGAGTGTATGGGTGTTTCCCAGTGATGGGTTGCAGCTGGATAGGCATCCGCTGCATAAAACATATGCTGGATAAGTTGGCGGTTCATTCCGCTGTGGCGACCCCAGATTAATTAAGGGACTAAGCGGAAAAGAAAATGAATGAATGAATTTTACGCGTCCTTCCTGAATAAAAATATGAATTCCCTCCAAACATCCATCATTTGTCCTGCACTTTGGCCTGCAGTGTTTAAACAAGCACCTCTAATGATTTAACATTACGTGTAAGAGCTGATAGCAGTGTTGAATCTCTGATAAGATGGGGACAGGATGTCATCCTATGGCTGCCATTAAGTTAATTTTACTATATTTAAAGATGCTAACAGGCAACATCTCCACACCCTTTTTTCTGCTCACAAACAAAGACTAAATCAATAGGCGATGCGGAATCATCTCGTTGAATCATCCTTTATGGAAGCAAAACATCCCATAATGTTCATTCAGTGTTGTTATCTGTGCTGGCTCATAATAGTGTTCTGTAGTTTTTAGCGTCTTCTGTTAAGTGATATATCTTCATCTTGTGTTGTATTTGCATGCAGGAGATTGGATTTAAATGTTATTTATGTAAATGGTTCTTCAGTACATCTAGTGCTTAGTTTTGCATCACACCCTTATCTTAGATACCGTTTCGGATTGCATGCATTTCAGTGTACCAAATGTCCTCTAATCTGTTTGGTGTGTGATTGATTTAGGAGGGAAACCAAGCAGCAGATGTAGAAACTCACTGTGCACCAAAGTCTCCCAGACTCAGTCCTACGTGTAAGCACATGGTAAGATTTACTATTAGTCTTTAGTAGCAAGGTTGTGAATTTGTCTCATTTAATGATTTTGCCAAGTACGATGCGATCCTGGATTAACATCTATGTTGATCCTGGAACATCATTTTTGTTCAAAAATGTAGTCCATACCTATTCCCTACCCCTAAACCCAACCATAACTGTAAATTATTCCCAAAATCAGAGGGAAATAATAGTTGGATAACAATCTTGTAGAAATGCATAAACCTAACTGTAAGCCTAAACTTAACATAAACTGTAAACGTATCCCTTAATTCTGATTGGCTGATGGGAATGTTTTTCCAGGATCAACATAGATGTTAATCCAGGAACATGTCCTACTTGGTCTAATCAGATTGGCGATCTGGATGACTTATTATTAAGTCAGTGTTTCTGGGAAAAACTGTTCTGTCTGCGCTGACACGAACTCACTTTTCACTTAATTTAATTTACAGAATTAAAACCCAGCAAGCAACTTTTGTGTTTGAAAGATATCTAATAGATAATTTATACTTTAATAGATCTAAATATAGACGTCTTATAGATGTCAAGGAAAAATTTGAGCTGTCAGTGAAAATCTAATAGACACTCTGTCTTAAATACACGCGACGTGACACGTGATAAAAGCTATGTTTTTCCTGTTAAAAGGAGTTTTTGTCTTAACCATTCACAATGGCGGCGTGAGAAGTTTCTATTTTTGAAACGCTTTCCATGATGTCACGGCTGAACAACATGACCATGACAATGATCACATCAGGTACTGATTATGTGTTTTATTCCATGTTAAATGCAACGTGAGTTTGAATAACATTTGTATGTGACATTTTTTTGCCATACTGAAAACAGCCAGCAGATACCTCAGATCTTGAAAATAAATATAACTAGCAAACATAGTTTTAACATAATCGGTAGAACTAATTAGTCACTCAGCATGTAATTTTAATAATATTTAAATAT
>CAIGQV010000919.1:9125788-9160942 GCA_903798115.1 Danio jaintianensis
TGTGTGTGTGTGTGTGTGCGCCTGCGTGAACTTTGTAATGACATTGTGTGTGACTCATCGTTGCAACTCCACAACAAATACATAAAAAAATAATTGGGAAAGTTCTTACTGTAGTATTTCTCGCAAACGTTACGTGAGATCTGCTTCCTTCATGTCTGCCACTGTGCTGTTTATATGACGCAGCCGAGGCGGAGATTGAGGCACACTCTGACAGGCACGTGGGAACGGTGGGCGGGGAGAACTAGCATTAAAGGCACAGGCAACAAAAACAGCTACATGGTCAAGTGTATCTGTCTGCAGACTGCAAGACGGGGGCATAACATGAAGGGGCGTAACTTGTAGTAAGTTAGAGAGGTGTAACTTGCAGTTATCGAGATCCTATTGAACCATGCGAGATGTCACAACGAGATGTTGTTGGCAAGATGGCGGAAATACTTACCAGAGAACATTTTCAGGAAATGTTTTCATGAGTTTTTTTCAAATTTATCCACAACCAATTCATTTGATATATTATTATATTCATTCATTCAGCAACTCCACCATGCAACTCCACTCGCTGACTTCTTTGTCCGTTTTGTCGTGACAGTTAGCCTTCTCGGCATCGCCCCCTGTGGTTGCAAATAACAGTACAATGGCGAACGCATCAAGTATGAAAGCCTCCGCAATTCGCGGCTGTACGTTAATAACTGTGATGGTTGGGTTTAGGGTTGGGGAAGGTTTAGACGTTAGTAACTGTGATGATTGGGTTTAGGGTTGAGGAAGGTGTAGACATTAATAACCATGATGGTTGGGTTTAGGTTTGGGGAAGGTGTAGACATTAATAACTGATGTACAGCGCCATCTTGCCGACAACATAGTTTTGACGTGTGGGTCTCCATAACTTCAAGTTACGCCTCTAACGTACTACAAGTTACGCCCCTAAGGCCCCTTTATGTTCTGCCGCTGTTCTGCAGTCCACAGACAGACCCTACTCTACATGGTTGTTCAGAGCAGAAAATCCAATATTCTGAAATGTATAATAAATAATCTGATGGGTGTTTTGAGCTGAAACTTTACAGACACATTCTGGAGACACAAAAGACTTCTCTTAAATCTTGAAAAAGGGGTAAAATAGGTGCCCTTTAATATATACAGTGAATTTTCATTTTTTATGCTATTTTGTTGACATTACTATGGTTATGCACATTATAGTTTTATGTTGTGTCTAATGTTAATAAATAATGTTTATTGCATAATATTAATTGTATGCGTACAGTAATTTACCATAAAAAAAAAAAAAATTCTTTGTTTCAAACATATTTTTAATGGGCAAATTCCGGCAACCACAGCTACCATTTTTTTATCATAAGTTTTACGTATTTTTTTTAAACTAGCCAGTAAAGTTTAACTAGGCCAGTTAAGTTAATTTTGCAAGTTATTGTACAACAATGGTTTGTCCTGTAGCCAATTGAAAACAAAAAATCATAATAATATTGACCGTAGCTGGTTTTAAAAAGTTGTATTTTTATTACATCCAAAGTAAAAGAAATAAGATTACTTTCTCCAATAGAAAATATAATAGGAAGGAAACATTTTAAATAATGTAAAAAATGCATCACTTTTATATTAAGTGAACAAACAGAAATATGGATAAAAAATTCTGTCACACTTTACAATAAGGTTTCATTAATTAATTTTAGTTAATGTATTTACTAACATGAACTAATAATGAACAATATACTAGTACATCACAAATAAATCAGTTTACAAATAAATCATTTTCTAATGCATTATTTAAATTCAAATTCATGCTTGTTAACAGGAACTAACAATGAACAGTTCTATTTCCAGTAAATAATGCTAAAAAAACATGAATAAATACTGTAATAAATGTATTGTTCATTGTTTGTTCATGTTAGTGATACCAAATTTCCAATTGAGGTCTTTAGGGCGGCATGGTGGCTCAGTGGTTAGCACTAGTCCCGGTCAGTTGGCGTTTCTGTGTGGAGTTTGCATGTTCTCCCCGTGTTGGTGTGGGTTTCCTCCGGGTGCTCCGGTTTCCCCCACAGTCCAAAGACTATGAACTAAATTGGCCGTAGTGTATGAGTTTGTGTATGAATGTGAAACATATGCTGGAATAGTTGGCAGTTCATTCCGCTGTGGCGACCTCTGATAAATCAGAGACTAAGCCGAAGGAGAATGAATGAATTCTGTCTTTAACTGTACTATTTTGATTCTGTTTTTGTTTTTTTTAGCTGTGCTCACTTAATTGAGATTCTGCTTGGGTTTTCATGTTTAACATTTGTTTTCGGGGCATTTTTAAAAACATGTGTTAACCAGTGCAAATGCAAAAGATAAATATTCGATCCGTTGAGCAGGAACACAAAAAAACTTTTAATTCACATGTTGGATTTTAAATTTTTTACTTTTTTTGAGTGTTTAGAAAACTCAACCTTGGCGGCACATGAGATCTCTTCCACACACACACACACACACACAAACACACACACGCTTTTCTTCTTCACGTGATGTCTCTCCTCTCCGCTTGACCCAGTAACCTAAACAGAAAGCCGAAACATGCTCTCTCACTGGCTGTGTCCTGATGCTGTTGATTAACCTACTTAAATGATCCCATCTCTCCAGCGTCTCTCCTGGACATCATACAGCAACTAATTGGAAACACGCTGATCGGATGCTTCCTAGAACTGCTCTGTTTTAACCCAGAGGCAGAGGGCATTTCACATAAACTGCAAATGAAAGAGAAAAAGTGCAAAGTAAGGTGATTGAGATAATAAACGTTGCATTGTTTGCATTTTGAGTGAGGTAAAAGCATATTTGGCTTCATTTAAATTCTTGCCATAAAGTTTTGAAATAGTTTTTTTTCACCAAGGATGAATTTATGTGCTCAAAAATACAAGTTTTGTGAAATATACACTGTAAACAAAATGCAGGGTTCCACACAATTCATTCATGTCCCAACACAATTCGATTAAGTTAACGTAACGTAATTAAGTGGATTGAACAAAAAATACGTTTCCCCCCCAAAAAATCTCCAGAATTGTGTTGTTTAAGCTCATTTTAAATAAGTAGTCTGAACAAGCAGCAAAAATATTTTTTTTGTTGAGTGTTTTATGTAGATTTCTTTATTAAATTTTTTTTTGTTTGAATACATTTTAAAACGTCATTTATTTTTTTTAGCTGTTTCTATGTTGTGTTGCTGATTTTCTGCTTAGTTTAATAACAGATTTTTGTTATTATTATCATCAATAAGGATTCTCAGATTAAGGATGAATGAGAAGTTTGTTAAATCAGATGTTTGTTATCTTTTAGACGCCACGGACCCCAAATATGATCATTCTTGAGTGTTAAAAATGTCTAAAATTCCCTGTGTAAAGACCATATTTATACTGTGCAAAATTATTATTACAATAAATTGGTGTAAAATATGATTTGCAAAACATTATATTACAGTTACAGATTTTTTAATACTCATTATTCATGGTACTGTATTAGTTTATTTAATATCAGTGTCATTTTTTTATTTTTATAAAATGTATTTTTTTATGTTATGTTATATGTTATAGCATATATTAGTTGTTGTTTTTATATTTATTTAAAAATAGTATTAATTTAAAATGTGTTTGCTTGTTTCTGTTAAAAAACTTGTGTCTGTTGATTGTTTTACAATACAATTTCCACAAACATAATAAGCCTCAGAACTGTTGGATAAAACAATAATTCATTAAAATATACGGAAATTGCTTGAATTACTTGAAACATTATAAATGTCTTTATTACCAATTATCATTTCAACGAACATTAATCTGTCTATCAATCTATGTTTGTATTTATTTTATTTTTACATTTCTTAATAATAATAGTAATAATAATAGTAACAATAATACTACTGCTACTAATAATAATACATTGAGCAGCAAATTATGATTTCAGAAGGATCATGTGTCACTGAAGCCAATAATCAGAATCAAAAACCTTTGTTGTCTTTATATACCAAACAAAATTTGAAAGCGCTACTCCTTTGAGTTAATAATATAAAATTACATATAAAAGTTTTATAAATTAAATGTTAATATATATTGATTATATACTCATTCATTTTCTTTTCGGCTTAGTCCCTTTATTAATCAGGGGTCGCCACAGCGGAATGAACCACCAACTTATTCAGCATATGTTTTACACAGCGGATGCCCTTCTAGCTGCAACCCAGTACTGGGAAACATACACACACACACTCATTCACACACACTACGGACAATTCAGCTTACCCAATTCACCTATAGCGCATGTCTTTGGACTTGTGGGGGAAACCGGAGCACCCGGAGGAAACCCACACGAACACGGGGAGAACATGCAAACTCCACACAGAAATGCCAACTGACCCAGCCGAGGCTCGATGCAGTGACCTTCTTGCTGTGAGTCGACAGCGCTACCCACTGCGCCACCGCGCCACCATATTGATTATAATAATTATATTAAAATATTGGAAATAATATTATAAAAAGTTACAAAAGCCAAAAAGTTGCACAAAAAATTAATAAAATAATAAATAGGTGAAGTGTCAGTGTTATGATGATGAGGATGATGACAATGATTACATAGATTACAACACAAAAAGTAATATTTATGTAATAATATTTGACAACATGCTATGTTATCTATTTATCAAATAAATTCAGCCGATTGGTGAACCTAAGACCTTTTCAAAAGCATACAAAAAACAAAAATCCAAACTTTTGAATGATACAGTTGAAGTCAGAATTATTAGCCCCCCTGTATATTTTTCCCAATTTTTGTTTAAAAGAAATATTTTTTTTCAACACATTTCTAAACAAAATAGTTTTAATGACTAATTTCTAATAACTTTTCTTTTATCTTTACCAAGACACTAGTATTAAGTGCAATTTAAAGGCTTAACTAGGTTAATTAGGCAAATCATTGTATTACAGTGGTTTGTTCTGTGGGCAGTCGAAAAAAAATATTGCTTAAGGGGGCTAATAATATTGACCTTAAAATGTTTTTAAACAAATTTAAAACTGCTTTTATTCTAGCCGAAATAAAACACAAGACTTTCTCCAGAAGAAAAAAATATTACCGGAAATACTGTGAAAATTCCTTACTCTATTAAACATCATTTGGAAAAATTCATAGGAGGGCGAATCATTTTGACTTCAACTATACATGATGATGTCATTCAAAAAAGAAACCCCACAATGTTAGAAAACCCACATGGTCCAGAGTGGTCAGTTTACACCTTCATGTCTGTATGCTGGACTAATGCTGTGTGTGTGTGTGTGTGTGTGTGTGTGTGTGTGTGTGTGCGTGCGTGCGTGCGTGCGTGCGTGCGTGCGTGCGTGCGTGTGTGTGTGTGTGCGTGTGTGTGCGTGCGTGTGTGTGTTTCCTTCAGCTCTTGATCTGATCTGACTCTGTGACTCTGGCCTCACGTGAGCTCTCGGTCACGCGTTGGTTCACACCTCCATTAGCTCAAGTGTTTGGATTCGAGCAGCAGATTGAGGCCTGGCTGAAGGAGTGCCGCTGTAAACACTCGTCTTTTGTTGCTCCTGTGATTCAGAGAGTTTCCTTCGAGATGTGAAGCTCTGTTAGCCATTATCATCCCGCTCTGAGTCACAGCTGCCCTTAAACAAATGCCTTATTTGGCCTGCGCTGAGGGAGTTTTGAGGAAACCAAATGTGCAGAGGGGAAATACATAGTGAGTTGGAGAGTTTGGAGCGATGGTCTTTCAGAGGTTGTGAAATATAGATCATTTTACTGGAGAGAAATATGGAAGGCATGATATTTGGGTTAATAGATTTGACATTATTATTATATGTTGTTTTGTATTATTATTATTTTTTATTATTGTGTTATTATATGCAATAATTTAAAATAATGTGTTATTATTTATTATAATAAGTATTTATAATAATAACAAATTACATTATTATTATTTATATTATTGTATTAATATATGCAATAGTTTAAAATTATTTATTATTATAAGTATTTATAATAATAATAAATTATTTCAAATTTGTCATTAATATTATTATTCTTTGTATTATTATTGCTGTATTATTATATGCAAAAATTTTAAACAATGTATTATTGTTTATTATAAGTATTTATAATAATTTTTATTTAAGATTTTACATTATTATTATTATTGTATTATATGCAATAATTTAAAGTAATTTACTATTTATTATTATAAGTATTTATAATAATAATAATAAATTATAAAAAAAATATTAATATTATTATTCTTTATATAATTATTATTATTATTATTATTGTATTGTTATACAATAACTTAAATATGCAATAGTTTATAGTTTACAATTATTTATTATTATTTATTAATATTATTATAAGTATTTATAATAATAAAAATTATAAATTATTAAAAATTTGTCATTAATATTATTCTTTGTATTATTATTGCTGTATTATTTTATGCAATAATTTCAAACAATGTATTATTTATTGTAAGTATTTATAATAATAATAAAGTATTTAAGATTTTACATTATTATAGTATTATATGCAATAATTTAAAGTAATTTATTATTATAAGTATTTAGAATAATAAATTATTTTAAATTTGTCGTTAATATTATTCTTTGTATTATTATTATTATTATTATTGTATTATTACACACACTAATTTAAAATAATGTATTTTTATTTATTATTATAAGTATTTATAATAATAATAAATTATTTAAAATTATTGCATGTAATAATACAATAATAATAATTGTATTATATGCAATAATTTTAAATAATTTATTGTTATTAATTATTATTATTATTGTATTAATATATGCAATATTTTAAAATTATTTATTATTATTTATTATAAGTATTTATAATAATAGTTTTAAATTTAAGATTTGACATTATTATTAGTATTGTTGTATTACATGCAATAATTTAAATGATTATAATTTAAATAATTATTTTTACAAGTATTTAGAATTACTAATAAATATTTTATAATATAATTAACTATTATTCATTATTTATAATTATTTATTTTTTATAATGTAATATAGAGCTTGTTGCATAGCCACAGAGTTATGTAGAGTTATATTTGGGTAGTTATGCGTTTATGGGATGTGTATTTATGCAACTGTTCATGTCACAGAATTTAAAAAGGTAATTGCATATTCATTTAATAGTTATAATTAATAATAATTAAGTCTATCTTCCTTAAGGTATACCTTATATCTTAGCTATATCTGTTAAATATTATTAATACAATGCAAACATTTATTATAAAGGTTACATTTTCAAATTGGTCAATTATTATGTTTTGAAGGTTAAAGGTACAGTATTAAGTAAATATTTATGATTGGCCAAAAAATATATATATTGACAGATGTATAACTGGTATAATGCTGAAATACCAGTAAAAATAGGGTACAATTTACTCGTCTACAGTAACATGAAAGAATTTTCTTTATAATTTTTTTCAATATTCAATACCTGTTATACATGGTAATAATATCAATATTCAACAACGTGTTATATAAATATTCAGTAACAAATTTCAACGTGTGGATAATAAAGAAAGTCATATAAATAGGAAATGTCTGAGGGAAAAAATATATTTTAGATGCTGTAACCTCTTTTTATCATTGTTGGTATTCACTTAAAAAAGTTTCTTGATTAATGGCAGGTCACAAAAGCTTCATGTCAGTTCAGTATCAAGAACTCATTTAGCTTAAAGAACAGAAATCGGCTCTAAAGAAGAAACTTACATAAGTCGAACGCTTTACAATTCAGCATCAAGTTTGACAGATTAGCCTGTTGTTTTGGTTAGCATGTGTGTGTCTGTGAGTATGTAGGTCAGGACTGAGCCGTACGAGCCGCTAGTTTAGTGTTGGGTCATACGGGGAGATCTGCTGGGTTGTGGACTGCAGGTATCTGTACAGAAGGAGCAGACAGATGCTTATCTAATGGCTAATCGGGTTAATGTGCTTGTGGCTAACGCTGTCTAGTTCCTTTCAAGGGTAAAAGTGACCACCGAGAGATTAAAATAGGTCAATTACGGGGAGCCAGAGGGGCCCGAGACTCCCCGCTTCCAGTTAAAGCATGCGTAGTTCTCTTTAAAATGCCAAGGGCTGAACTGGATCAGATCGCAAAACTGGAGGTCGACACTGACATGATGTTAAACTGTGATTAATGGTTTTGTTGCGCCAACAGTATAACCACAATAAAAGTAGGTCAGCATTTTTTGTTGTTAAAATGAATGTCAGATAAATTGGGTAAATATATACAAATTTATAGTTCTGTCATTCGGCTGATATTAATATTTAATACTATTTGTTATAATTAAATGGAGTTATTGGAATAAAATAAAATGTATTTATTAGAATTCTAGAAATGAACAATAATTGTACAGCATTTATTAATTAGTTCAACATTTACAAATGCATTGTTAAAGTTGAAAGTTGTGCTTGTTATAGCTTTAGTTAGCAAAACATGTGTTAGCATAAACAAGCAATGAATGACAAAGATGAATAAATACAGCAATATTGTTCATTATTTGTTCATGTCAGTAAATTAATTAACTAGCATTTACTAATGGAATGGCTTAGTCCCTTTATTCATCAGGGGTCGCCACAGTGGAATGAACCGCCAACTTATCCAGCATATGTTTTACACAGTGGATGCCCTTATAGCTGCAACCCAGTACTGGGAAACATCCACACACACTCATCCACACACACTCATTCACATACACAATTTACTTCATCCAATTCACCTATAGCGCATGTCTTTGGACTGTGGGGGAAACCGGAGCACCCAGAGGAAACCCACGCGAATACGCGGAAAACATACAAACTCCACACAGAAACGCCAACTGACCCAGCCGGGACTTGAACCAGCGACTATCTTGCTGTGAGGCGACAGTGCTAACCACTGAGCCACCGGGTCGCCCATTATTTATAATATATTATTCTTAGTTTTATATTTAATATTACTCTTTAAATTTATATTCTAAATTTTATGTTCTAAATGATTTTTTTTTTCTGTAATAAAAAAAATAATAAAAAAATTAGGCATTAATTAAATAAAGAGATTAATTAAAGAGAGAGAGAAATAGAAATATATATTTATTTGAATTGGCTCCGTTCCCCGTGCATAAAGCAATATTGACACCAATATAGAAATATTCATAGTTCTGCTAAGGTCATAAAACAGAATTACACACGTGTGTAAACCTCTTCCCAAACTATGTACATTTTTAAATATAAAACAGATATTATAGAATATTAATATAAATATTAATAAAATTTTAACATAATAAAAGTTTTTACCTAATTTGATGCATTATTATTATTATCATATTTGATGCTAAATTAAATCTGTCTAAATTAATTATTATTATTAGGTTTTTTATACATTTTTTAAACAATTATGTTTTCATAAATGGATATACATTTTGAGATGATTAAAGATTACGTTGTTATTGAATTATTGCTGTTTTTAAATCACTTTAAATAAGACCTGCATGACAACAAAAGGGAAATATGGAAACGAGACATGAAGAAATAATTACCCAGAATACTCGTCTCCGCAACACCACTACCTTGTTTGTGCCAAAGCTATTTGGCACATTTTCTATAAACAACATTTCAAGAGTTCACACTTAGATATTGCTTGACGCTATTAGCAGGTTTGGCATGCTGTCCCAGGAGAAAACCCTATTAAAGGAGGAAAGGGAGGAGATGGGGTGGAAGGGGGGATTCTTCCAAAACGAAGATAAGACAGTAGGGTGAAATCAGTTTATTTATTGTAGGCTTGGATCAATCTGATTGGATTATTACTGATTACAGATGAGAGACCAGCCGCGACCAATCATATCACATGCTCCTCTCGGAATTAGTTTATAAAACTTCACCTAATGTATTCACTTTTTTTTGTGTGTGAGACAATTACATAAATGAAAAGTTCCCAAATATCTGATGATAGCAATCAGACTGAATGCAGATTTCCAGAAATGTGATTTCAAACTGCGAATGAATCTTGAAACTGATTCAATTTGAAACAAATTGAGATTTTCCATTCACATTTGCTTAATATGACCAAATTTCAATCAGCACAAAGTTTGCATTTAGATTGACAGTCAGATTAAGGCTAATGCAGATTGAAGCATTTTTTACTTTGTTTTTCTTTTCACACTTGCTAAACAGGATCAGATTCTAATTGTATATGCACAAAAATTGGGTTTATACAGTCAGTATAAACAAGGCTTGAAACAGACTTGTAAAAAAACATATTTCTTATAGAATTATTGTCCATTTGCGCTTACTAAACAGGATCTGATTCTGATTCATTTAGATTGACAGTCATGATAAGGCTATAATACAGATTGGAGCCATGTTTTTTATATGTTTTTTTTTCTTTTTCACACTTGCTAAACAAAATCAGATTCCAATAGGATAAGTACAAAATTTGGATTTGGACTGTTAGTAATTTTGTCCATTTGAGCTTGCTAAACTGGATCAGATTCCAATCAGATAAGCAGAAATTGTATTTATATTAACTTCTGATTAAGTCTTCTTAGTCTTCTCATCACTTATGGACAATAGTTGTTCACACTCAACTTATTTGAAATATAAAGTTTCCCGCTTTAACAAAGATGAACTGTTTTTTAAATTTATGCAAGGAAGAACATACCGTGTTATTTCACATTTGATTACTAAATTTCTGTAACTCAATACTGTTGAATTCCAGCGTAAAGTGCTGTTTATTTCATTTATCTTTGTTCTATTTTTTTCCATCTGTGCTTTAATTCATTTTATTTTATATACATATTTTTATATACATTTTATTATATATATATATATATATTTTTTATTATTATTGTTATATTTTTTTTTATATATAAATTTGTACATTTTATGCAGATGCACTTCCCTAAAAAATCATCCCAATCAATGTAAAATTCTTTCCAAATAGAATCTTTCCAAATAGAGTCATCTTGTGAAATTATGTGCATATCCCAATATATAGGTCAATTTTTTCCCAATAAAGTGCAGCCCTAGGTTTAAGTTGCGTTAGTCTTGTTTACACTGATATTTAAAATTAATATTTTTGTCATTAACACTTCTAATCGCATATGCACAAACATTGAATTTGGACCCGCAGTCTGTACAAGGCTTTTGAATAAGCTGTGTGTGAACTAGGGCTGCACGATATTGGAAAAAAACTGACATTGCAATATTTAGTTTTTCTGCTATATACATTGTGATCTATGATTGTGATAAATAATTTAAATTACTATTAGGAAAGAATTCATAATTTTACAGGGAGCGTGTTGAGAGTGTGTTTTTTATAAAGTATAATAAAGAAATTACAAGCATAAATTAATTTAGACAGTGTTTTATGGTTTTGTGGATATTTTAACAGTTTTGAGGTAAAATAAAGCAATCAAACATTCATTCATTCATTCAATTATTCATTTTCTTTTCGGCTTAGTCCCTTTATTAATCTTGGGTCGTCACAGCGGAATGAACCGCCAACTTATCCAGCATATGTTTTACGCAGCGGATTCCAGCCCTTCCAGCCGCAACTCATCACTGGGAAACATCCATACACACTCATTCACACTCATACACTACGGACAATTTTAGCTTACCCAAATCACCTATAGCGCATGTCTTTGGACTTGTGGGGGAAACCGGAGCACCCGGAGGAAACCCACGCGAACACGGAGAGAACATGCAAACTGAGCAGAAATGCCAACTGACCCAGCCAAGGCTCGAACCAGCAACCTTCTTGCTGTGGGGCGATTGTGCTACCCACTGCACCACCGCGTCGCCCAGCAATCAAACAGTGTAATGAAATGTAAAATAACACTGTATAGTCTTCATTGTAATACAAAATACAATTAATCTTTGTTAAAGCTACAAATTGTATCATTTCTTGTGCCCAAATGGTTTAAATTAGCTTGAAGTCTTACACAGTCGCATAACTTAAATACGTTTGTTTCTGTAGTCTTTCTGTAGTTGGCTTAAACTTGGCTTGTGTTCTAAACTATTTTCTGGATAATTATAATCACAACCCAAATTGCACATTGTGATATTGATGCTGAAACGATATATTGTGCAGCCCTAGTGTGAACAACCGTTGTCCGTAAGCGGTGAGAAGACTTCCTATTTATTCCTATGAAATAATTGCAGTCACAAATAAGCAATATAAGTCAAGAGGACAGTGTGGTCTGGACTTCACAGAGCTCAAGTGCTCTGTTAACAACAAGTGTCCTCGCAAGTGGAATATTGATGGCGAAACTGTGAGTTTCACACATTCTGCATGTATTGATTTATGACCGCAGAATAATGCCTTTTAATGAAGTGCTTTCATTAGAGCTGCTGAAAACATATTTTGTTGCCTTTCACATTTAAACAATCGTATGCGAAGTAACACGATCTGCCTACAAGCCTTATGGTCCTCGGCCTTACACTGAAGGCAGCTGTTCAATCTGCACACATTTCACCCGCAACATATGCCAGTCATGTTCTCGCAGATGTGTGCATGCAAAAACAACCTCTCTCTCTGTCTTTCTCCATAGCCCCTCTTTTTTTTCCCCTCACACGCACACAGTGTGGCAATACCCCAAACGCTCACATTGCATAACTGTAGGATGACTCATTGCTCTAGTGACCCAATTCATCCTTCGCATTTAATGGATGAGCAGAAATCTCGTCCTCACTTACACTTCTGCCCCACTTTCTATGACTTTTTCATCTTGTTTACAATTCCAACGTCTTTTCTTTCATTATTTCAGGGCTGAGAGCTTCTTTTATGCTTTCTCTTTCTTTTTTTATAACTGTAATCTTGGCCTTGCTCATATAATGGAATGATGTCTGTGTGCATGACATAATAAAGCGCCGCGCTGTTATTGACGCCGGAGCTTTTATTGTTGCTGATTATGCATTAGCTGAAATAGCATGAGAGGGCACTTATGCAGGTTTTATAACATCGTCTCACACTAAGGCAAGGTTGGATGTTGTAATATGTTTGGCACCGAATGCTCAACTGTAATGGATCATGTTAAATTTAGAATAATAGGATATGAGTTAAATGTAAATGGTAGGAGTTAAAGTGTAAATGGGTGCTTGCTTTTAAACATTGGACATTTGTTATTTTGGGAACAAGCAAATTCGAGCATCACATTTCGTTTTGTTTCATGTGTAAATGCAGGCATAACCTTAAAGGGATAGTTCACCCAACAATGAAAATTCAGCACAGGCTCATTGGAAGCACGTGCTTCAGCCTACATTCTTGTGAAGCCACTAAAACATACTTAATGTTTGACTGTAAATTGAACGCTACGGTTTCCCAGAGATGGGTTGCGGCTGGAAGGGCATCCGCTGCGTAAAACATATGCTGGATAAGTTGGCGGTTCATCCCGCTGTGGCGACCCCAGATTAATAAAGGGACTAAGCCGAAAAGAAAATTAATGAATGAATGAACGCTACGGGCAGTATGACACCAACAACTTTTATTCCTTTTCACACTAATGATATCTACTGGGACATATTGTCAACGAATAAAGGATCATTTTGTGTAATACTTGACACAACACCATTTAAATACCACAAAACAACTTAAGGATTTATATGATTTGTAATCAAATATGTTTGCCTCATCTATCTGTCTCCATATGGACAACTTTTCTGGGGTGGTCAGCTTGCTCAGTAGCTCACCTTGTATGGTGTTGTACTTGTGATGCAGAGTGCTTGGATTAGAGTCTGGTGAAGAATGGTTCCGCAAAGGGATAAAAGCAATGTAAAATCAAGGTAAAACTACATGCTCGCAGTGCACTTTTCTCTTACGTCTGCTTTTGGAAAAACTATTGGTTGGGTTTAGGTCAGTGGTTTGCTTGTCTAGATGATCTGTACGACAAGCCCTGCTTCTCAAGGACTTGTACAAGAAATCAACTAAATGTACCCTAAGTACTGTGCAACAAACACTCTAAACAAGCTGGGTGTGAAAACACCATCAGACACTGTGAGAAAAGACCTGATGCTGTATATAATATGTGATTTTTTTTTTTTCAACCTTGGCTTGGATGGATGTAAGCTAATTGTGCAAGACCTCTAAACAAATTAGGAGCCTTGTGTTCACACTAGTAGATCCCTTCTTTTGATTATTTCAAGCTAAAAACAGAAAATGCTGCATTTCGTCCATGTTTGCTTGGCATTCACACTTACATTTTTAAGACCAAAATTAAAAATATAAAGCAAAACATGACGAACAACAAACATCCAGACAAATATGCTTGTTGCATGTGCATAGATATGATGCTATTTTTATCAGTTGAGAACTTGTGAGCTTATAAGAGTTATAAATGTGTGAATGAGTCAAAAACATGCCAAGAATTCTTCTAATACAAACAAATGAACATTTTGAAATGAAATGAACAACATGCATGTTTCCAATGCATGTACTGTACTGAAAAGCCATGTATGCTTGAGTATACTTTATAGGGTTGATCTTGATTTTGGATTGTCTAGATCGGGTTGTCCAAACTCTGTCCTGGAGGGCCGGTGTCCTGCAAAGTTTAGTTCCAATCCCAGTTAGACACAGCTGAACCAGCTAATCAAGCTCTTTGTAGGTATACTAGAAACTTCCAGGCAGGTGTGTTGAAGGAAGTTGGAACTAAACTATGCAGGACACCGGCCCTCCAGGACTGAGTTTGGACACCCCTGGTCTAGATGTCTTTAGTTTGTGTTGCACTAATATTTCACTTGAACGGAACTTGACTTTTCAGTTGCGCTGATGTTGGATTTCTTTATTTATTTTGGGTTGTGCAAGCAAAATTCTCCCACGTAATTGATTATTCATTCATTCATTTTCTTTTCAGCTTAGTCCCTTTATTAATCAGGGGTCACCACAGCGGAATGAACCGCCAACTTATCCAGCATATGTTTTACGCAGCGGATGCCCTTCCAGCTGCAACCCATCACTGGGAAAGTAGTTGATTATGTCGCCTCCCAATGGTGAATGTGTACTCATGACAGATACTATTCTGTAGTTTGGTTTTTCCCATTAAATGTCACCTGGGAAACTGTTTGAACTTCCATTTAGTAAAAAACTTTTAAGTTACGCACTTATACATTAATGCACTTATACACTCAACCATGTAGTGTAGAGTTTATTGTCGTACAAAATGGAACACTAACTGTTGTTGACTAAACAGAAATACAAACGTTTCCCAGGCGACATTTAACGGTTGCCAGATTAGTGAAATAAATGACCTATCATGAGTACAACCGCATTCACCATCAGGATGTGGCATAATCACTTATGTGGGGGAATATTGCGTGCAAAATCCAAAATAAATAAAGTAATCCAACATCAGTGTGCGATAGCTCCACTCTATCCCCTAGGTCAGTGTTTCTCAACCATGTTTCTGGAGGACCACCGGGACTGCATGTTTTGGATGTGTCCTTTGTCTGTCACACCCATTACAGGTCTTTCAGTCTCTGCTAATGAGCTGATGAACTAAATCAGGTGTGTTGAGTTAAGGAGACATGGATAATGTGCAGAGCTGCTATGGCAAGCCGTTTTGACATTTAATGTATAACCCGTACTAGTATCTATTTTCATGTTACTAGTGCTTATTTTTTAGATACTAGTATCTTTTCCATTAAGTACTAGTACTTATTCATTAGATACTAGTCCTTATTCATTAGATACTAGTGCCTATTCTTTAGATACTAGTACTTATTCATTAGATACTAGTGCTTATTCGTTAGATACTAGTGCCTATTCTTTAGATACTACTCATCTATTAGATACTAGTACTTATGTATTAGATACTAGTACTTATTCGTTAGATACTAGTGCCTATTCTTTAGATACTACTCATCTATTAGATACTAGTACCTACTAAATAGATACTAGTACTTATGTATTAGATACTAGTACTTATTCATTAGATACTAGTATCTATTTAATAGGTACCAGTACTAATTCATTAGGTACTACTTATTACATGGACACTACTTCTTATTTATTAGATACTAGTACTTATTTTAATAGTGACTAGTAACTATTATGTTGTTACTAGTAATACATTTTTAATTTCTCCATTGATTTCTATGAGATCTGTCATTGAGATATCAACTATTCAGTTTGACTAGTATGTATTCCAGCTGGGACTAGTACATATTTTTTAAGTTAATCATTAGGTACTAGTAATTATTATTTAGATACTAGTATCTAATTAATAGATACTAGTACTTAAGTATTAGATACTAGTACTTTTTCATTAGGTACTAGTACTTATTAATTAGATACTAGTATCTATTTAATAGATACTAGTACTTATTAAATAGACACTGGTACCAATTCATTAGATACTAGTAACTAAATAGACACTAGTAGTTTTTCATTAGTACTAGTATTTATTTATTAGACACTAGTATCTTTTATAACTATTACTAATAACAGTTCTTATTTTACTAGTCAGTTCTGCTTTTTTACTCATCTTATGTTATGACTAGTCCTAATGGAAGAGTAGAGTTCAATTAAACACTACTAATAAAATAAAGATTTTTACTAGTAACATTTCAAACAAGTACTAGTATTTAATAAATGTGTACTAGTATCTTTTAAATAAGTTGTAGTATCTATTTCAGAAGTACTATTATCTATTTAATAAATACTAGTATCTAATGAATACGTACTAGTACCTAATGAATAAGGACTAGTATCTAATACACAAGTACTACTATCTATTAATTAGGTACAAGTATCTAATTAATAAGTACTAGTATCTAATGAATAAGTACTAGTACATAAAAATATGTACTAGTCCCAGCTGGAATACATACTAGTCAAAACTGAATAGCTGATATCTCAATGACAGATCCCATAGAAATCAATGGAAAAAATTTACATTTATTAATAGTAACAACAGAATAGTTACTAGTCACTATTAAAATAAGTACTAGTATCTAATAAATAAGAACTATTATTTATTTAATAGGTACTAGTATCTAATGAATAAGTACTAGTACCAATTAAATAGATACTAGTATCTAATGAATATGTACTAGTATCTAATGAATAAGTACTAGTATCTAATGAATGAGTACTAGTAACTAATAAAAAGAACCAGTGTCTAATGAGTAAGCAGTAGTATATTTTTATAAAGCACTAGTGTCTAAAGAATAGGCACTAGTATCTAATGAATAAGCACTAGTATCTAATGAATAAGTACTAGTACTTAATGGAAAAGATACCAGTATCTAAAAAATAAGCACTAGTAACATGAAAATAGATACTAGTACGGGTTATACATTAAATGTCAAAACGGCTTGCCATAGAGCTGGTAGTCCTCCAGGAACGTGGCTGAGAAACACTGCCCTCGGTGAGCAAAAACTGTGATCGTTGAGAGCAGGAAGTGTTCAGCATTCCACACTTATTTTTATTGGTTGAATAAGTGCATTATCTGGGCATTTAAAGTGCACTTTAAAGTCTTTTTTAATTTTCAGTGTGAATACACTACTTATGCAATACTATTTATACTACAAAATGGAGTATAATAGTGCATAAGTGCACAATGCATAAATGCGATTTGAGAAGCACCTATACACTACATGGTTGAGTGTACAAGTGCATATACAGTTAAAGTCAGAATTATTAACCCTCCTGAATTATTAGCCCTCCTGTATATTTATTTCCCCAGTTTCTAACAAATTTCTAAACACAATAATTTTAATAACTTATTTCTAATAACTGATTTCCTTTATCTTTGCCATGATGACAGTACATCATATTTTACTAGGTATTTTTCAAGATACTAATATTCTGTTTTAAGTGCAATTTAAAGACTTAACTAGGTTCATTAGGCAAGTTAGAGTAATTAGGCAAGTCATTGTATAACAGTGGTTTGTTCTGTTGACAATCGAAAATTTTTTTTGCTTAATGGGGCTAATAATATTGACCTTAAAATAGTTTTTAAAAAATCTAAAACTACTTTTATTCTAGCCAAAATAAAACAAATAAGACTTTTTCCAGAAGAAAAAATATTATAGGAAATACTGTGAAAATTACCTTGCTCTGTTAAGCATAATTTGAGAAATATTTGAAAAAGAAAACAAAATTCACAGGAGGGCGAATAATTTTGATTTCAACTGTATATAAGTGTTTAGTGTGCCATTTGGAATGCAACGATAGACTACACGGTTGAGTGTATAATTGTATATAACTTATGTCTCTGCCAGTCACATGATCAACATTCCTTTATTCAAACCGCCCATAATATTAAGCATTACAGTACTAGAGAATGAACGCAGCTCTATGTTAAGACTCCAGTCTTTTACAAATCACTGTTGCATGTAATCTAGAGCTGATCACAGTGGGCGATGTGTCACCGTGAGGGGAACATTTCTCAATAGGGTATCCGCCGATATCATTTCAGTCTTTGTTTATGAAGATTTGCGTCTGATTAAAGTAACTGATTACAAAAGAGAGGATAATGACAGGAATTTGCTGTGTAATTGGTGACTGTGCCACAGGTGCAGTAGAGGAGGGAGATTGAGAGAATTATCAGCCGAAGTGATAAAATGACAATGAAATGAGGAATATATGAACTACATGTTTAAACTTTCGGAGGAAAATGTAAATGGTGCTTGCTGGGCGCTGTTCAGCTGGTTGGTGGAGGATTGCTGCACAAGAATTCACTGTTCAGAGCAGTTTTTATCATATTTCTGTGTAATTGTTTAAGTGTTGGTTAATAATAGTAGGAATTGGGATGAAGAATATATCAGTATAATCTGCACTGTTAACAATTTTTGAAAGTTACACAGTATTTAACTATAATATCAACTATATTTTACTGTAGGACAGTTATACAGTATGTTACTGTATTTTAAAGTTGCAATGTGAAAATTACTGTATATTTTACATTAAAATCATACAATACTGTATAAACATATAGAGTCAGATAAATAGTGCTGCAAATCTAAATACAGTATTTTTGCTGTAATTGATTTACAGTAAGTTACTGTAGATTTTACAGGAAATTGTTAACAATATTAAAAAGTAATAAACAAATATTGAATACTGAATATTATTCATGCTCATTTTCCGTTC
This sequence comes from Danio jaintianensis, assembly GCA_903798115.1. Taxonomy (NCBI): domain Eukaryota; kingdom Metazoa; phylum Chordata; class Actinopteri; order Cypriniformes; family Danionidae; genus Danio; species Danio jaintianensis. Next base: position 9,144,908 of record CAIGQV010000919.1, read on the forward strand.
TCAGATTTAAAGCAGCTTTGCCATTATTTAAAATACAATAATGTTGAAAACTTTGGAGTAGGTTAAATTTTTTTTTTTAAGTAGCTTAATTTCTCCCCAAGGCTGATTAAGAATACATTTATATACGTTTAAACTGTAAATGTGAAATATTATTACAATTTGAATTTTTGTTTTTCAGATTTTCTGATTATTTTTAAAATGTAATATGGAAAAGCTGAATTTTCAGCATCATCACCAATGATGGGTGTCACTTTAAAAAAGGGTTATTATTTACTAATTACATAATTAAAGCTGTATTTAAATTACTTTACTAATTATTTTGTCTGAACAGTAATTTAATTAATAAGAAATGCAATCACTTGACTATAAATATAAATCTCAGCTCATAAACAATAGAAATGTAATTCTCTTAATTCTTTAGATTTGAGTCAAACAGGGCCTTTTAGCTTTATTAAAAATGCATACCATAAAGTGTCATTCATTTCTTACTCAATTCATTGTTTCCTTAACATTTCCAATTGACTGACAAATCTACTCTTTAGTTGAAAAATTGAGTTATACAAAATATCCCACTTATTTATCTCACTTATACTAATTTCTCACTTATTTTTTTTCTTAATCATGTTCAGTCATTGAAAGATGTGACCAAAAAAATGAAATATGATTAATGCAGAACTGTTGCATTTATTTTCAGTATTTAAGGCAAGTACATTATTATAAGTAATTGTAATTAAATGTGGCGGTGCGGTGGTGCAATGGGTAGTGCTGTCGCCTCACAGCAAGAAGGTCGCTGGTTTGAGCCTCAGCTGGGTCAGTTGGCATTTCTGTGTGGAGAATGCATGTTCTCCCCGTGTTCGCGTGGGTTTCCTTTGGGTGCTCCGGTTTCCCCCACAGTCCAAAAACATGCGCTATAGGTGAATTGGGTAAGCTAAATTGTCCGTAGTGTATGTGTGTGAATGAGAGTGTATGGGTGTATCCCAGTGATGGGTTGCAGCTGGAAGGGCATCCGCTGCATAGAACATATGCTGGATAAGTTGGCGGTTCATTCCGCTGTGGCGACCCCTGATTAATAAAGGGACTAAACCGAAAAGAAAATGAATGAATGTAATTAAATGACCTAAAAATGAACAGCAATCCTTTACTATACCTTTTCAGTGGAAAAGTAATTTAATTACAGTAACTAGGTACTTTGTAACTAATTACACCCATCACTGATCATTAATTGTCAGTCTTGTCTATAGGTGTCTAAAATAAGCATCTTTTTCTATATTTTGGCCTTCTTACCACACAGAAATGGCATTTATGCATTTTGAAAGTTGAGCTTTTTGATGACGCTCTGCCAAGTGGATAAACTTGAAACATGGTTTGATGAATTCAAAATGTGCGATGACACATTTAGTTATGTGACGCATACTGTAACCTTAGACATCACTGGTATGTGCCTTTTTAGTGTTGTTGCTAAAGCCAGATTTTACTTGATACAATCTTACTATTAAAGGTTCTGTGAAAGGCTTTGAAATGTGCATTTTTTATTCGATGTTTAACATAATCTCAACTGAAACATGAAGAGAGGGTGGGACATAGAGTAGCTCCTCCCCTTTTTAAACAGCTTTTATCACAGCTCTGCCAGTGAGAGTGGTTGAACTATAGTAGAAGCAAATGTGAAGCGTCTTGAAGGGGACGGGGCATATCAGGCACTAGAAAGCATTTGATTGGTCAAGATTTGATGAGAAACTGAATTTCTTTTTTATTTTACTTTTTTTACCGTTTATTATTATACTAATATTAGACCTACTGCCACTACTGGCCGAGAAACTGAATTTTGTTGATCCACTAAAATTGTTGATCCACATAGGCGGAAGTGACAGACTGCAAACTTTGGATGTTTATTTCGGTTTTACAGTACTGTGTAAAAATTTTAGGCCAACGTTAAATCTTAAACCAGTGTGAATTTTTTTTTTTTATTGAGATTTTTACAATGTGAATAAATGATCATTCAGTTGATGTATGGTTTGTTAGGATAGGAGTTAGGTTAGGTTGGAGCTTTTATTTTTGTATAATTGTTTAAGACATGAAAGACAATGTTGGAGAGAGGCTGTTTGTCCTGGTTTGAGCTCCATTTCTATCAGTGTTGTTAGCAATGTTGACTGAATTGATGGAATTGTAAATGTTGAAAAGTACAGAAAAAGTACTGGTTTTAATCCAGTATGCTATTCCTTCTGGAAAGGACTTCAGTGGTAATAGTTTTCATTTTCAGCATGATAATGATCCACTAATTGCAGTGAAATCCTGTTTGGAGAAAGAAAACAGCTGATGAAACACAGACATGAAATGGCCACCACAGGGTCCAGACCTGAAGATTATAGAGGCTATATGAGAACACCTAGATAGAAAAAGAAAGATACGACACTATAAACCTAAAGATGAACTCTGGAAAGTGCTAAAAGAAGCCCATTATTTAAGAGAATGTCAGGACAATTAGAACAAAACAGTTCAAGCTGTGCTTGGTGCCAAGGGAAGCCACATTAAACATAGACTTTTGCTTGAAGAGGAAATGTTGTGCTGTTGTGGTTTTTTTGTACATATTTCCTATATTTGTTTTTAATAAAAGGACTGGTTGATTATATATTGTGCCAAAGTCTTAGGCCAACAAAGCTGGCATAGAGCTTAGGACTTAAGATCTTCTAAACACAAATTTTGTCACTGTTTTGAAGCACACTAGCTTATAGATATCCTTAAAACTAACTGTATACTGGTACTAACATCTAAAAAAAGTCATTTTAATTTCACAGGACCTTTAAATTCCAACAAAGGTGTTGAAAACGTACTTGTGATTGCAGCGCCAAAACATGAATGCAATCACATTTTAGACTATACATGCTAATGGCGACAGATGGTGATTGAGAGTGCTAAAATATTTTGCCAATAAAATAGCATGATAACTTTTTAATTCATTTTTTAATACATTTTTGTATCATCTTTTATTACTCTATATGTGCAGTCAGATGATTTTAGCACTGAAATTAGTTTCAATGTGAATGAGAAAGTTTTGTAAAACCGTTGAATGAGCATGTGTGAATGAAGAGCATTTTCAAACATATCCGGATCATGAATGCAGACATGGCCAAACAGGTCATAATGGTAGTCATAGTGTTTTGTGTTACCTAAGGGTGAATAAGAGACTGAATGGGTCACAGGCTTTAGGACTGAGGGAATGGGGTGTGGGTAAGACTGTGACCTACATTCGGCTGCCCTTTCACTAGATCTGCCTCTGTGAATCACACTTCCTCTTATAAACTCTCACCAGCACTTAATATACACTCACACGTCACACACATAACCCAGATTAATACACATCTTGTGATATGGTTCTACATGACACTTGTATGCTTATAAGCGTGCACGTCATCATTATAATCCTGTTCCGCATGACACACATTGGCGCTCAGACTCTTCCGCCCCTGTTTGCGCTCTCTATTTTTTGACCTACATCTTAGGCAACTGGGTTACATAACCAGAGTTATGTTGTGCTCTGGAATCCCAGCGCTCCTGCAGATGTTCAGAGACAAAACATCTTCTCTTCCCACTCCATTCCTCTCTCTCTCTCTCTCTCTCTCTCTCTCTCCCTCTTTCTCGGTGCCCTCTTTTCCGTCGTGTTCTTAATCTGCTTGTTTTACTCTTCCTTCTCTCTTCCTTAGCTTTTTTGTTCTGATTTTCCTACTTGTCCTGCTCTCTCTTTTGTGGTCCCATTTTTGTGTCCGCATCAAATGGATGATTTCACACAGTAAAAAATGCTGGGTTCCACACAATCGATTTGTGTTGGGACACCATGAAGGAATTAAGTTAACTTATTAGTTTTTGCAAATTTAAGTGGATTGAACAGAAAACAATTAAGTTGTCCCCCCAAAAAACAAAACAAAAAAACAATTGTGCTTTTTCAGCTTATTTTTAATAAGTATTTTGAACAAACAGCAAACATCATATTGATAGAAAGCATATTAAATGCATGTGCTTTGTTTCAGTTAACTTTTTTGTGAAATTGACTCACATTTTTGTAAAAATAAAATATAAAAAATGCACAACATACTTATTCTGACCTGAATATAAAATTCAATTCATCTTTATTTCTATAGCGCTTTTACAATGCAGATGGTGTCAAAGCAGCTTAACATAGAAGTTCTAGTATATTGAAACTGCGTCAGTCCAGTTTTCAGAATTCAATTTAGTTCAGTTCAGTGTAGTTTAAATTTCACTGCTGAAAGTCCAAACACTGAAGAGCAAATCCATCGATGCGCAGCTCCACAAGTCCCAAACCAAGCAAGCCAGTGGCGACAAGTGAAGGAAAAAAAAAACCTTGAGAGAAACCAGGCTCATACAAGTGATCATACAAAAATTAAACCTATTAAAATTACATTAAATTATTGTTTTGGGTCTGTGATCCTCAAATAGATTTGATGTCCTTTGTATATCATTGTAAATAAAATATTATAGAAATAATAATTATTTATTATAATATTATTATTAATTACTAATATATATATAATTATTATTATTTCTATAATATTTTGCTTGGAAAAATATACAATTAAACAAGATACATTTTATAGTCGAAAATATATAAATCACTATTATATATTAAAGCACTTTAGCACTATTACATATTAAACAAATTATGGATTCTAATTCAGATTTTTTTTTTACCAAGTCAAGCTGTAAAATGAACAAGATTTTTGAAGAAGGATTTATACTCTGCATTATTTCTAGACCTCTAATCAAATGTGCGATTGGGTGAACCTTTGTACAAAAGGTCAGATTTTCTTGCTTCCTTTGAAGCGCAAGATTTTCTTTGAAACATTCTCAGATATGGATCATTAGGCTTTGCACAAATCTGTTAATGACGATAAAGCAAAAGACAGCTAAATTTATTTGCTCAAATAGCACTTCTAAAGGACAAAATGTATATCTATTAACAGTGGATCCAAGATGAAAAGGATCATTCAAGCATCAAACTAACAAATCTTTAATACAGTGGAAATTTTTTTTTTCATACATTAAGCCCAGAAATATTAATCAACAGTCATTTATACTTTGTAAATTGTACTTTGTAATTGTAAGTAGTATTTTACTATGTACTGAATTGTATTTTAAAGCCACTTGGTTTTACCCATTTGTCAGCAAGAAGTTTTAAATGATTTAAAATACAATTTAGTATGGTCTGATATCATATTTTGACATTTAATTTTTGATACAAGTAGTTTGAAACAGTAAAGTAGACAATTATTACTTACATTTGTCTTTCTTTCAATCATTTTGTAAATTTAATTTAATGCAGGCACAGAAATGTGATGTCTCCAGTGGATAAGATTCACACTTGTGTATGAAGTTTGCCATTATATATCAAAGTGATCTTACGATTTGTTTTTTGCTTTTTTAATTAGTAAAAAGGATTGTGTTAACCTATTAAAAATGAAAACGACATTATATTATTGTATTGTTATATTATGTTTGCTTTAAGGGTTGCATAAAGATGTGTGTATGACTCGTTATATTCAATTCAGTTTCAATTCATCTTTATTTCTATAGCGCTTTTACATTGTAGATTGTGTCAAAGCAGCTTAACATAGAAGTTCTTGTATATTGAAACTGCGTCAGTCCAGTTTTCAGAGTTGAAGTTCAGTTTAGTTTAGTTCAGTTCAGTTTACATTTCACTGCTGAAAGTCCAAACACTGAAGAGCAAATCCAACTCCAGCTCAGCTCAGCTCCACAAGTCCCAAACCAAGCAAGCCAGTGGCGAGGAATAAAACTTCACCAATTGACGAAAGTGAAGGAAAAAACCTTGAGAGAAACCAGGCTCAGTTGGGCATGACTATTTCTCCTCTGGCCAAACTTCTTGTGCAGATACACACACACACACACACACACACACAGCGCACGTTTAACTTTACACTGTTTTTGCTCGGCAAATGTGACAGGATATCCACTGCTGTATGGATATCCATTATGTTGATGTATAAAATAAACCTGATTTAACGTCCACAAACCGGGATTGAAGTGTCTTCTTTTATAATTGTACTGACATGCGGCTGTGGTGATGAGGTAAAGACGGTAAAATCGCTGTAATTCATTACAAACATGCACTGTTTTAAAAACGTTTTAAACTTGTAAAACTCACTCTTGATCACATTTAATGATGATTGATGATCACAGAGAGCTGAACAGATCTTTTAATCCCAGTTGCTTTGCGCACGTCTTGTCTTGTGGATATGATTATACGTGTTACTATGGAGACATGTTAATACGGGGCTGTCAAACAATACAGTGGGTGGGGAAACCGCATTCTTACGTCATGTTGCGGTGGGCCTCAAAATGGGAGGGATTTGGGTCCTATTTTAACGTCAGGAAATTAAAAAAAGAGACTTGTTGTCTTTATATCACTCCAGTATGACTGTGGACACACTATACCTACACACAGTTCTGTCCAAACAGCTGCCAAAAGATGATTTTCATCATAGGTGGCCTTTAAGGTAAAGTCGTTGCAAACAATTTAAATGGGCTGAATTTAAACCAATTAAGTTGTACATCACTAAACTTAATTTTGTTCGTTAAATTCAGCCCATATAAATAGTTTGCAACCACTTTACCTTTAGTAAATCCAATGAATCAATTTTTTCAGTGTATAAATAAACGTGACTCTACTCAAATAGAAGTCAAGAAAAGCTTAGTTTCATTGTCATTCGGCAGCAGCAGTTGATTTTGTTGTTTGGAATTGCATTGATGCGTGTATATAGTGCTCAGTTATTAATAAGATCACAATGCAGCGTTTCTGCTTACTCGTCTGTAATCTCTCTGCAGGATGAATGACGTGTCTGCACCTCCACCCCAACCCTCACTCTCTCTGAATTCCCCTTCTCTCATCCCTTCTCCTCCCCTCCACACTGACCTACTTTTCCACTGACCTGCTTTCGTAAGGATCCGCATACTCTGAGCAAATAAAAAATGGGGGAAAGAGGGAGAAAAAAAAGAGACCAGCGCAGAGAACAAAGCACTGCAGCTTTGCTAGAAGTCACCTTGCTTTTGTTCTTGCTGCCGTAGCAACCGTTCCTGCGCCACAGTTTGCTGCTTGTTCGTTAACGTGACGTCATCGACAACACTTCTTTTTTTAGTTACACACCTTTTAACTGATGTGTTCACAACAGGTGATGTGTGTGTTTGTGTGAAATATGGATGATTCTAGTAGAGTAGGTTACATACTTTCAAATGATGTTGTTGTATAATAGCCTACCATGCCGATTACTTAATGCCGGACAGGGTAATAGGTGACATAACAAACTGGCAGTCTCCCAGGTGCAATAAATTACCCAATGCATAACAGGTGATGTTTAAAAACAACCGAGTGTGTTAGAAAATGAACTTGTGGTGAAATGGTCGAGATCGAGATGTAATTTCTTGAGGCGGGAGGTTGAAAGATTGGATTATGGCCTGCACTTCAAGCGATTCTTTTTATAATGTCAGTTGATATCAGAACAGTTACATAACTTGTTTTTCTGCTCTATTTTTTTTTCTTCTTCTTCTTTGAATTACTGCCTGCCTGAGTGTGTGTGTGTGTGTTCGTGACCACAGCTACATCATGTTCTTTTTTTAATGACCTCGCATTGTTCCAAATTAGGTTTTTTTATATACTTTTCTGATGATTTAGTCCATAAGTGCATGTTTTAAGGAGAGAAAATGCAAGTATTTTATGTGAATTTCAGTCACAGCTCCCGGAGTCTGTGTGTGTGTGTGTGTTTGTGGGCTGTGACACAAGTGCTGTGACTTGGCCAGTGTTACATCATATTGGATGACTCTTGTGCCCTGCAGGAGTACAGAGTGTCCCTATGCATTCGCAGAGCACTCATTTCTATTAGTTTATTGTGCTAGGAGGGGAGAGGAAAAGTCAGAAGCTGGAACCATGAAGTCTGCCGGCTGGTGTTGTTTACGGTATCACTTTTTTATGAGAATTAAGGTGTGTGTGTGGGTATTGCTGAATGGAATAAACAACATTAGGCAAGTTAAATTCAACGTACAACATGATTTATTTTTCTTTCCACTCATTTAGTGTCATTCTGAGCACCTTGACAGGTACACCAACCTCGTTTTAACAAACATTGTTTTTTTGTTTTTTTTCTTAAAACTTCAGTAAATACCACACAATACACCAGGGTACAGAGGTGAAATAGATGAACAGGACATGAAAATACATACTGCATCACATTGAGGTGATCAGACACAAGAAATATGAACCCAAAGAGAAGGAAAGCATTGGAATATAAAATAAAATACAATATTAATAATAATAATTATTATAGAATGCCAAAATAAACTTGATACAAACTTAAAATACTCAAAAGAGAATTTGTATGTACACTTTTTACAAAATGGCCAGTGCCAGGCACCTGTTTGGGAACAATAAACACAGATTTGTATAAAATCTGATGAAAAAAATTCAGTGCAGAAGCAGCTTTCAGCTGTGGTAAATTCTACAAAGACAACTAGTGGGACTAAATTGTGTGTAGGTAACACTTAGTTGTGTGCTGCAGCATTTTACTTGTGTGTTAACTTTTATACGCAACAGTTAATGGGTACGATGATGCAATGGGCTACACACACCAAAGGAGAAACACTTCAGTTCTGCGTAACCTCAACCATTTCTTCTCATGAGGTAGCATGTGAGGCATCTCTGAAGCCTGACCACAGAGGACAAAACCATCTTGAGATGGCAATGATATATCTTACACTTTGTACAGTCCGCATATTAACTCAGGCCTTGGAAGAGACCACCTTGACATTTCTGAAAGGGCTTTTACTCTAATTTGGCTAAATGTCAGGCAGATTGCAACTTTTTTTTTGTTTTAAAAAAAGGGTTGGTCACAGTGACCTTTGGAGAGGATCGATCCATCAGGCTCCTTTACAGTGATACAATGTAATGTGGTGGACAAGAGATGATATTTCACAGGATAACCTTGACCTATGAATGACCAAACACTATGAAGAGAGCATTCTGGTGTCTTTCAATTGGTGTAATACAGTGACATAAATATGACGACTTAAAAAATATAATGGAAGCATCAGACATTAAGAAAGGACTATACAGGAATTCAAACAGTAAGAAGTAGACAGTGTTTGTTGTCTTTTCCCCACTTGTCTACTCTTAAAAGATTGACATTGTCATTTTTTCATAAAAAATATTGAAATATGATATGTTTAGTCATGTCACAGTATTATAATCCAAGTGCTTCAATAATGTTAAAGTCCAAAGGCAGAGGAGAGAGACAGGCATAAATCTGTTGAGGTTTTTTTACTTCTGAAATCAGGATTGAGAAAGAACTTTAACTCCTTGAACTTGTGGCGAAAACTGTTGAGGTCAGGGAATACCCATTTCTTTAGCTAAGCTACTAAACATGGCAGAGATATGTAAATATTCAAAGGTGGAGTCAAAGTTTGCTGTACAGAGTTTTGTAGGTTTGTTTTAACAGAGGAAGAAGATCATTATAAAGAACTCAGTTTCCCCATTGTAACTTTGAGTTACAGTTAAGTGCTTATGAAAGAGAGTGAGAGAACAGAGCTGCATTAAAAGGTCACAGAATTGCTCTTGATAAAAAAACAAACCAAGAACATGAGTTACTTTCTTGTTATGTATAAGCAATAGACTTTCATGCAAGTAACTGGTACCATTTCTTTTGTCTTTCCATTGGATGGTAAAGATGACAAGTCTCGTCTTAAGGGTTGTGATGTGCCAGTTTCAGTCATGTTTCTTGTTTCTGTTGCCTCGTCCTCCTGAGCTCCTCTTCCCACTTTCCTTCCATCCCATGTCCTTGTCTCTTGAAGGAGACCATTGCGTGCAAAGTTCATCTGCCGTCTCACTTTCCCCCTCCTTGTTTCCAAAGCTGCTGCCCTGCTGCTGGTTAACCTGTGCTAAAGCCAGGTACGGGTGCTGTGGCAGTGCGGATTCGGGGGACATAGCTGCTGTGGTAGCTTGGACATCTTGCGAGCCACTGTTGGACAGTGCTCTATACTTGAGCCTTAGCTTGTGAGGCAGAGCAGTGCCTTTCATTTCGCCTTGGTTATCACCATACTGGTAAACATCACTGGCGACCATAGTGGGCGAAGAGGCTGACTGATGGGTGGCGTGATATCCACCAATATCAGAGGAAGAGGATGAGGGAGATTCGTCATCAGTGGAAGCTTCCTTATCTGAACTGCGTGGGTCTCCATCACTAGAGGAACTATCCTTGCCCGAGGAAGAGTGCTCTTGGTAAAAGCCATCTGCTCTTGGGCAACCTTCATAAGTCAGCACTGGTGGCTCCTCGTTCAGAGTGCCGAGGTAGGGATTTGTCCGCTGGTATACAAGGGCTTTACCAGCCTCATTGAGCAAATCTGGGGCAAAAGAATTAGGGGTGCTGTCTTGAACCTGACTTCTGCATTGCCCTTGAACACTCAGGTTTTGTTGCTGTATGACAAACCGCCTACTTTCCCCAGCATCTGCCTTTCCACTAGTGAATTCATAGCTTGGTGAATCCAAAGACCTCCTGGCCAACTGCTGTGCCACCTCTGAAAGAGTCTCTAAACCATCATGTCTTAGCGGTAGATTGCACCCTGTTTGGTTAAAATGAGTGATTTGCCCATTTTGTTGTGTTTGGGATGCCCCCTGCTGATCCACGTCCTCAACCCTCTGACTCTCAACAGGGTAGGAGCTGCTTCCAGAACGAAAGAGAATGACACTTCTTTGGGGTGTGGCGGATGGAGGGGCTGGATTGCTAACACTTTCTTGCTGCTCCATTTCTTGTGGTTGGTTGGTCTCCAGTCGTCCAAGACTTTGATGGCCATTAAACATGCCATTAAGAACACTTGCCTCAAGCCTGTTAATGTCCATTCCGGAGCTCTCGTGTTTGATGTCAAAGTTTATAGGTTCAGGACTGTCCCTTGAAGATCCATCAGACATGTCAGACAGTGATCCACGGGGGGAGTACTTGGGTAACATTGTGTGCCGTTCAGTCCTGGTTGACTGCTCAGCCTCTGAGGAATCAGAGTTCATCATGACCTGAGAAGCACTGGAGTATCCACTGCTTGAGAAATATGGGTTCCCGGAGGTCGCTCCAGAACCATTAGCTCCATTAGCTGCTGCCTCAGTCCCATTGCTTATCTGCTGTGTCTTTTCCATGTAAGAAGCAGAGCTTATGAGTCCAAATCTCAATTTCAGTTGCAGGAGTTCTGTCTTCAGCCGGACATTCTCATCGTTCAGTGCCATTACCCTGTTCTCCAGAACCATATCATTGAGCCGCCGCTTCTCCCTTGACCTCTTGGCAGCCTCGTTATTCTTGCGTCGTTTTTCCCAGTAGGATGCATCTTTCTTCTCGTCGGAGATGAACTCCCGTTTCCGTCGACAAGATGAATTGGGCTTTGGTTTTATTAGACGCCCTTGACGAGGAGGGCTGCTCATTTGAGGAGATGGTAAACTCTCACTGTAGTTTGAGAATGTTTCTAATGTTTCCAAGCTGGAACCGCTGTTTTGGGTTGGAAGATTTATGCTTTCCATTGTTGTCCTATTGAGGCCAGTTTGTATGACTGGCTCTCAGTGGACATTGAAAATTAATGTTTTTTATTGAAGAGTATTTGTTTCTAATCGAAACTTGAAAAACACACACAATTGTATGTATACTGATGTACGAGGTTCTGTTTATGCCTCCAAAGAGGAACTGTAACTATTTCTGACTGATGGCCTTTTCCTTCCACTCTAAACAGTTTACTATATTTTCAAGTGTCCAGACTGGTCAAAAAGATAAGAAAAAGATGGAACTCTACAAAAACAACCGTCATTGGGCAGGTGTGTTCCTACTTTTCTTGTCCCAGAAATGGGATATATATATTTTTTTTTAGCTTGCTTTCAGTTTTCAGACAATCTCCTTATTGTTTCCCTTGTTCTTTATGTCACCTCTTTTCCTTGTTTTGTTCCTTGTTCTTTATGGGTGCCCTTCAGGCTGGGATTGCTGTTGGAAAATAAACTTTTTCAAGCACCCTTAGAAAAATGTTGATCATTCATCAGATCAGTCTCAGCTCAGTGTTTTATCTCAGTCTCTGTTGAACAGATCTGTAAAGACAAAGAAAACAGGGAGTGTTTACTGAAAATGTGCTGCCAAGAATGAATGAAACAACTACATCACAGAGTTAAAGATAACTGAAGTCATATAAAGTAGTCATGAGTATCATATTGTTTGCAAAGCGTAAAAGATTGTTCTGCTTTACTGCATTAGTGGCACTCCTATCTTTTATCTTTTTTTTACCTTGTTGTAGTTATGTATGAAGAGTTTAGAATTAATTTTCAGTTGCTGCTTTCATAGATATCTATACCTTTGATTAATGTCAAATGATGCTATAGTCAAATATCTTTAGGTAATTTGATAAAAACTCAGTGTTCTAATCTTGGCAGCAACTAAAAAAAACTCTACTTCTCCTCTGTCCTACAAGCTCAAGAGAAATGTAGGTCAGTAGAGTAGCGTAGCACAGCAAGTAGGAGATCACGCCGTGCTGCAGTAGGACACTTATTGTGTAAGATACTGCACTGTCACATAATCATAGACACCTGACTGACTGCCAGGACTGCAGGGAAACTGAGCACCACAGAAGAGAACTAAAGGTGTGGAATATCCAGAAAAAAAACCTCTTCGTATCAGTTATTTGTGTTCCAAACATAATTTATTGACAGTGTAAATAAGAACATTTGTTTCATTTAAAAACAAAAAAGTACATCATGTACTCACACTTACATAATGGCCACATGTATTTAATTTTTAAATTATATATATATATTTATATTATAATTATATTATAATTTTGCAGAGGAGAACAGTGTCATAACTTTTCTTTTTGTCAAATGATAATAAATGATAATGTTAATTTATTGTTTAAAATATTAGAATTTTGTCCTTAATTTGTTAGCTCGTTTGACTTTGCAGCTTATCCTAAGAATCTGAGTTCATGTTACATAATCGCACAAAGCTATTGCACCATCACTAAAACCCAAACTCAACACCATAGTTAAACACTAAAAAGAGGAAGAGGAACAAAAATGTACAAAACAAACATCCCATTGTTCTCAAAAGCAAACACAGAACTTGCATATGCCTGTTTTGTTTAAGCCTGATTTAATTTTTCAGTAAGTATTACTTTGTTTTTCTACATCTGTGAGTGACTTTGTCCATTGTGGTCATGGCATAATGGGGACTGATCATACTGAAAACATGGAAGTACAAAGTATTTGGTCCATGCATGACCATTTTTCCATAGGAACGCAAACGAGAGCAGAGGGAGGGCGGTGGACTTTGCGCGTGTGTCCCACTGACCTAGAAACCGACTGCTCCGTAAACACGGTGCGTGCGCGCACTGGGTCCAACGCTGTGCTGTAAAATAGGTCAGTGGGGCGGCAACGGTGTGTGCGTGCGCGGTTGTGTGTCTGTGAGAGAGTGCGTCTGAGCAAGTGGGGAGGAATTATAGTGCCTACCAAAAATAGTGTGCTTGGGTGTGGGAGGAGTCAAGGATTCCAATTGGGAGACGAGAGAGGAATTTACCAGCACTGCGGAGGTACGAAAAAAGAGCAAATACGTCAGCAACAGAATATTAGATTAAAGCGGGCTATGAATCACGCCAGTGATGCACTGATACGCATCAAATTCAACTCAAATTTTCTTGAGACAGGGAAGGTGGTTTCAAAATTATGGATTTTGTTCTTGTACCACAATACATCCATCTTTTGTAATATCACAGAACATGCAGTAATGTGGAGCTTAGACCGCAGGTTGTGGCTCAATGCCAGATTGTTATCACAGTTGAGGCATGCTGAGCTAAGTTCAGAAACCCAAGTTACTATAAATATAGTGCCTGTAAACCTTTATTTTATAATAGATAATGACGGGGAAAAAAGGAGGATGACATACCAATCCAGCCTTTTGACCACATGCACATTTGTCTTATTGGTCCCTTACATTTGTTTACTCTTCCTCTTCCAAGACCTATAGTTCACAATTCAAAAGCTTGAGGTCCAATTAAACACACAGTGTGGGATGGTGTTTACAACTGGATGGTTCCCTGCATGTGTTCACCCAGTCACATGCAGGCAAAACTGTTACGCCTCCAGTCTTCCTTCCAACCTAAAAGCCAAGTAGGCCAGTATGACTGTAAGATAATGCGTTCGCTAGACTCTTAGGTACAGGGGGTTAATACAGAAATCACAATACCTGAAACTTCAGGTCACTTCAAGTTGACAAACTAGGATACTCTAGATTAGATTAATTTGTGGAGGCATAAACTCACTGCATACATGTGTTTTTTTTTGTTTTTCATACTCTTGCTCAGTATTGTATGAAGTTCGGGAGCAATGTGGGGCAGTTTTAGATTCCTGGCATTGCTGAATGGGGAGTGGTGTAATTGTAAAGGGGCATAGTGTACTCAGTTTGGGAGTAAGTCTAGGTCAGTATTTTATGAGTCAAGCATGCAACTAGGATTGCGTCACAATTTCCCCTCACATTTAAAAAACGATTAAACAACGAAAGGGTTGTTAGCACAGCAGTCTTCCAGTCTTTTAATCCTATCAAAAGTTTTGACATTACACAACACGCACTTACATTACGCGAATTTAACCCATTGTGATGACGCAATTATTGAATATCACGCGCGTCTTTCTTGAACATCGTGTATCCCAAAACCCCTCGCGTGGCATCGGATCGCATTATTCTGTGGGAAGATGCGGTCCACCACGCGTTATTTTACAACCATATGCTTAGCGATAAACGCTGACTCGCAACTTAGTTAAAATGCACAGTGAATATTCCCACCGCAATGCACAGACATTAACTGACCCTCACGCGTTCGGATTTCGTAATGTTCACCACCTCCCCCACGCCACGACCGTCTCGCCTTGACATTGAATGTGAATATGTATGCAATGCACAATGCGGGTATAACAGTTAATCTGTTGCCACTTCACAGTTTACAACGGACAAACGTGAACAATAAACAAATAATTATGACAGGAAAAGCAACGTATTCCTCGGTCAGCGATGCATTTGAGAGTCATGCCGACCCCGAGTCGGTTTCCATGTGAACAATAACATGCCCTGACCACGTTGCAAGGTAAGAGCCTAGCATACAACTGCTTAGCCTGCTACAATCTCCATAAAACACAATACACACTTCACACACATCCTAACATAATATATAATAAACCAACAGCAGTTTAACTCACCTGAGTCAAATAGCGCATTCCTTTCGTTAAAGACAGGAATCCTCTTGTTCTGCAATAGATCGTTCCTCCGTGTCTCTATATGCAGTTTCTCGTCCCGATTGTGTTCTTTCGTCCTTTTACAACTTCAGTCTGGGATGAAAATGTCCCGCGTGGGTCGTGATCCACTCACCGGCTTTGTGTCGATTAATGTGACTCCCTGAATGTGCTGCTATTCGCCGTCTACCTCTCCCTCCCTCTTCGTCCTTATGTTATGTCGGAGGCTTTGCTCCAGTTCTCCTCTCTTACACACACGTACACACGCGCGCACACACTCTCGCAAACACACACTCCTCTCGTCGTCCTCGAATGTGTGTTAGTAGGTCAGCGGTTGCATAACACGGAGCTTTGGGTGCCTAGTCACGTTTTTTTTCAACAAGACGATACACAAGCCTCCGCTCCTGCCTAAATGACCGAAGGAGCGGACGGAGGTTTTCAAACGAGCTTTTCTCCGGTTCACCGTGAGCACATTCAGCCCGTACACCGAGCTGCAGTTGCTCCAACACGCCTCTGTGTACGAAACACTTCAGCTTCCCGGGAAGACAGAGGTTACGAGACTGAGTAACTGTTGCGTAAAGATTCACTATTACATAAAAAGGCTCAGTGTGAGAAGTCTCACTTGATGAGTCAAATTTTTAATTCGGAAATAATAATGG
Source organism: Danio jaintianensis (assembly GCA_903798115.1). Taxonomy (NCBI): domain Eukaryota; kingdom Metazoa; phylum Chordata; class Actinopteri; order Cypriniformes; family Danionidae; genus Danio; species Danio jaintianensis. The sequence continues at coordinate 9,160,874 of CAIGQV010000919.1, forward strand.
ACTAGGCCTATCTATCTATCTATCTATCTATCTATCTATCTATCTATCTATCTATCTATCTATCTATCT
>CAIGQV010000919.1:9160952-9172684 GCA_903798115.1 Danio jaintianensis
TCTGTCTGTCTGTCTGTCTGTCTGTCTGTCTGTCTGTCTGTCTGTCTGTCTGTCTGTCTGTCTGTTGTGGATAGTATACAAAATTCTTGTATAATGCATTTAACAAAACGTACAAAAATACAAAATGATATCTAGCATTTACATGTTAAATCATTCTTCAAAATACTATCAATTTTTAGTTTTAGAATGCTTTAGAACCATTGTTGATATTTTTGGCCATGTTCCACTATAGCTATGTTATGATAAGTTACGAAAAGTAAAAAAAAAAAATGTATATCTAATTTTCATTGATGTGTGCCATCTCAAACGGTTGAATATGTGTTGTAATGACCATGTCTGGTCATAGTTTTACAGGTAATTTAACAATTACTAGCTTTGTACTCAAGGTCATGACCCTACAAGGGGTTTATTAAAGGTAATACATATTGACGCTGGTATTTCTTCAAGTGAAAAATGTGTGGTTTACTGCCTACAAATCATGATAACTGATTAACAATTAAACATTGCATCCTGTACTGACCTAAAAACTATTGGAGACACAACTTCAAGTTCTGTTGAGGAATTCTGAAATATTATGTTGTATATGAGATGTATATTAAATTAAATATTAATTAAATTAATTATAATTGTTTGTCAATATATAACAACAATTGACATGAGGGCATTTTATAATCATATATTAATATTATTTGATAAAGTATTTTTTTTAAGTGTTCCCTGTAAAGTGACTTTGTTATTATTATCAGTCATAGTATTAAAAAAATAAATAATATACTTGTTATTATAGTTATGATGATGATGATGAAATAATTGTAGTTATTGCTATATTAATAATAATTATACATAACTTTTTTATATTTGCCTAATTCAATTATTATACAGATATTATCAGCATTATAATACAGCATTGTTACTATTATTACAGCATTGTTACTATTATTAATTATTATTACTATTATTATTATTAATATTAGTAGTAGCAGCAAAGAATAATAGTAATTATCATAAATTATTAAATCATTATTTTTATTACTAATAATATCTAATATTTATCATTAGCCAATCAAATTATAATCTGGAATATATATATATATATAGTATGCTATTATTATATGGATTTATTAGCAGTTAATATAAATATGAGTGCAGTGTAACAATAATCACATTGTAGTTACATTTTAATTACATAATAATAAGTAGAGTTAATAAGTCTAAAAATAATATACACATTTTAGTTATTCATCTCTCTTTAAATGCTTCTTACTATTTTTATTTAGCTCCCTATGGTGATTTTTCAGTTGCTCAGTAAAGCAATTCATTGCTGGCAGGACAGCTGGTTAGTTGTTTAAGAATGTATGTCTTGTAAAAACAAGGTCTCTTTTAAAACACAATCCAGGCCAAGGATACAGTCTCGGGACAGGAAAACAAGTTCAAGTTACATTCTTAGCATGCATTTACTAACATTTGGTTATATGTGCTTGTCTGCGTCTGTTTTCTTTCACAAGTCACGTATTACACAACACGAATGAGTCAGTCCTTCCTGTTTTACTCCAGTTCTCTGACCTGAACAATGATACAGGCAACAGTACAGTTCTCAGAAGCTGCTAATTATACATAAACAAACAGTTAACGTAATCTCCCAGAGAACTAGTGTAGGGTATTCCAACCGGTTACTCAGTTTGCATCATTAAAGGGATAGTTCACGCAAAATAAATGAAAATTCTGTCATAATTTCATTTACTCACCCTTTACTTCGGCCAAACCTGTTTGTCTTTCTTTTTCTGTTGAATAAAAAGTGTTTTGAAGAATGCTGGAAACCTGTAACCATTGTTTTCCAGAATATTTGTTTATCCTACTATGGAAGTTAATGGTTACAGGGTTTCAGCTTTCTTCAAAATATATTCTTTCGTGTTCAGCAGAATAATGAAACTCACAAATGTTTGGAACCGCTTGAGGGTGAGTAAATAATGAGTGCATTTTCATTTTTGGGTGAACTATTCCTTTAAGTGATCATCTCAAACACATATTTGTAAAAACACCTGACTTGGGACAAATTAAGGTCAGGTTTGTTTCATAGAAAATACATGTATAACCTACTAGTCACAAGTTTGGAATCATTAGGAGGTTTTAGGAATAAAAATGCATTTGATAAGTTTAATGGTGCCATCCACAGGATAAATCAAGCTGTATTACATTTCTAATAAACCCTTGTAGGCTCATGACCTTTAGCACAAAGCTTGTGATTGCTAAATTACCTGTAAAACTGCTACATGGTCATTACAACACATTAAAATCAGTGGCACACAAACGCAAATCAGACAGACAGACGGACAGATTTTTTCTTTTATTAGGATTGTAAAAAAATGACTATTATGACTAAAAACTATGCAATTGGGGGAAAATTGCCTAATACTTGTGCACCTCCTATGCTAGAATATAGTGAAGCGCTAAGTTCTATGATCAGGATGGCCGTCTGTAAAATAACAAAAATGTACTGGCAGTTTTTTTCAAGGTTTTTGTACCATAATAAACAACACCAACCCAGAAAACATATCACTTTCAACTGTTAAAAATGTCAATAAAAGTTACTGTTCTGAACTTTTCAAGGTTAGAAGTTGAAACCTTTCAAGGACGAACAATCAAGGTCCCATAATGCAATTCAAAAGCATAAATAAATGGGGGGAAATAAAAAAATGAATCACAAAATACGAAAAATTGTTGTTCACTCGAGTTCTCTCGAATTGTGGATTACTCGAGAATACAGTGAAGCGATATAACCCTGAGGGACTGTGGACCATGCTAAAATACAGTGAAGTGCTAGGATCAGGAGGGTTGCAGACCATGCTAAAATATAGTAAAGCGCTAGGATCAGAAGGGTTGAGGACCATGCTAAAATGTAGTGAAGCGCTAGGATCAGAAGGGTTGCGAACCTTGCTAGAATATCATGAATCTCCAGGATCATTATGAACATGGACCATGCTAAGGTCTAGTGAAGCACCAGGATCAAGAAGGTTGTTGATCACTGTTGAATGTAATGAAGAGATATAATCCTGAGGGCTGTGAACCATACAGTGAAGTGCTAGGATCAGGAGGACTGCCGGCCACACCAAAAAAAATTGTGAAGTGCCAGAATCAGAAGGGTTGCGGACCACGTTAAAATGCTAAGATGCAGTGAAGCACTAGGATCAATAGGGTTGTGGATCAGTGAACATAGTGAAGCTCCAGGATCAGGGGGCTCCAGCAGGAGACAGGCCAGTTCTGGGCTTCATCTGTTGCGGTGTGAATCGGGGTCTGCTGGCCGTGAACTTGCCTCTCCCGCCCCTCCCCATTCTCCCCCATTCACCCACAGCTGCGTCTGCCACAGTTCCCCAGGCAACCGTTATGCTGCCTGCCTAGCAACTGGTCGTCCCTCCCCCACCTCCTCCCTCTGGCAGACAGAGAGGGGTTGATTAGGGGTGCAGCGCAGACAAAGAACCCAGTGTGTGTTTATCTGATGCGGATCGAGGAGCAGGAAGCATCCTCCATCCTCATGAGCGGGGGGCAATGTTTTGAAACCCTGCCACATCTTCATTCATAAAAAGCTGAATGCCTATTAAAAGGACACCTCAGGGTTTTGCAAATCAAGAGCAGTTTCTTGTTGTGGACGTGCATATTGTAAACACAGGAGGAAAGTACAGGATGAAAACACGCTTGTTTTATTACGTCATGGCCAATAGCACGGTAATAAACGTAAACAAAGCTTGGCAGTGCCCCCACATGGTGACACTACAACATGAGACTTGATTAGTGTTTATAATGTGTTATTAAAGATAATGATAATAAATAGAAATAATAATTGTTGTCACTGTTGTTGTTTTACTAAAATGATGTATTAAAAATTATATATAACAAAAACTGCATTATATAAAAATCATCGTTGCTGTCAATTATGATCATTGATCATTATATCACTGATCAATGTCAATAACTACTGCTACTAATAATAATATAAAATGTTAATAATATAATATAAAATGTAATAAATAATCATATAAAATGATAATGGTGATATTGCTGTATTTTATTATTATTATTATTATTAATATAGTTGTTTTGCTTAATATTATTTTATTAATAAAAAAAAAATAATAATAATGTTGTATTTATATATTAAAATATATGTTTTTATAACAACAATAATAATTGTAATTATAAATAGTGTTGTAAAAATAATAATTTTTGCTGTTGTTATTAATTTATTATTAGTGGAAATAGTAATTATTGTTGCTGTTGTTGTATTGATGTTTTAAAGCTAATTATTTTCTTATTTATTTATTGTTTATATAATAAATATATAATTGTTGCTATTAATAAAATAAATTAATATTATTATTAAATATTGGGTTTATTGCAATATTTTGTCATTAAAATTTTTGAAATATTTTGAATTTTTGTATTATTAGTAGTAAAAAATTATATTAAATTGTTGTTAGTTTAAAAAATAATTATTATCATTATTATATTACTGCTATATTTCACAATTATTATATTATTGTCATTGTTATTATTGACGTATTATATAATTATTGTTATAGACAAACACACTGATTATTTTATTGTTTTATTATTATTTTATTTTTATTATTGTTATAAACCCAAACCGATTCGTTCGGTCAGCTCTCAGCTTTCGTTTTAAAATACCAGAGGAATTTAGGCAGATGAGCCTGCAAACCATCCATTTCGATCCACTGCCTTCTTTTTTGCATCACTTGCATGTTTAGTATAAATGCATTCGTGAATCAATAACTTTGTCTCCCACTGCCTGAAATAGCAGCAGAAGTGCTGATGTTGACATTGAGCATGTAGCTGCGAACAGTTTGGCAGACTGTGGGACTCTGGAGGAAACACATTCAGAAATAGTTTCTTTCTGCTCTACTGCTCAGTCCTCTGTACAAGAGCACCATCCCCTCCATGCTGAACTGAATGTTACTTTCAGCTTTGTTTGTTGAAGTCACACCTTACTATAGGGAATCAATGACTTTTCCTCGCATCTTTAAATAGCTGTGGAGGTGCTGAGTGTGCTGACGCTGCCATTGAAGCTGTTGCAGGAATCAGCCTCCGCATAAGATGTGTTTTGTCTTGTAAAGAGCTGCTTGAGATCTGGCAACCACCAAGTTGTATGAGCTTTGTGTGCAAACCAAATGTCTGAAATGGCAAATTAAGTGTATTTTACGTTTAGTCTTTTTCATTTTAGTTTTTTGTTTGTATTTGCTGTATGCAAATGGTATGAATTTAGACAAAAAATGCGTATTTTTATTTAAATTTCATAATTTTATCTGCATGTCTTTTAATGAATCTATTTTAAACTAAGGGTACAAAAAAGGGTTACACTCAGGACCTTCAAAACAAAAATGACCCCGTTTAAACCCACACTGTAAAAAGGGATTAGTTGCACTGTCAAAATTATCTGTTTTCTTAGTTTATTTTTGCTTTTGAACTGCATTATGGAATCTTTATCTTTCTTCCAACAACTTTTAACCTTAAAAAGTTTAAAAAAGTGAATTTGATTAATATCTAAACAGTTTAAAGTAATATATTGTCTGGGTTGGTGTTGTATATTACGGTACAAAATCCTTGTAATAATCTGCCAGTACATTTTCTGTTATTCTACAGAGTTGTTTCTCTATATATAATTTCTTATACATGATATTATTTCAAACTACTAAAATGTCAATAAAAGACACATTGTTAAACTGTAGAGTTGAATTTTCAACATCAAAAGTCGACAGAGCAGAGATCAAGCTCCCATAATGCAATTCACAAGTGTAAATAAACAGAAAACAGAATACAGAAACTGTTAATTAACAGATATTTTTGACAGTGTGGTTTACCATAAAAGAAGTGAGTAAACCCATTGACTTAAAATTAAGTAAATGAACTTTGCATATTTTAAAAATTAAGTTAACTCAACTTAACACTTCTAAGTAGTAGGGCTGGGCGATTTGACCTTTTTTTAAAATACCCGATGTTGTTCACAAAAATTTTTTGGAGTTGAAGGTTATAAACCTATATAATTAGCTTAATCATATCATAAATATATAATTATAGGATATAAATATGCTTAAGAAACTTTCCCTCAAGGACCTTGCTAGCTGTCATGTAAAGATCAAATTTAACAAGATATATTTAACTGCGTACAAGACTTTTATAATAATAATATCAATTAAACCCTTTTATAAAATTACAGTGAAAGTAAACTCATAATGATTTATGTCATAATGACTCATAAACTCTTTAGCATCCCGAGCTGATGCTGTGATCGTCATGGAGAAATGAAGTGCATGAGACTGATTCCTGAATGACCACTGTGATAAACGAGTCCCCACATTGATCCTGCTGGCCAACCTGACCGCCCTACTCACACCTGCAGCTTCTCCACAATGGACGTCCAGCTTCTTCAGCCTCCAGCACCTAGACTGCAGCTCTGAACAGGAAGTTTGGCCAGACGAAAAATGGTCGTGCCAAACAGAGCCTAGTTACTCTCGAGGTTTTTTTTTCCCTTCACTTCGTCAATTGGTGAAGTTTTTTTTCCTCGCCATTGTCGCCGCTGGCTTGCTCGGATCGGGACTTGTGAAACTGTGCTTTGGTGGATTTGCTCTGCGGTGTTTGAACTTTCAGCAGTGAAATTTAGACCACACTGAACTAAACTAAACTGAACTTCAACTCTGAATCTGGACTTTACTAGAACTATGTTAAGCTGCTTTGACACAATCTACATTGTGAAAAGCGCTATATAAATAAACTTGACTTGACTTGTTAAAATGGGGACCATTTTCAAGATGATTTATTTCCCTGTAATTTTGTATGGTTTATTTTAACAGTAACATACAGGTAACATTAGAGGTTCATTCATCTTTATTTTGCGTTATATCAGTTCATATTAATTACTCATGCTAGGCTAGTGGTTATATTTTATTGACTTTATTTATGTCAGGCCGCTGCATCTCCTAGACTACTAGTGCACTGAGCAAGTTTTGTCACAGTGTTGATATTTACGGTACCTATTAATGAACGTCTTTGTGGCTGGATCACGTAATTTATCCGCAAACTTATTTTTCTAAGATGAAAATAGATATTTTTCTATTTTGAACAGCATTTATTAAAAGGAAATAGGAATCTTTTGTAACGGGCATAATATATTTTGATAAAAGTATACATTTTCCTAAAAACCTTTTAAATAATAGTGTATGTGCACAATTAAACTATATAATTTGTGTGTGTTTAATTTACCTTTAAGGCAGTGCTAAACAATCAAAAGCGCAATGGTTATAAGATTATTGTTCTTTTTTTAATATTATACTGTACATCTCACAGACACTGCGCTTTAAAATGTAACTGATTCTCTGTCAGATTCTAAACACAGAGGCAAATGTGGACCTTGGATTGCAAAGAATGTGGATTTGAAAAAAACACACTCAAACATCAACATCCTCTTGTGTGCCATTGTGCTTTTTTGTGTGTTGTTCTACAGTTTCAGCAGATGTCTTCATCTCAGATCTTTTAAAAACAGATGTGTGGTTTAAATCAGTGTTGTAGCTTTTTAGTTCTCCTCTTTCTGGGTAAACGGAGTGTGCACTTTATACATAGAAATCACATATTTGAGCCAGATGTGTAAAATTAATGTTAAAAAATGTCCCGAGTACATTTAAACAATTGGAGAAAACCACAAATGTTCTTGCCCTAAGCAAAAGCTCCTAAAAATATAATGAAATAAACAGAATATATTAAATAAAGAACAGAAAAGGTTTTGATTTTAATTCCCATATGTGAAGTTTCAAACTATCAGCCACAACAATAAACTTGCATACTTCCCTACTATATGGTATGTGAAAAGCAGTATGGGAGTATTACATTCAAATCCATAGTATTTACAAAAACAACAGATTTTAAATTGCACATCCAATGGACACCTTATTATCCCATGAGGCCATGCGAGAGAATTTATGAATAGGAGTGAAATGACATAACTGATTTGAGTAGGTCATGTGATAATAGCTAAGTTTGCTAAGAAGCTAAGGGTGCACGCACATTAGGCTATCCGAACCGTGCCCGGGCGCGTTTTCCGGTTCGTTTGACAAGTGTGAGTGCTTCGAATTGAGCCCAGGCACGGTTTAGTTGGCCGGCCCTGGTCCGGTTGGAAGAGGTGTGCCAGAGCGCGGTTCGGTTGGGCTCAGGTACGCTTGTAGTGTGAGTGCAAAACGCGCCTGAGCGCGAAACTGAAGACGCAACGTCACTTTTAATGGACTGTTTCATATGGATTTAGTAATCATTCTTACTGTTCAATGAACACAAACTGTCATAGTTTATTAAAGATGCAAACCCCTCGCTGCACATCAGCTGCACCTTCAGCAAACCTCCTAATACCTGCAGCACGAGGACTTTTATGATAATGTATGAGCGTCAAAAGTGGTGGATCTGTTCTGGAAAATATTTGACTGCGTGTCACTGCATCCCAAACGACTTTACATAATACAAAACAATATAACTAAAGCAATGTCCACTGTGCTGAGCGTGAGCGCTTCTCTTCTGTTAAACTGAACAGTCGCATCATCGATGACGTAAGCGTGCACCGGCTCGGAAGGTAAAAGCAGCGTGGGTGCAGGCTGTCGGGAGAGAGGGGAGGGGAGACAAGTGCACAAGGGTTTTCATTGAAAAGTGAACACTACTAGCGTACCCCGCCAAAGCCCAACCGAACCATGCTCTGGCACACCTTTTCCAACTGGACCAGGGCCGGCCAACTGAACCGCGCCTGGGCCCGATTCGGAGCACTCACACTTGTCAAACGAACCGGGAAATGCTCCTGGGCACGGTTCGAATAGCCTAGTGTGAGTGCACCCTAAGTCAAAGAGACCAAAATCGTCACTTCCTGATAAACTGGCAGCAGATATCAAAAAGAAAAATGGAATTTGCTGCGACAGAAGAAGCCACTGTAGACCTTTTTTCTTATATAATAAATTACTTGCACCTCAGAAGATAAAAATGAAAGTCAATGAACACCAGTGGCTTTTGTAGGCTTGAGACGCTCTTTGGGATTGCAGACGCTCAAGACAGTTCTGGAGGTAATAATACTGGACCACTTTGATAATGTACTTTAGCTGAGTCATTTTAGAATGACCAAAACAACATTTCAGGTGTTTTACAATGTGGTCGGTCTGCTAGTTTGTCCATTAACACCATCTCATTGCACCCATTTTTGTTATCCCATGAGCTGTTAAAACAAAGTCACATTTTTCTGATGCACATGCTGCAATTTATTCCGTTTCCATCTTAGTTTATGCACATTTTTTCTTATCAGATTAAAAATGTATCCTACTCAGTTGTGCGCACACGTTTTTATGCACATTTTCAAACGTTATGCGCATCTTGGCATTTCCATTAAACATCTTTTTATGCGAGATTCCAAAATATGCATAAAAATAGATGAACAGAAACAGCTAATGACAACACATTGGATAAAGTACATCTGAATTCCATTCATACTACAGCTTAGTCCCTGATTTATCAGCGGTCGCCACAGCGGAATGAACCACCAATTCATATACTCATATTCATACTATATAGCAGTGTTTCCCAACCCTGTTCCTGGAGGCACACCAGCAGTACATATTTTGGTGTACATAAGTCTCCCTTATCTGAACCATTCATTTCAGGTTTTTCAATCTCTTCTAATGTTCTGATGATTTGATTCAGGTGTGTTTGAATAGGAAGAGGCTGAAAATGTGAACTGTTGGTGTGCCTTCAGGAACAGGGTTGGAAAACACTGCTATATAGAACATATTTTCTAACGGTCGTGAAGAAAACTCAAATGCAGTCCCTATTTGAGAAGTATGTTGGTATTTCCAGCCTGATCTCATGAGGAAACGTAAGTATTTTACGTTTTGTCAGTTTAGTGTCTAATTTGTACAAAAATGTACGATTTTTAAAAGAAGGCGTGGCACCAAACCCCCCCACCCCTAAACCAAACCGTCATTGGGGGATGAGCAAATCATACTTAAAATGTGCGAATCAGATCGTACAAATTCATTCATATTAAATCAAAAAGTTACGAATTGGCATGAAATAACATTGGTATTTCAAGAGAAAACAGTGGCACTTTTGTTTGTCACAATATTTTTCATTTAATCCAACACATAGTGTCATTACTAGTGTAGCAGACAAGCATATGAATGTTTCGCTTAGAACAAAAAAAAAATGGCCAGCTGTTCCAGTGAACAACCAGCTGCCGTGTTATATTTGTCTGTAAATGGGCCTTCTTTCTTTGGATGAGTCAGACGTCAGGTGTGTTTTCAGTGCTTTTGAGAGAACCGTTTTTTGAGCTCGGCCACTTCTTTAGTCAATGCGCTGAGCTGTTATCTGATCGCGCTCCGACTTGAGTTATTCTGATGTGCCGTTGAACAAACTGAAGGCATTGTGCGTGTTTGCGGCCTTCATAAACCCACAGTGCTCTTACAAACAGAAGCAGTATTTTCCTCTGGAAGAAGAAAACCATCAGCACCTTCATTTCCACACCCCGTCTTGAAACGCAGTTTATGAGGAAGACTTTTCAGATTGTTTTCTTGATATCCTGATGAATATGTACCTACTTCTTCATTAGCAACTGAGATATTTGGATTGCCAATTCTTGACCCCGCAGGCATGATGATGCCATAGTTTTGTGTTGAGATTGCCAATGGCTGTACATTTTGTGGGTTTGTATCTTGTATTGTTGGAAATGCTTGGACATGTGAAAAGATTTGCAACGGATCTTCTGAGGGATCTTTGATCAAACCGAATCTGAACTTCAGTGCAAGTAGCTCAGCTTTCAGACGTGCATTGTCTTCAAGAAGAGCCAGGACTTTGTTTTCAACCACCCTGTTGTTGATTCTGCGTTTTTCACGCGAACGCCTGGCAGCTTCATTGTTTTTTTTGCGTTTGTCCCAATAACCTTCATCTTTTTTCTCAAGAGACATGGACTTTTGCTTGCGAGTCTGTGTGTCAGTTTCTGGACTGTCTTTGCATCTCAGACCATTAGGATGAAGGAGAAAAGAGCGAGCTAACATGCTGCTGGATGTTAATAAGGACACTGTTTCTTCCGTGAAGGAGAGAGCTCCATCCTGACTTATTTCTTCAGGGCACATCGCTTTCTGTTCTGCCAGCAGGACACTCTGGTCCCTCATGCTTCGAGTCTGGGACTTTATGAATGTGTGAAATCTCTAGTCTCTGACAGGCCTTGTAATGTTGGCAGGCGAGAAATTCATCGTCTTGAAGAACTTCAGCTCCGTCTAGTGGTGGAAAGCAGAAAAAATATTGAGCTTTTTATATCGGTTGGCTTATTGCATAACTACTGGATGTAGCAATGTGGCATCTTTATAAAACGAATCTAACAACAACAACAACAAAACTTATTGTCATGGTTTAAGAATCAGTACACCCAAGTTAATATGTTGGGGAAAATGTTAAATAAAAATGTAATAAACAGGAAAAATAAAGAGATTACATAAAAAATTTGATTAAAATTAAAATGTATTATTTTTTTTACAATAACTTGAATTTAAGTGTATTATCTTTCTATTTCTAAATCTGTTAGGTGACAAAATTTTTATTTTAATGGATATAACTTTAATAAAACTGTTTTGTTTAAATGACTTGCATTTAATTTACATAATTATTGGCTGTATTCACTGAGAAGTGGATTAAAATATTCATTTATATAT
>CAIGQV010000919.1:9173084-9186835 GCA_903798115.1 Danio jaintianensis
TATATAAAACTGTATAGACATATAATTGTATGACAGTGTTGAGGTTGACTCGAAAATCCAATGAAAGTATTTGCCTTGTTTTATTATTTAAAAATAATAATAATAATTTTGTTTTTGAAAAAGTATTTACAAATTTGTATAATTGTTGAAAATTTTCAAACGTTTTGTAAATGAGAGCTGTAGCCTGTAGGCTATGTTTTGTTACCACGATAGTACATTTTTCGAAATAAGGTTTATTAGGCAAATCGACATCGATGGAGAACGTTAATTATTGATACAACTATTAATTACACAAATGGTTAGTGTAAAGGGTTCTTCATACTTTTAAAATATATTCATTACACTAACTGACACTTTTCAGAACTCATTCACTGAAATGCTTGTTAAACAATCCAAGATGTTTCTTCTCATAAACGGTATTAATGCAAACACGGACCCCTTCAGGAACCTTCACTTTAACCGGTGCAGTCAACATTACGCGCTCTTTTAGAATGCGCTCACCAACGATTGTTCCAAAGATGGATTTTGGCTAAGTATTCCGTTCAAATATCTGATATGAAACGTCATTTACGGTCCTTCAAAATGAATAAATTATATCTTACCTTCAAGTGAAACGCTCAGTGTTCTCTTTCAAGTCACGCACGGAGCATCAGGCGATTTTTGCTGCGTTTAGAGATGTAAATAATGATTAAAAACTGCGGCGTGTTTCTCCTCTTCGTCTGGATCGCAGAGGTCTGTCTCTCTGTCTGTGTTGATCTGCAGACCTATGCCTCATGAAGGGTTCAGTCGGGGTCGCGAGGTCAGCTGATATGGGCTCTGTTCTGCGTCATGAACAGAGATGCACGAGAAGCACATCAATTGCCTAATGTTACTCAGTATTTACTGTAGGCTATATGTGGTCATGATGACAGAATTCAAAAAACATAAGCAAAGAAATGAGACTGTAATGAAAAATACAGCAAGCTCAACTGGCAGCATTTAAAAACATTTTTGCATACTGTATTTTTTGCATACTGTTAAAAATTATTGACTCCCTGCAATTATCTTTAAATAAGCATAAACTGACTTTGTTTTCAGCGAATGTGACTGATTTTAAGGGATGTACAGCAGAAATGTCAGCGACTGACCTCAGTATATGCAAACTCCAAGCCCCAAGCTCTCAAATGCAATTTAATAACTGTTTTTGTGATTTAATGATTTTTAGTTTTATGTTATTTTGACTTTCTGTTTCCACTGCTGCTGTTGAAATCTCCAAAATATGCTAAATAACTTATAATATACAGTCTGCTGCCAGTCGAAAAAATTCTAATAGTTAGAGTTGTAGTATGTAAGTTTGACACCCAGTGGTTGAACTAGGTACTGCATTCCTTGATCAAAACAAACGCAAGCACAGGTTGCCAGATTTAGGACCAACAGGAGCGAGTCTGACGATCAAGCCTAAAGGCTGATTTAAATCGTGTTCTATATAAAAGCAACGGCACGCTATAGAAGGAATATTTTCCATATTAAAAGGAGTTTTTGTTCTAACCAACACCTCGAATTGATATATTAGAAGCGGCTTCTATGTCTTGCAGCTGAACAACAGAAAACTGACAATGATCACCTCAGGTACACATCATGTGCTTTATTTAATGTTAAATGCTGACAATGTGCGTTTGAATGCCATTTTACATGACATTTATTGCCATACTACTGAAAGCAGCAGCAGATAGTTCACCTCAGATCTGGAAAATAAAATAAACCAATTGAAATTCAACTTTAGAACTGTGACTCAAAACCAACACATATCAGTGATTTCAGCATCTACATTTAATAATGTTCAAGAGGTTTATTATGTATCAATTAGATAATAAACCTTACCATTGCGTGAGTGAGTGCATATTCTGTGCTTCTGAATGGCTGTATTTAAATTGTTTCATCTGGTGCAAACAGCCAAATTGCTTATCACTGCAAATCTCATCACGTAGAGTGTTGTTAGGACACGGGGTTACAATGTAACCTGCTCACCTAATGTTTACGTTCGTAGTATTTATATTACTTGCTAATTAATAACCTCATGTGGAACTCTGAATCTGCGTTACATTTTGGAGTCTGCTATTGTCCACCGGAGGTCACATTTCGGTCACGGACGCATGCTATGAGAGTCTTGCTTTCTGACTGAATGAATGAAATACGCGGTTTTCCAACAAGGAAACCCAGGGTGCTGAAATATAATTGGCTAAACTGGCAGTGGGTGGGTTAAAAGAACCAAAACAAAGACAGCGTTCCAGCACGCAACAGACATTTTCAAAGCAGAATATCTGACTTCAGCATTGATTTTCAAATAAGCAAGAATGTTCACTTAACATGTTTCTTAAATATCTGTAAACATATTATGGTATTTTTTATGCTTTAAAAGAGTCAAAAACTTACATACAGCACCTTTAAGCATAAAAAAGTATCAAATGAAAAACTATTCAAGTAGCAAATTATTGTTACTTCAGATCACATTTTGTAATTTTTACTATTGGATACTATTGTATTACTATTTTACACAACATATGTTTATACACACACATGCAATGGTTTTATTATTTTATTTTAAAATGACAGTTACATTTTATTTTGTTATCAAAAGAGTGATTCATTTGGGAGGTGAGAAAAGACTGCACTTGGAAAAAACATTTCTTACCATGTTCTGCTAAAAAAATGAATAGAGTAAACATTACAAATTTAAAGGACAGCTAATTTCTAGTTAAAATAAAAGTAGCCACTGAAATTATTAGATACAGTGTTTACTGATTGAAAAATGGAGGACAAGTTGAAATTCATTTTTGCAATGCAATTCTGCACAAAGGAAGGTATACTGAATAAATGTTCAGGAAAAAAAACAGCCATTGACCTCCATAGTATTTTTTGTCCCTAATATGGATGTCAATGACTGCTTTTTTCCAACATTCTTCAGAATGTCTTGTTTTGTGTTCATCAAAGAAATTTCTAAAAGTTTAGAACTACGTGAGTGTGGCTAAATGTGAGGACATTTTCGTTATTAACTGTCCCTTTAAGAGAAGTAATTTAGCTGATATATAATCCTGTAGAGCTAATTATTTACATCACAGTGTATCTTCCACACTGTACTGCACAGAAGACATCATTGTAAGGCAAGCTTTTAATGCGAAATTCATTTTTATAAATAGTCTATTCCATTTTATTAACAAAGTAATATGTAATTTCATTTGCCCACAAAAGTTTGAATTTATAATCATTTAAAAGAATTAATAATTGTATTATCTATAATCTAGGAATTGTAATCCTAGATTATAGATGTGCACAACTAATATTGTATAGAGCCTTAAAAGTCTTGAAAATGAACTGCTGTCCTCAGGGCACCAGTGATAAACATCATAAAGACCCTTTGTGAGGCACAAGCAGCCCTTCATTAAGTTACAAGTGTAATAGAGCATGCAATATGCAACCGGTCACTTTCTTACCTCAGATAGTCTCTACGCTCAACTGAGAGTGTGTGCCAGGGAATTAGGGGGCCCCGACCAATGCCAAGAAGCTTATATTAATCATATAGCTCTTTAATCAATTTTCTATCATATGTTGTAAAATCTGTCAATAACCATTAAGATTTTAACGTTATTACTTCTTTTCAAAACCGGTGGCCCCCATGAATAGTGAAACGTTCTTTCCATACTGCACATGCAAATATTAAAATCTAATCACAAATATGGCTAATTAACTGTACATAGTTTGTGAACTTGTTTTTTATTTGTGAATTTATTGTATTTAATTTTACATTAGGAAGTAATTTTACATTCCATATTTTTAACAAGTGGTTTATTCACAAAAACAAACAAACAAACAAACAAACAAACAAAAAAAAACAAATCTACAAAATATCTATAAAGAAAGAGAATGTTTTGAGTTTCAATGCTAGGGCCCCATATCTGGAATTGCTTAGGGCCCCCAAATCACTAAGTCCGCCCCTGAGTGTGTGTGCAGCCAATCTGATCATACACTCTTAAAGGAATAGTTCACGCAAAACTGAAATTATTTTCATTTACACACACACACCCTACACTTGTTTAAAACTTGTCTCAGACTCTCTGTCTTTTGTTTAATGCAAAAGAAGATATTTTGAGAAATGTCGGAAACCTGTAACCATTGATTATTTCTTTTTCCTACTATGGAAGTCAATGCAGGTTTTCAGCTTTCTTCAAAATATTAAAAAACCACTTGAGGGGGAATAAATAGTAATTTTTTGGGTGAACTCTCTTTAACCACATTATTGCATGAATTAACTACAAATTCAGAAAATTCCAGTATGCTCCCTTTTTTTGAATAATGTAGTCAGATCACTTTACGTCATCTGTTTGGACTGTTCAGTCAAACAACACATCAATACTTGTAATATACCGTGCTTGGATACATCACAATTTTTTGCCAAAGTGCACAGAGAACAGATATTATGTACAAAACTTTTCATATATAAATATAAAGATTTTTTATAAAATTGTGTTTTAAAGTGCATTTTTCTTACTGCAGTTAAACAGGATAAAGAGGAACAGATGAGCTGCAATGACCTGTGATGTCACTGTTAGGTTAAGTTGAAGTAAATTAAGGCAATTGAGTCTGAGTCACTAAGCCTGCACACACACAGAGAGAGAGAGAGAGAGAGAGAGAGAGAGAGAGAGAGAGAGAGCGCTCTCGGACAAATATGACAGGGTGGGCTGAGGACAGAGAGATGTCAACACTTATCTCTCTCGCGCTCTCTTTCTCTCTCTCTCTCTCTCTCTCTCTCTCTCTCTCTCTCTCTCTGTTTTCAGTTTATGCTGTGTATTGTGGAAGTCTGCAAATTTCTTTTCGAAACTAGTCTCATCAATATGCATGGCTATATTTTAGCTTATATTTTTTCTTCAGAAGGACATTTTTTAGAAAGCTGAAACTAGAGTAAACGCATTAGAATTTAAAAAAATGTGTACATTCTTGTATTCTTACAATTGAGGAGGCAACAAGAAGAGGCAGTGCACACAAGAAGTGCTAATTATACAAAGGAACCGTTTGTGCTCAGAAAATTAAGTGCTAGGGGGAGTTAGGAGGGGGAGTGTTTTTTTAGAGAGAGAGAGAGAAGAGTGTTTCTACAGGTGGTTTGTCAAGCCCACTCACCTGTGTGAAGTTCACTTCACAATGTTTTTTATAAGATGTTGAGTGATTGTAAGAAAGTGTCTGGTGCAAATGTGCAAAACTGATGCAAGTGTCGGTTAAAACGATATAGATGAAAGAGTGTGTTTTCAACAGGTGGTTTGTCAAGCTCACTCACCTGTGTTAAGCACACTTAGAATTGCATAATGTTGCATAATGAGGTGGTGTGGTGGGGTTTTGCTAGGTTTTTCTTTAGTGTGTGAAAAACATAATTGGGAATGTATAAGTTCTGCATAGTTGCATAGCTCATATTAGTCTCCCTCAACAGAATAACAGAATCATATAGCCTTGTTAAAAATAAAAAAGGGCAAGTAATGTAGATTTGTGTGTGTGTTTGACACACAACAACTACATTTATGTCAAACAAATAAAACCATAAACTGAGTATGAATGGACTTCTGTCAGTTAAACTGAATCCTCATGTAACCTCACTCTTCTTCTGTGTAATGCTGTAGGATCACCTTGCTCTGGGGAAGATTACAAGTTCTAGCTCTGGACATGCAAGCCATGCACGCAATGTAATTAACCAGTGTGTGTGTACTGGATGAGAAGAATAGTGTAATAGAAGTGTATAACAGAAGTTGTCAATCATTGATATAGAAGTAAACTAATGAAGTTTGGAAAACCATTAAAGTAAAATAATGATAACAATTTGTTTAATGAACTATCTCCTAAAGGGATGGTTCACCCAAAAAAATAAAAAATACTGTTAATTTCCACACCCTCCAGTTATCCAAGATGTAGGTGATTATTCAGTCACAAGATGGTGCCAAACAGTCAAAAACAGCGGGGAGACAGACAATCATAAATGAGGATGTGAACTTATTTGCTGGTGGTCAAGATGATTCAAATAACTCGGATGAGCCTGTGTTATTAGTTTCAGCGATTATCAAGGAATAGCATACCTTGGAACGACTGACCAATCAGAATCAAGTATATAAAGTGCAAATAAACTCACATGTGCACTGACAATGTGCTATTCATTTACAATTTTTTAATTGTATGTTGCAACTTGGGCGGCGCGGTGGAGCAGTGGCTAGCGCTGTCGCCTCACAGCAAGAAGGTCGCTGGTTCGAGCCTCGGCTGGGTCAGTTGGCATTTCTGTGTGGAGTTTGCATGTTCTCCCCGTGTTCGCGTGGGTTTCCTCCGCGTGCTCCGGTTTCCCCCACAAGTCCAAAGAAAATTAATGAATGAATGTCGCAACATCCAGGATATACACAAATAGCATTTTAATGAACAGTAACAGCATGAATCTTCCTTCTCTGTTGTAAACATACAGCAGCTTATCTGGGAATTTGTGCCAGCGCTTATTTTCCACACAAAGCTCTTCCTGCAGAGTATCTCGAACAGACTCTTTTTTTTCTGCCACATTTTATGAATCACCAAAGACCAATTTCTGATCAAATCAAAAGTTTTACTAAAGCACATTTCACACAAAAATTCAAATTTACTCACATTCAGGTAGTCCTTTTTATGAATTTCTTTCATCTGTTGAACACAAAACAAGATATCTTGAAGAATGTTGAAAACAAGCAGCAATAGACATCCATATTAGCAACAAAAAAACTACAAAAAACTACTATGGAAGTCAATAGCTGCTTTTTTCCAACATTCTTCAGTATATCTTCCTTTGTGAGAAACTCAAACAGGTTTGGAACAAATGGAGGATGAGTAAATGATGACAGAATTTTCATTTTTGGGTGAACTATCCCTTTAAGTGATGTTGTGTATTAGTTGTTCTTCCAAAAGAGTGACTTTATACCGCTTTTCACTACAGGTCACTGATTGTTGTTTAACAGCATCATTTTGATCACAGTGATCTTATTAGGCCCAGCAAGGTGCCAAACTATTTCTTATGTCTAAATATCAAATATGGACATGCCACATGCCCCAGAGCTGTTTATTGGTCATTGATTCCCCTGTAACAACATAAGAACTTACTGTTGATGCATATAATTTCTATTTGAGAATGTCCTGAGATGTTCAAAAATGCAAGAATATTTCTAGAAACAAGTAAATTGTAGTAAATTTAAAGCTGTTTTCTGTGGGGGGAAAAATCAAGCAGTGTTATTCATCATGCATTTTTTTCCAATTTGGCCCAGAAGATATAAAATGTAAAATAAATAAATAAATAATTATAATTATAATTATTAATTATAAAAAATAATAATGTACTTTTCTAAAATATTTTAATAAGTGTTTTTAGGGCTCTGAAGATACACAGAATTAATATTTTTTCCCTATTTTTAAAATCAGATATAAACATTTTTAAAAAGTGTTTCATGATTGGGTCATTTTAGACCCTGTTATGTACAGAGCACTTTTAAGTGTCTTGTTAAGTTAGCTGTGATATAGCTTTGATTATAGCTGTGATTATACCAGTGTAAATAAGATGATTTAATAAAAATAATATAAAAAGATATATATATATATATATATATATATATATATATGAGCAATCATGAAAAATACAGCTTCATTGGTTTTTGGTGTAGTTTGTTTTTAAAATTTGTTTAAGTAATAAAAAGGGGTACAGTAAAACATGGTAAAAATTTGGTCATTTTTATTTGTTTAGATTTTTTCTCTCTCATTCATTTATTATTGAGAAATTGCTGATCAAATACAAGATGGTTATTTCCATTTAATAAAATATTATATTCATTCATTCATTCATTCATTCATTCATTCATTCTTGCATGTGTAGTTTACACTTCCCATGCCTACAGTGCTTAGTGTCCTAAGATGCCCCCTAAACAGTGATCACTTGCGCTTATCTGATGCTCAAAACACCACCCAGACTAATCCCAGGCTTCTTAATCTTACTTGTATCCCACAGGTTAAATACAGTAAACACAGACTTTACCGGAAGTTACGCTGTCCATGGTTTTTGTTTGCACAGTATTTGCTGCTTATGGTAGCTGCATTTGCTATTACAGTAATGGCTCTGAAGTGTGTTTGTGTGTTTTGTCAGCGTTCTTCATTTTTGCAGTGGCATATATATGTATACTTTCAGGATCAGTGATTGTTTATTAGACTTAGACAAAAAGTAATACCAAATAAACATAATATGAACAGTTGAAGTCACTGTCTAGCAATTATTTGACATTATTTGACTTTATTTTAGACTAAGCTTTTCAAATAATATATTTACATATAATTCACAAAATACAGTGATAACTGTATTTATTGAAATGACCCATTTATATATTGGAAGTTTTACATATTCTTGAAAATTCTTCATTCTTAAGCTGGTTTTAATATGTTGTGTGTTTCCACCTGCCAACACACAACTCAAAACCTGAGGGGTGTAAACTTTTGAACAGGATGATTGATGGTTCATTGTTCTTATTTTGTTTAAAGATCTTTTTTATTTTTTTTATTTAGCACTTTATAAAATATTAACACAAACCCCAGAATCAAAATAAAAATAAAAATTTACCCCAAATCATCTTGTGTAAATGTTTTTATACCCTGAGTTTGAATGGTTTTCCTTTAGGAGTTCGTTTTGATTTGTTTTTTGAAATGAAAGTTTGGGGGAAATCACATTATGAAATATATGTATTTTATATTTATATCAACACACACTCAAATACTGTGTTTGAGCACAAACTTGAGTAAAATATAGACAAAGCTTTGGGTTAAAAATTTCATTTCAGGTTTATGCTACACATTTCTGTAGCGCTCTTACTAGATGCATTGGCACTGTGTTGTGTGTGGATTCATTGCCATCTATAAGTAGAAAATGAGCCTTACAGAAAGAACAGAACTGCAGTTGCTTTATTAGTGAATAAGATCACATAAATAAATGATCATTTTATCAATAAAACACAAAATGTTTAACAAAAACATTCAAATTGGTATTAAAAGCAAATTGACTTTTTTTTTTTTAATTATCTTGATGGTATTTTGATATAAAAATAGCAAAATTACCATTAAACATTAATATAATAAAGATAAAGATAATATAATAAAGATAAAGATACAATGCACTTGGAACTTGCACACAATAAGGACTATAGACAATAAATAGGAAATTATATGCAAATATAAAATCAAAACAATAAAATAAAACAACTCAGTCGACCTGAACAACATATTTTTTGTGTTAAAAAAATCACACTTTAAGCTACATATATTTCTGCATCTTTATGTACACAAGCTAATGCCAATTCAAATTCATTTTTGCGGATTCGATTTCTTTTCAGTTTTCCCTTCTTATTTCTTTTCCTCACAGTAATACAGTTTTTAAGGGTGGATTTTAATCAATTGATTACCGTTTCCCAATTCATACAGTTAAATTGGAAATAAGTCTGATGTTTTTTTTTTTTACTTTAACATCAAATTTGGAGCTGTGAAACCTGCTTTTGATTACGATTTCTTAAAAACAATCACCAACTCATCTCCTTTGTCGCATAATGTACAGTTTGTACATGTCAGTTGTATTGTATGCAGTGTTGGGGAAAGTAACTTTGAAAAGTAATGCATTACAATACTGATTACTCCCCAAAAAAGTTGCATTACTTAGTTACTTTTTCTTGCTTGATCTCTTTCAGAACTTGCAAAAAAACTTTTTTTTTGTTTTAAATATGAGGAGCTCTGCAATTAACAACACACTGTATAACCTACATTTACCCTAAAACATCAAAAAATTATCATTTAGACTAATATTATCTTCTGAGAACTTCCTAACCCCAGAGCTATACATGCTGTATATACAGATCATTGAAAGTTTAAAGCAATGTGTTTGCTACTTATGTAGTTTTTATCACATTAGTTAAGTAAAATCACTGTCCATTGAGACAATCCCATTTTACTTTTCTTCGATACGTTTAAAATAATGAGAATACTTCCATCGCAGAAATGTAAAGCTCTACCATCTTTGTTTCTGACCATGTTCGTTTTAATTCAGCAATTAATTTTTTTTTAAAGCTAATTAAACTAAAAAGTAACTTGGATTACATTTTTTTTTTAAGTAACTCAAATATTTACACTTAAGTTTTAAAAGTAATGCATTACACGTTACTTCAAAAAGTAATATTATTGTGTAACTTGTATTACAACACGTTACCCCCAACACTGATTGTATGTGTATATAATAGTGCTTCTATACTTTATTTATCATGCATAAACAGTGTACAGCATCTCTCCAGCTGAACACAGGTCCTCTCAAGCCCCTGAAATGGACGAAGCTTGTGTGGTTTGTTGGTTTTGTTAGTGTTTTTCCTCACACGTGTCTCTTCATGTGTAACGCCAGGTGGTCGGACCTGCTGAAGGCTCTGTGGCACAGCAGACACTCGTACGGTTTCTGTCCCGTGTGTTTGCGGAAGTGTCTCGTCAGCTCGTCTGAACGGGCGAACTTCCACCCGCAGCCAGCCCACGTGCAGTGATATGGCTTTTCACCTGCGGACAACAGAAAAAAACACAGGTAAACCAACGCTATCTCGAGCCAATTTGTAACTTTTTGATTTAGTGGCTAATTCATATGAATTTGTACAACCTCATTCGTACAATTTAGTACGATTTGCTCATCCCCCAATGATAGTTGGGTTTAGGGGTGGGGTTTGCCACATTTTACCAAAAAACACATAGCTGTTACAGGTATAACACTAATCTGTCATCATATTTTGTTTTATTTTTATTTTTGTTTAATGACAACAGCAGTAAGAGAGGTAGATATTAATTAGACAGGAGTTATTTTTTTGTAATATGTAACCCTAACTACACAACCAACCATGAAGGTATTTTTTGTACTAAATAAGCTTCTACTGACACATAGTTTGTTAGCAAATGACAATATTAGGGCTGAGATGCAACTATTTAAAAATGTGGAATCTGAGGGTTAAAAGAAATTGAAATATTGAGAAAATCACCTTTAAAGTTGTTTAGATAATTAGTTTTGATAGATTTACAGAAGGAAATTTAAAAAATGTCATCATGGAATATAACTTAACTAATGATGTGCAATATGACAATATATATTGTATTGACAAACATATAAAGTCTATTGTTTCATATTAGGTGGCGTGGTGGCGCAGTGGGTAGCGTTGTCGCCTCACAGCAAGAAGGTCACTGGTTCGAGTCAGTTGGCATTTCTGTGTGGAATTTTCATGTTCTCCCTGTGTTCGCGTGGGTTCCCCTTTGGGTGCTCCAGTTTCCCCCACAAAGACATGCGCTATAGGTGTAAGCTAAATTGTCCGTAGTTTATATGTGTGAATGGGAGTGTATGGGTGTTTCCCAGTGATGGGTTGCGCCTGGAAAGGCATCCGCTGCGTAAAACATATGCTGGATAAGTCGGCAGTTCATTCCGCTGTGGCGACCCCTGATTAATAAAGGGGTGATAAATAAAAATGTTTTTTTTTTTTATTAATATTTGAACATTTTAATCAAACATTTTTTCCAAAGTTCTACATAAAGTAAGAAAATAATCATATGAAGGAGTACATATTTGAGCATATACTTTAAAATGTCATAAAAGAAATAGCCCTTTCCATGTGGTCAATATTAACTGATTAAATCTAAATATATTGTGATATATTATTATCGGGATATGAGATGACTTATATCGTGACATGAGCTTTTTGCCATATTGCCCAGCTGTGATGTTTTCTATTTTTATTTTTGGAAACTAGCATAAAAGGAACAAAAGTATAATTTTGACTCATACAATGAATTTTGAGATATTCCTATAAATATACCTGTGCAACTTATGAAAAAAATTACTTTCTTGCTTCAGAGTGACATATAGTTTAAACATCTGGCAACACAAAATGACTTTCTAACAAAATGTCGTTGTTGCAAATGCAAAAACCTCTAAATGCCATCTGAAATTGTCTTCAAAAATGACATTTTTATCAGGCTCCTGTGTGTAGGTTCAGTAATTTCACTTTTATGGCAAATAATAAGTTCTTTTCATGGTCTTTAAAGTGAAATAACCCAACATAAACAAAGGAGGCTGAGAAAATGCTCATTTTCGATGGAAATTTCAGATGCCACTTAGAGGTTTTTGCATCTCAACTCTTCATATTTATAAGACATCGTCCTAGAGTAGTGTTAATACATTAGAGATAGCCATAATGCAAGAAAGTGTGTTTCCAGCTCACCTGTGTGCGTACGGAGGTGTGCTTTGAGATGAGAGCTCTTGGTGTATGTCTTCTTGCAACCTGGATATTCGCAGCTGTGCACCGTGGCTTTCCTCTTTGCCAGCCCTCTGCGGATGCGCTTGCCCTCCAGCCCTGCAGGCGGCACTGTGGAGTCGGGCACCATGCTCTGTGTGGAGGGAAAGTGGCTCGGCGGCGGCCTGTGGATGTAGTTTGCCTGCTGCTGGTAGAGTCTGGGGTGCGAGTAGCTCGGGATGAAGCTGTAGTGATGGTGCGGCGGAAAGACCACTGTTTCCATTGTGATCCCCGGCGTTTGGACAAACTTAGAGTCTGGGAAGGATATCAGAGGTGCAGGTTGATGGTAATGTCCGAAGTCCCAGGACTTCCCCATTTTCCCCATGCTGCTTACTCTGTTTACATTACTAGTGACAGGGAAAGCACTGAACTGCTGGGGGGTTTCTTGTGAGAATGATTTAGCAGTTTGTTGATCCAGAAATCCACCGCTAAACAGTAGGTCAGGGGGCAGGGAGGAACTTAAGGTTGCTTCAGGAGGAAGCAGCTCAGCTAGGGAACTTGTAACGCACACTTGATGTCTGTTTAGTTTTGGTGCGTTCAGCTCCTGATAAAGATCTGCACTGTGAAGCTGGTCCTGTAGGGTGGGCCGCTGGGAAGTGTAGTTTTGAGAGTTGGACCGTTCAGGTGATGCACTGGCCCAGTCAGACAGCAGGAACTCCATGTCCCAGCATCCCTCACTGTCGTCCTGGTGCTCATCACTCAGGAACTGGGAAGGTTTGTAGCTGCCCGTGCTTTGGTGCAGATCCTTGGTGTCCAGATCCAAAAAGCCTTTTTCAAACTTTCCAAGCATTAAGGAAGTCATCATATAATAAAACAAAAGAGATATTGGCATAAAATATCTTTTAACTTTTTATAGGAATACAGTGGAGATCAAAATTCCAGATCAAAATTAAGGGTCACTGCTTAGTTCAAAGGAAAGTTCTGGTTAACTAGTGACGTCCTGAGAGAATTCAGTTCAATTCAAGTTTATTTGTATAGCGATTTTCACAATAATTATTGTTTCAAAGCAGCTTTACAAAAGATGCACATTATTGCATTACAATCAAATTCGGAAAAGTTAAGGTTATTAGTTACCATAACTTTATTAGTTACTAAGAACTTTAATTCATTAACTAGTAACTAATAGCTTTGAACAGTTAAAGTTATTATAAACATAGTTAACCTGCAGTCATTTAGTATGATGTCTGTGTACATGTTCAATGAAGAGTGTTTGTGTATTAATAGTAAAGTGTGAGAGATTAGTGATGTCCTGAGAGATTATTGATGTCCTGTAAAAGACTAGTGATGTCCTATAAAAGACTAGTGATGTCCTGTGAGAGACTAGTGATGTCCTGTAAAAGACTAGTGATGTCCTGAGAGAAACTAGTGATGTCTGTGATAGACCAGTGATGT
>CAIGQV010000919.1:9195605-9206519 GCA_903798115.1 Danio jaintianensis
TTATATTATATTATATTATATTATATTATATTATATTATATTATATTCATTCATTCATTCATTTTCTTTTATTCTTAATAAAAGAATAATAAAGGGCTTAGTCCCTTTATTAATCTGGGGTCGCCACAGCGGAATGGAACCGCCGACTTATCCAGCATATGTTTTACGCAGCGGATGCCCTTCCAGCCGCAACCCAACACTGGGAAACACAGTGGAGAACATGCAAACTCCACACAGAAATGCCAACTGACCTTCTTGCTGTGAGGCGATCGTGCTACCCATTGCGCCACCGTGACGCCCCCTATATTATATTATATTATTTTATATTATATTATATATTGCCAATATGCCACTATAACAACAGATTATTATTATTATTATTATAAGTTTGCAATGGAGTGTTTTTTTTTAAGTCTCTTCTGCAAACCAAGGCAGATTTCATTTGATCAAGAATACAATTATTTGGTTTAAAATCTTTTTTTCCATTTGGATATATTTTTAAATTTGATTATATTTTTTAAAAACGTTGAATTTAAATCATTACTCCAGTCTTCATTGCCGCATGATCCTTGTGTGAAATCATTTTTCCCTTTGTTTTTTTGAAAATTAAATCTAAATTCAGTTGTTTTTTTTGCCAAATACATTTCTTAGTTAAAAATTTCTAATACCAAATGATATATTCCTCATATTTTAATGGTTTAATTAAACATGCAGGCTACAACACAAATACTGCTGCATGAATCTCTGTTACATTGGTTCGGTTTAGGCAGTTCGCCTTCAGAGTTGAAGCGGAAAGGCTTTTGAGGTCACAGAGGTGTGACGGTTAAACAAACAGCTCAGTCTACAGATTAAACCCTCAGTCAGTAGTAACCACCAAACCAATCTGCACTCCACCCTGCACTGCTTTACATCCTTAGTGTTGTATTTCAAATTATTACTTTTCTTTGATATTGCACGCACATACTCAGAAAACACTGGTATTAAGACGAGTTTTCATCTATCACAGGTGGACAAAGGAGACACATTTCTGTTCACACCTGGTGCCTCTTTTTCCCACTTTCGAACCACTTCTCTGATTGGCTGTCTCTGATCTTTTAATCTAATACTGCAAAAGCTAGCACAATTTTCTTACTACACAAAAAAGTTTAAACAGATCAAGAAACACTTTATAAATATGCTATGCACAGACTTATGAAAATATAATAGATTTATTTTATTTCGATCAACTCCTAAAACACACACACTTTATTCTGTTTTACCCTTTTAGCATTTAAATTCATTTATGGTTTTATTAAATTAATATAACAAACATTTGAGAACATCAAAAGTAATCGAA
Organism: Danio jaintianensis; assembly: GCA_903798115.1. NCBI lineage: Eukaryota > Metazoa > Chordata > Actinopteri > Cypriniformes > Danionidae > Danio > Danio jaintianensis. The sequence continues at coordinate 9,196,942 of CAIGQV010000919.1, forward strand.
TTAAGTATTTTTGAATAAAATACTCATGCAAATAGGATAGGGAATTGATCACGCAAAAAAAAACCTATCACTCAACACACGCAACTGTTTTCGAGGCTTAAATTCTGTATTTCGGAATGAGCCTTTGAATAGAATAAAATTATTAAAAGCACATCAAAGACTTTAACCATTAAATAAAAATTTCACAAAGCTGTGTCTTATAAAAAAACTCCAGTTCAACAGCGCTACGTGAGAGCTGTTGTTTAAAGAGAATGAAGCAGCATGGCCCATTTCAAAAGTCTTATTTGCAGTTAAATGCATATTTAATTTTGCAAAAGAAAAACATTAAACATATCAGGACTGGTAAAACAACTGTAATGAGTCGGAGTACAACGGAGTTGAGGATCCAAGTGCAGTTTATTAAGAGAATCATCAGGCAGGCAAAGGTCAAAACAGGGACAGACAGGAGCATGCAGATAAGTCAAAAGCATAGTCAGAGTACAGGCGAATGGTCGGGACAGGTGGCAAACCATTATTCAATTCAATTCAATTCCTCTTTATTTCTATAGCGCTTTTACAATGTAGATTGTGTCAAAGCAGCTTCACATAGAAGATTTTAGTGAATTGAAATGGTGTCAGTTCAGTTTTTAGAGTTTAAGTTCAGTTCAGTTCAGTGTGGTTTAATTTTCACTGCTGAGAGTCCAAACACTGAAGAGCAAATCCATCGATGCGCAGCTCTACAGGTCCCGAACCATGCAAGCCAGTGGCGACAGCGGCGAGGAACGAACCTCACCAATTTGCGAAAGTGAAGGAAAAAAAAACCTCGAGAGAAACCAGGCTCAGTTGGGCACGACCATTTCTCCTATGGCCAAACGTCTTGTGCAGAACTGCAGTCTAGGCGCCGGAGGCTGGTGAACGCTGGACGTCAGCGAAGACTCGTCTGTCACTGGGGTCTCACAGGAATCAGTCTCATGCTCTCCACTCCTCCATGACCACCACAGCAGCTCCTCAGGTCTCTTCACAGGTCTTGGATTGCATTAGTGGCACTGCATAGTCTCTGGGGGCCTCGGGATGAGTATCCCCAGGTGGAAATAGAGAATAAAGAGAATAATTAGCGTAGCTGCTGTTCATAGTGTATATAAACGAGATGCAAAAACCTGCGTGGAGCAGATTCATGCATCATACCGTTATGCGATGCATTGAGTGTATGCTTTACTAAAAAGATAGATCTTTAATCTAGTTTTGAACTGAGAGAGTGTGTCTGAGCCTCGGACATTATCAGGAAGGCTATTCCAGAGTTTAGGAGCCATAAATGAGAAGGCTCGACCACCTTTACTCGACTTTGCTATTCTAGGTACTATCAGCAGCCCTGAGTTTTGAGATCTTAAAGAGCGGGTTGGATTGTAGCGAGACAGAAGGTTGGTTAGATAAACAGGAAAATAATATAAAAATAATATATATAAAACATATATATAATATATATATAAATATATATATATGTATAAAAAATAATATAAAACAATAAACAAAGCAAAGGTCAAAAAACACGTCAGGCAAGACAAGGAAACGCTTCGTAGTGCTCACTTACAGTTTAACAAGACTCAGCAAAGAGTGTGTGTGAATGAGAATCAGGAAGTGGTGTGTGTGTGCAAAGACTTCTGGGAGTTGTATTTCATACAGTGGCAGATGTGTAGTTCTCCAGTAATCTGCACAGGCTAGATCGCTGGTGATCGTGACAACAACATTCTACTTTATACATTTTTTCACCTCCATTACACAACCGAAGATTATCAACAACAAAGTTTAAATTTGTTTCTTCAGCGCACTATTACAGTGCAGCTTGTTATTTATGAGAGCCAGCGGTGTTTATCATCTGTTCAAACACATACGACCACATGTGCATTCACACTACAAGAGCAATCTGGTCAAATACGTTTTTAACCACCAATGGATACGGTCAAAATGGACAAACTCAAAACATTTCACTCCCCATTCACACCTGTACTAAGCGCTGGCGACTTGTAATTAGATTCATTAAAATGCATCTTAATACCATGTGTGAACCGAGCCTAAATGCTCTAGTGATAGGTCGTTCTTGAAGAATTCATTCATTTTGAACCAATCTTTTATGTGACTCAAGAACGATGAGTCCTCTCTGGGAGTGATTCGTTCATTCGCACATTTATGCAGGTGGGCTAAAAGATTAGTTCCTTTTTCGAGTCTTCTTTCGAGTTTAAGTCATTTGTTCATCACATGAAAGACGGACGCGAATCATATGCAGTCAGAGCTGGAAAAAGATTTGATCCGTTCATTTGTTGAGTCCTCGGGTTTGAGTCATCTCTCTTTAAATGCTGAACAAATGACTCAAAAACCCAAAGACTCGAAAGGTGAAGAACCACTCAAACTTGAAGACATGTCAGAAGATGTGAGCTGAGCTAATCATATACAAAAGACCAGGTAAACAATCCCAGCAGACACACAACGTCATAAGACGTTAATATAAGGTTAGATTTAGGTCGCCAGCGTCTAAGGACAACGTTATTTTGATGTCCAATAGCGACGTGAAATGACGTTGATATTTTGTTGATTTTAGGTTGTGTTGGAAAGTGACCAAAATCCAACCTCGAGCCAACATCTTAATCCAACATTATATTGACGTCAAATACTGATTTATTCGTCAGGTATGGCAACCAAAATCCAACATCTGATTGATGTCATAGTGATAACGTCAACACAACGTCAAGCTGTAGCATCATTAGACGTTTATATTTTGTTGTTTTTAGGTTGTGTTGGAAAGTAACCAAAATGCAACGTCTGTCCGATGTTGAACATTGACGTCGGCCTGATGTTGGGTTCGGATGTCAACCTGATTTTCATTTCCAAACAGAATGCAACGCCCCACAATGTTGGGGTACAACGTCAATCTGACGTCATGTTGACATCCTGTGCCTGCTGGGATGAATGATTATTTTTCTTTTTATAGCACTCTAGTTTTGACTTGTTTGTGTTACGTTTGGGGTTGTTGTAGATGAGTTTGGAAGCAACTCGTAACATTTTAATAATATTTTCGCAAATTGAACGAAATGACTTGAAAAAAGATTCGTTCATCCGCTGAACGAGACCCAAAGGTCCAAGTCAGTAAAATGATCCGAACCTCCCATCACAAAAAAAATGCATCTTAATACCAGGTGTGAACAGGGCCTAAATGCTTTTGATTTGATTCTTTTTCTAGCTGTAGATGCCAGTCCTCCTCCATCCCCTCGCCTGGTGGTGGAGCCCTCTGGTGGGAATGTTGTGCCTGGTCAGACACTGTCATTTCACTGTCAGGCTCCAGATGACCCTCAGAAACAGTCTCCAAAGGCTTTTCTGCTGCTCCAGAGAGCCAAAGGAAGCCCGGGCTCCCTGATCGCCCCAGCAAAACTGGTGTCTCAGTCCCAGGAGTCTCATTTCAGTGTGAAGACAGAGGGACAGGAGGATGGTGGAGAGTATGTCTGTCTCTACCAACTCAAAGTCCCGAAGACGGTGAACTCCACAGCCAGCCAGCCTGTGCACATCACTGTCATAGGTGAGGAGACTACTGCATATGCTATTCTCATTACACTTTATGTCTGTATTAAGCATTTTTAAAGTAATATTTTAAAATATGAAGCAGTAGAAAAGGCAAACTTAAAGGGGTAGTTCACCAAAAAATAAAACATGAGTAATTTTTACTCTCCTTCATGTAGTTCCAAAACCTTTAATGGTTTCTTTATTCTGTTGAACACAAAAGTTATGAAGAAAGCTGAAAACCTGTAAGACTTCCATAGCAGGAAAAACAAATATTATGGAAGTCAATGGTTACAGGTTTCCAACATTTTCAGAATATCTTCTTTTGTGTTAGGGTAAGGGTAGAATAAAAATGTACATTTAGATTTTTGGTTGAATTATCCCTTTAACAATAACTACTACAGGTTTGTATGGTCATTCTGTGGATTTCTGATTGAGATCAAAGAACATTATTATTATTATTATTATTATATATATATTTTTTATTATACCAGACCATAACAGTTACTATTCAAAAGCATTTAGATCATGGGAATATTAATCTCTTCAGAGATGACTTTACATACATCCTTGAAGGGCTTTATTCTACAAAAACTCTCATGGATGTACTTTATCCCGCTTATTACATGGCTACTTGGCACAAAACATAAAAAATAGACACAAAACATTAGTCTGAGCCACAATTGTTCATTAATTCTTTAAATAAAAGCAAAACGGACAGAAACAAAAAGAGCACTAACATGCACATTATTCAGTCACAAGATTGTAGATGTAGATGCAAGATGCAAGTATACGGATTAGAAAATATTCACTTGCCGGTCAAGGTCATTAGTGTTCCAGGATGAGCCTGCTTTATTTAGAGGTTGTTTACTGGGATTAATAACATAGCTTGGAATGTCGCGACTGACCAATAAGAAGCAAGTATTCCAGACAGCCGTGTAATAATGTGTAATAATACCTAGTTTGGCTATAACTACCTCATCTTGTACCATTGCAAATGTTCTCATATCACTATATCTGTGTGTGTGTGTTTCCTCTTACAGAGCTCCCAGTACCCACATTGTCTTTATCCCAACACGAAGATAAGGTACTGGAGTGTGTTGGTTCACCTGCGTATCCAAAAGCCTTTTTCTATTTATTCCGCGTGGGTGTTTTATCACCTCAGGCGACCCATCAAGCCTCGCTGACCCAACACAGTGCTAAATTTCCCACACCGGCACGTTATGAACATGGTATGCAGTATCAGTGTCAGTACAGCGTGTCACTGGCCAACACACAAGCATACTCCAAAATGAGTATGCCTCTATCTGTCCCATGCATTACAGGTGAGTACTGTGCCGAATGTCAAGTGATGTCTCATAATGGACCCTAAATTAAAATTTATTGCATAATATTTCAGGGTATCACGAATGCACTCAAGCTTCTACAGGTAACTCTCAAGTCTTACTATCTTACCATAGTAATACAACAAACCAAAGTGGATTTCTCAAAATATTTTCTTTTTTTGCGTGTGTGTGTGTGCATGTGCGTGTGTGTGTGTGTGTGTGTGTGTGTGTGTGTGTGTGTGTGTGTGCGTGCGTGCGTGCGCGTGTGTGTGTGTGTGTGTGTGTGTGTGTGTGTAAAGGCAACACAGATCTGGCTCTGATTGTTGGCTCTGTGTCTGCGGGTGTTTTGTTCCTCATGGTGGTGTCACTCCTGGGCTTTGCTGTACACAGACATAGTGAGTATTCAGTATTAAAGTCCACGTGACTGGAACTTTTATATCAGTATGTTGATGTACTTCCGACTAAAATGGAATATTGAGTAGGGGGTGGGGATTTCTTTTGTGTGCATCATTCCCTAATAGCAAACTAACAGTAGGAGGGGCATGGATAAGAGTATTGTGGCTGAAGCCATCAAACTGACATCCACAGAGATGTTAGATGTTGATTAAATAATACCAAAACCATGTTTTTTAGTGGATTTAAGCAAGTCACTGCGGCACATCTTGTCTTTATGTTTTTTCTATATGTTGCTAAGCAACGCAAACAGACAATGAATGGTGGCGCCGGCATTAGTACCCTCATAGAAAGCAATATTTACAGTATATACTTTAAAAGAAATCAGAGGATGAACTGAAATTATGTAATTTCAAACAAAATCCGGCCAAAATTAAGTTTTATTTGAGTTCATTTCAGCAGTTCGAAAAGGCAAACTTTTGGGGGAATTAGTTTTGTCTCCTAAACCCTTTTGTGCTACACTTTAAAAAGCAATTAGTTGACTTTACTTAAAAAAAAGAGAGTAAACTCGTTGCCTTATAATTATTAAGTAAAGAAACTACGTGCATAATTATAAAAGTTAAAATGGGTTTACTGACTTTTTTAAAGTAAAATTAACCTGTTGCTTTTAAGGCAATGGGTTTACTGACTTTTTAAAGTAAAGTAACTAATCGCTTTTTACAGTGTACCATTGGTCCATGATTATTATTCAATCAGTGGGTGTGTTCTGAAACTCCGCCTTCTTTGCTGTGCCATTTCTTCCCCCAGATTTGTTTCTTATTCCACGGGGATCGGTCAGACAGTAGAAAAACATCCAAAACAACAACACTAGCTACATAAATACACCGCCAACCTGATTTCACCAAGTAGGACATGTTCCTGGATTAACATCCATGTTGATCCTGGAACAACATTCCAATCAGCCAATCAGAATTAAGGGATACATTTACCATTTATGATAAGTTTAGGCTTACGGTTAGGTATATGCACTTCTACGTGATTGTTATCCAACTATTATTTCCCTCTGATTTTGGGAATAATTTACAGTTATTGTTGGGTTAAGGGGTAGGGAATAGGTATGGATTCCATTTTTGAACAAAAAACGTTAGATGTACATAGATGTTAATCCAGGATCGCATCGTACTTGGCAAAATCATGACGTGCATGAATACACTGGAGAGTCGAGTAGCAGAGCTGGTACAGATGTATCTGCACCTGTACGACTGCTCGTGGAGAGATTTAAAAGATTTGCAGGGGGTCTCACACCAGACGGAAAGCCCACCTCATCACACCACATCTTTTCTATGAGTTTACACACATCAGTGGAGCCATTTGGAGTCTGTCCATGGCAAATAAATAACTATGTAAAGATGTGACGTGCTGCAGTGGCGCTTCTTGTGGAGAAGGCTGTTTGCCCCATGTTTTCGAAACTGTTCTCTCTCAGTCTCCATCATTGTGTTTAGGGGTAATGCAAGCAGCATGACACATTTACAACCCCACCCACTGTAGCGCGGGGGTGTCCGAGTGTTAAAAAACAGTATTGACCTTATTCTTCAATGTGGAAGTGCGCTCTTTTTTGCAATTGTTTTAGAACTTCCGATTTAGCTGCCTATGGGAGAAATGACTAGGAATAATAATAATAATAATAATAATAAAATATAATAATAATAATAATAAAACGGTCAAAGTACTTGCTCTACAAACTAGTGTGTTCATAACTATACATAAAAAGTAAAATAGCACAATAAGAAAATATCAGTTTGCAATATCAAGCAGCAAAACAAGCCGTTTTTGCCATCTAAAAATCAATGGAAGTGAATGAAACTGGAAGCCTTGAACCAAACAGATTCCAATGGCTGCAATGCCCGCTTGTACGTGAAGAATAAGGTCAATACCATCACTCAGCCTTTTCAAACTTCTTTTTGCCCTTAACCGAGAAACGAAAAAGAACTTTGAGGTATACTGGGGCCTTTAAAGAGGTCTTTTCTTGCAATGGATTAATTGTCCACCTAAAGAATGACAATGTGCAATAGTGAAATAAACATTGTACATTTTGATTTCACACAAACTATAAGGGTCAGATTTAATAAATGAGAATGAGACTTCAATCTCATGAAAGCCCACAGGCAATGCACAAATGAAAGTACACAGTGGCAGAAGGTCATTTCTATAATGACCAGTGCAACCTTGGAGGAGAAGTGGAGCTTGAAACATAAATAGGCAATATTTTATGGCTAGAATTTGTAGTATCACTGGAGTTATGATGAAGAGAGTCACTAAATAGACAATAGTAAATAGGATTTCATATTCAGTCATAATATTGGAAATATTGACTTTATTGGCAGTTTTTTAAAGGGATAGTTCACGCAAAAATAGTTTGTTTGTTCCAAAACATTTGAGTTTTTTCATTCATTGGAACACAAAAGAAGATATTTTGAGAAATGTTTGGAACTTTAACAGGTTTGTAAAAAGTAAAGGGTGAGTAAAATGATGGCAGAATTTTATTTTTTTGGATGAATTATGCCTTTTCATGCACCCTGTATACAGCTTAAGCTTTTTTGGATGTGGAATAATGTTGCAAACCTAAAATGTTATAGTAAATTGAATATTGCAAACCTTCTAAATGTATGATTAATTTTCTCTCCTCCCATAAATTTTTCATTTGAAAGCAAAACTACACATTCATATGCAGGTTAGCTGCAAAAATATGCTATCGCAGATTTGCTCAGCATGTCTTCAGTAAATGCTGACAGTAGATTCTTTGTGCTGAAAATGGTTTTGGCTCTTGCGATCTCTTGGAAAATCAGGTCATTTTAGTTTCCCATAACTCTGGTGTCTGATGATGAGCTATAATATTCAGTGGTGATTGTTCTCTCAACCCATTTAATTAACACTGAAAAAACCCCCAAAGTGAAAACAGTTTCTTTTTCATTTATGTATGTAATCCTCATTAATATAAACTGCATTGTAATCTCTACCTGTTTATTTGCAGTCAAAAACACCACAGAGAGAAGGAGACAAAGGTGAGACACTAAACTGGAGATTGTACCTGAAATTAATATTAAAATTACATGTACTTTTATCCATTTAGCAGCCTTTTTATTAATTTCCCTTGGGAGTTCTTTTAAAATAAACATTTTGAAATATTTAGCTTTGGCATCACAGGAATAAGTGACATTTTAAAAATATTAAAATATATAATATTTGAATATATTTGAATATATATTAAAAATATTTGTTCATAATATTATTGTTAAACAACATTACTGTATTTTTTTATAGAAGAGAGTGAGCAAAAGAGAGTTAATTAAAAACAAATAGAAATCGAATTATATTCTTATATAATTGTATCTTATATAATATGAATATGTATTTAAACCCAATACATTGACAGATTTTTATCGAGTTGTATTTTATACCATACTCTTGCTAATATGAGTCATATGAATTTAATACATATAAAACTCTTTCCACAGAGAACAGGAAACATTCTGGCAACATGTTCACTCCAAAGATCATATTGTAGGTAAGTCTTTGTGGCAACTTCTTCAAGACAAGTGCTTCACTCGTCATTCTTTCGCTATCACACCTACTGTTGAAGTCAGAATTATTAGCCCCCCTCTACATTTTTTTCCCCAATTTCTGTTTCACGGAAAGAAGATTTTTTTTTCAGCACATTTCTAAACATAATAGTTTTAATAACTAATTTATAGTAAAAAATTAAAAAATAAAACAAATAAGACTTTGTCCAGAGGAAAAAATATTATGGAAAATACTGTGAAAAATTCCTTGCTCTGTTAAATATAATTTGGGAAATATTTGAAAAAAACGTCCACAGGAGGGCGAATAATTTTGATTTCAACTGTATGCCATTTGCACCATAGACATCTATTTTGTCTGTCTTTTTTATCAGACCTCACTCTGCAGCGTGTTGATTTTGGATCTGAGGTAATGATGCACCATTTTAAAACCTTATCTTGTGGTTTCCTTTTCAAAAGTTCAAAAGTTACCAGTATGCTAATTTGTTTAGAGAGAAAGAAGCAGATCACAGAATTCTTTTACGTCATGCCGTGTTTGCTAACACCCTCATGTTGCATTATATCTGCTTTGAGAAACACTTTAATATGCACTTATTTCCAAACTACAGGACACAGAACGACGGACACTTCAAGAAAAAAACTCCGTTTCAGAGCCCATCTATGACTATCCCATGAGCACCTTCAAGAACCCCTCATTTCTCTGATGTCTATCTATCTATCTATCTATCTATCTATCTATCTATCTATCTATCTATCT
>CAIGQV010000919.1:9206529-9258750 GCA_903798115.1 Danio jaintianensis
TCTATCTATCTATCTATCTATCTATCTATCTATCTATCTATCTATCTGTCTATCTGTCTGTCTGTCTGTCTGTCTGTCTGTCTGTTTGTTTGTCTGTCTATCTATCTACACTGTAAAAAGCGATCAGTTACTTAACTGTCTATCTGTCTGTCTGTCTGTCTGTCTGTCTATCTATCTATGCTGGCATTAAAAAGCTTGGAAAATGTAGGATTTTTCACATTTTTGAAAGAAGTCTGTTTCAAACACTAGCTCACCAGTGTTTTTATTTGATTAAAAATACAGTGAATAATGCAATAATATTTCAAAATAGTATTGCCATTTAAAACAGCTTTTTTTTCTATTGTTAAATGTTTACAATTAGAATTTCAGCCTCATTACTCTAGTCTTGAGTGTTCTTTTAAACATTTCTTATTGTTATCAGATGTGTAAACAGTTTTTGCTATTTAATTATTATTATTTTTTTTTAAACTGAGGCACTTCAGTTCAAAAGTCTTTAAAAAGGAGAAGTAATAAAAATATTCATGTTTTCTTTTAGCGAGCATGTATTATATTTATTTAGTGACAGGAAATGTTTTATTGTTACAATTGATTTCTACTTCAAAAATGCCGTTCTTTCAAAAAAAAAAAAAACATTTTTATCAAGGAATCCTGAGAAAATGCATTAGAATTTCTACAAAAATATGAACAGCGAAAACTGTTTTTATCCTTAATAATAATAAAGATTATTAAAGAATAAAAATAAATAATTCTTTTTTAACGACATACTTTTTAAAATCTTACATTTACAGTTTTTCTCAGCCACTTTGGTGCATTTCTCACAACACTATTTACATTTGCACAACAGTTAATGCATTTCTCAAAACAATTAGTCATTTGTGCACATCATAGTAGAAGTTTCTCATTCCTTCCAACAAATTGCAAATGCTTTTGGACATGCATCAATTGCTTTCATACAACTCTCTGCTGTTTTATAACATTATCATTTGCTTATGTCATGTCAGTCAAAATTAACTAAACTTGCTGATTGCTGAATAGTCATTCCATATAAAACTAATAGTCCTCATTTCATTACTTGAGTCATTACATACAAAAATGTTGAACTAGTTGTCAAAATCTGTCAAGCAAATTTTATTAAAAAATTTATCTTTTTTTTTTCCCTGAAAATGTCTTCTAAATTGAACAATTTCATGAATGATTTACAGACCTATGTATGTTGTAGGTTCAGTTTCAATATGTACGGCAATATTGTTTAAAGTTGTGCACAGCTCTACCCAAATGGAGTTTATGTTTGTTGTAAATAATGGTTTTTTTTTCTTTTGCACAATGCTGTGAAGAAATTAGAATTGCAAAGAGCATATGCAGTAAAAATGTGAAACATACATATTCAGTGTCTTGTACTCAGTTACCTCATAAATACAGTAATGTGTAACTTTACTGTATTTTTTTCCAATGCCTGTGCAAATAGTATTTATTGCTGTATTGAGCATTTTCAGGTAGTGCCACCAAGATCTGACTTTTTTGCATTGGAAAACATTTACAGAGTAAACTGTCATAATGAAAACATGACTAAGCCATTTGACTATCTTGTTCATAAACGATGGTGTCAGGACTTTTCATTTTGATGACACTGACACTTTCATTGACATCAATACTTGCTTTTGAGGAATGAGCTATCCATTTTAAGCAAGTGACACGCTTTTGCAGGTTACCAACTAGGTTTTGCAGTTTGTACTAATTGTTTTGAGAAATGCATTAACTGTTGTGCAAATGTAAATAGTGTTGTGAGAAATGCACCAAAGCGACTGAGAAAAACTGTAATAAATAAGCATTATTTAAGGTACATTAAAATAGCATTTTTAAAATGCAATAATGGGCGACACGGTGGCTCAGTGGTTAGCACTGTTGCCTCACAGCAAGAAGGTCGCTGGTTCGAGTTCCAGATGGGTCAGTTGGCATTTCTGTGTGGAGTTTGCATGTTCTCCCCGTGTTCATGTGGGTTTCCTCCCGGTGCTCCGGTTTCCCCCACAGTCCAAAGACATGCGCTATAGGTGAATTAAATAAACTAAATTGGCCGTAGTATATGTGTGTGAATGTGAGAGTGTATGGGTGTTTCCCAGTACTGGGTTGCAGCTGGAAGGGCATCCGCTGTGTAAAACATATGCTGGATAAGTTGGCGGTTCATTCCGCTGTGGTGACCTCTGATGAATAAAGGGACTAAACCGAAGGAAAATAAATGAATGAAAATGCAATAATACATGTAATTTATATGCAAATATAAATATAAAATATATATATAATTCGCGATTGGTCTGCAGAGAATATTTCTGTCAAAATCATTACAAAGCTTTTGACCACAAGTGTATCTGTCTGTCAGATGTTGCATTATTTGTATTATTATTATTTGTTTGTTTGAAATTCTGGATACTTTGATGTTTATTTAAAAGCTGAAACCTTTGTATTTTTATAAAATATTTTTTTAATGACTAAACTAGTGTCTGTCTACTGTGTTACTGAAGTTTATGGTATTTTTCACAGAGCTATGGTTTTTATATTTTCCTGTCAGCAGGGGGCTCTGGACTTCTAGATATAACGTAAGAATGACGTTGCCGTTGGAGACGTTGCAGTTTTGATAGAAAAATTCTGGTCTCTAATTCATTGTAAATCTTTTAATAGTTTAAACCATCTAAAGTTGAAAGTGAAAACTTAAACAGCTTTTCACTGCAGATGCTTTTTATTCTTATTAAGCTCACTTGAAGTAGTTCTTAACAACTTCTTTAAGTTCCTCTTTGTTTATAATGAAACCTTTGAAAAAGGAACAGTTTATTTCACATTCATCTCAGAACTATATTCCAGTTATGAAAATTAATGTTCATTATGTGATACTAGATATGTTTGTGTTCCTACAACTTATTAGTCTGTCTTTACTGGAAGTCTTTCATTTACAAAACCATTTATCATAAACCCTTTACAGCTCCCTAACAAACTCTCTAGTGGGCATATGTTTGACTGCAGTTTCTTTGTCTTTTGAAACGCAGTAACCCTGTATTTAAACAGAAAACCTAGTTCAAAACAATGTCCAGTCACCAGACTACTGTAAACAAATGCTACTGATTACAGGGTTTAGCAAAATCTAGTCTTTTGTCACCAATCGTGTAGTTTCTTCTTAAGGATAACGTGCTGAAAAGAATAGGTTTGACCCTAATATATATTTTCAGACATTATGTTTGATGTAAAAAAAATGCTGGGTTCCACACAATTCCTTCATGTTGTCCCAACACAAAATCGATTATGTTAGCTTAATTGTTTTTACAGTGTATTGAACATAAAAAATTAAGTTGTCCCCCAAAAAACTGAAGAATTGTGTTGATTCAGCTCATTTTAAATTAGTTTGAAAAACTTTGTAGTTTGAGTAATAGCCTATAGCTATCTGTAAATGTAAAAGGTTTCAAAGGTTGATAAAATGAAGTTATTGTCTCTCAAGAGATAGAACTGATTCTGAACTGCCTGAAAGAACTTGACAGAAATTCCATTTTTACTTCCAGCTACCTACACAAGTTGACAGTTTTACCATAATGATTTCCATAAAGTCAGTCTGTGGTCTTTATTGGCTGTTTTTAACCCATAAAAATTGTAGTTTTGAGGCCTTTACATGCACTACAAAAGCATAAGAACTCAGGCTTGAGTTGATACGGTCACACCGACACCATTGTTCACGTCACTAGCCGCATGTACACTGTCAGGCTAAAAGTAAGTGTGTAAAGTAGGGGATTAGTTACACTGCTCATTCACTGTTTTCATATACAAGCTAATACATAGGGGTGTAACAATACACCAAAATGGATCGATATATCAATCAATTGGCCAACGCTATGATGTAACAATTGATTATTTGCATAAAATATCAATACCTCCATCATTTTTTTAAGATACACTTTTATTTTGACACTCTCCACATCTTCATATCCATCTATTTTTGCTAAACAGTGCTTTCTAGTATTCATTTTTATCTATGTTTTAGTAATTGTGCCAATTTAAGACACATTTTTATTATTTATTTGTCATAATGATATGTTTTCTTTTGTTCTTGTTGTGAATGATACAAAATATGCAATGTTGACATTACCAAGACAACAAAAACTTGTCATAAATCTGTCATAAACATGATTGTCGTGAAGCCATTATAAATGTGTCTTAAACGTTATAACAGTGTCATTTTAACTACAGTGGTACAAGCTGAATTTGTCAATAAATATGAATCAGAATCAGAATCAGAAAGAGCTTTATTGCCAGGTATGTTCACACATACGAGGAATTTGTTTTCGTGACAGAGCTTCTACAGTGCAACAGAATTACAGAGACAGGACAAAAAACAGATAATAAATACATTTAAAAAATGAAAGTTGTAGTGAATGCAAATATACAAATTGACAAGTGTATGTACAGGAATATTACTATATACAACAGCAGCTGTTATGTGCAAATTAGCATGTAAAATATGTTGTTAAATAAGTGTTTATGTGTATAAAAAGTGTATAGCAAGTAGTGATGTTTGTTCCATAATTACTATCATCAAGTGTTCATGAGATGGATTGCCTGAGGGAAGAAACTGTTTCTGTGTCGGGCTGTTCTGGTACACAGTGCTCTGTAGCGTCGACCAGAAGGTAAAAGTTCAAAGAGGCAGTGTGCTGGGTGTGAGGGGTCCAGAGTGATTTTGGCAGCCCTTCTGCTTGCTCTGGATAAGTACAGTTCTTGGAGAGTAGGGAGGATTGTACCAGTGATTCGCTCAGCAGTCCGAACTATTCGACGTAGTCTTCGGAGGTCGGATTTGGTAGCTGAGCTAAACCAGACAGTTATTGAAGTGTAGAACTGTTTCAGCAGCTCCTTTGGAAGGTTGAACTTCCTCAGCTGATGAAGGAAGTACAACCTCTGTTGAGCTTTTTTGACAATGGAGTCAATGTGAGTGTCCCACTTCAGATCCTGAGAGATGGTGGTGCCCAGGAACCTGAATGACTCCACTGCTGCCACAATGCTGTCCATGATGCTCAGTGGGGGGAGAGCAGGGGGGTTTCTCCTGAAGTCCACTATCATCTCCACTGTTTTGAGCGTGTTCAGCTCCAGGTTGTTGTGACTGCACCAGACAGCCAGCTCCTTAACCTCCTGTCTGTAAGCAGACTCGTCACCGTCCTGAATGAGGCCGATAAGTGTGGTGTCGTCTGCAAACTTCAAGATTTTGACAGAGGCGTCCTTTGAGGTGCAGTCATTTGTGTACAGTGAGAAGAGCAGAGGGGAGAGGACACACCCCTGGGGGGCGCCAGTGCTGATTGTGCGGGTACTGGATGAGAATTTTCCCAGCTTTACCAGCTGCTGCCTGTCCGTTAGGAAGCTGTTGATCCACTGACAGACAGAGTTGGGCACGGAGAGCTGAGTTAATTTGGGCAGGAGAAGTTTTGGGATGATAGTGTTGAAAGCCGAGCTGAAGTCAACAAATAAGATCCTCACATAGGTCCCTGGTCTGTCTAGGTGTTGCAGAACATAATGCACTCCCATATTGACTGCATCATCCACAGACCTGTTTGCTCTGTAGGCAAACTGAAGAGAGTCCAGTGAGGGTTCAGTGATGTCCTTCAGGTGGGCCAGCACCAGTTTTTCAAAAGACTTCATGACCACAGATGTTAGCGCCACCGGTCTGTAGTCATTAAGTCCTGTAAGTTTGGGTTTCTTGAATGGCACTCTTAAAAATAATTTAAAGTGTAATCACACTTTTAATGAGACATGAAAATGATCAGAAAAATATTCATGACACAATTATAATGGCCTCATGACAATCATGTTTATGACAGATTTATGACAAGTTATGTTGTCTTGGTAATGTAATAATAAGACCAGTTGTGATGTATTTATGTCAAGTTGTCAAAACAAACATTGTCATATTGCATTTAAAATGACATAAATGAGCAAATGACACTTAATAACAGTTGTAATAAGCATGCATAAAATCTCATTCACATTCATGTCAGTTTTATGAACACCCCTTTCAAGTAGATTTTTTTTCTGGTGAGCTGGGTCATCTTCAGAATGCCGTATATTACACAGAAACTGCATTTTTTTAGACTTCAGATGGATGTGAACCTACTATAGCAGGCAGAGGCTTCCAAAACAATACTAGCAACCATTAGAACGGCCTAAGTGCACTTTAAAGGTTAGCTGGATGTGGCTCACTGAGGACTGAAAGCAGTGGGCAGCTTTTCTCCAGTACTATTTCTAAGTGAGAGCATTCCCATGCAGACCTTGCTAATTGTGCTGAGAAAGAGTGAATTAATAATTTACAGGCAACTAGAGAGTCAGTAAAGCGTGCTGCGTGTGTGTGTGTGTGAGAGAGAGAGAGAGTGAGAGAGAGATCTCGGTCATGACTTTATCTCGCTCGTGCCTGGACGTTTTCATTGTGCCTGCAGTAAGCGTCGTCACCATGGCGACTGATTTGAATGCCCGCTGGTGAGTCATGGCAGTGGAGTATTCAGACCTCACAGCGGGTTACAGTGCGCTGTGATGTCACTAAACAAGCAAAGGCTTTTTTTACATGGAACGCTATAGAACGTCGCCCTCTTTAATTGCTACTTTGAAGATCAAAGCCATAGTTTCAGCCCTCAGCATTACATCCTGGTCATTGTGTCTATTGTGAAGTCAGCGATCCAGTTTCGGACCCCAAGAGCCAAACCTTCATTACAATGGAAGTGATACTACAGTTGTGTCCCAAATGCCACAGTATACAGCAGTGTTTCTCAACCACGTTCCTGGAGGATCACCAACACTGCATGTTTTGGATGTCTCCTTTGTCTGTCACACCCGTTACAGGTCTTTCAGTCTCTGCTAATGAGCTGATGAACTGAATCAGGTGTGTTTGGTTAAGGAGACATGACAAATGTGCAGAGGAACGTGGTTGAGAAACACTGATATACACCATGCGCTTGTACACTGTGCACATTTATGAACTTTATATGGTTGTTTTGTCATTCATCATCAGTCGGAAACCTCCCTGCTTTACTATGTACACTTAAAAATATATATTTTTGGCTACTTATTCAAACTACTTATTTAAAATGAGCTGAAACAACACAATTCTGAAGATTTTTTTGGAAAAAACTTTTTTTTGTTCAATCAATTAAATTTGTTAAGTTAACTTAATCTATTTGTGTTGGGACAACATGAATGAGTTGTGTCTACATTTTTTACAGTGTAATTTACATTTACCTGTAATCATTTGGCTGTAGCTTTTATCAATGTATTGTTTAGTCAGTGTTATTGTTCAAATAGTTTTTGTAGGAAAACTAGAATATAAAGTAGAAAAGGGATTGCTAATGGTAGAAGATCAAAGAGAGAGCACGAGAGAGATTAAATAAGAGAGTGGTAAGTATTACATTTTTATTTTCTATTATTTTTAAAATTCAATTCTTTATTTTCCGATACCTTGTCAATTTCAGTGTGAACATGGGGGAAATATCGATACACAATACACTGTAAAAAGTGATTAGTTGAGTAAAGTGAGTAAACCCGTTGCCTTAAAAGCGACAAGTTGACTTTACTTAAAAAAAAGAAAAAGGAGCAAACCTGTTATAGCTTGTAACTATTGAGTTGACTTTATTTTATAATTATGAACATAGTTAATTTACTTCATAAATTTAGGGGAATGAGTTTACTCAGTTTTGTAAAGTCAAGTCAATTATTCACTTTAAAAGCAATGGGTTTAATCACTTTTTTCAAAGTAAAGTCAACTAATTGCTTTTTACAGTGTTTTGCTAATATTTTCTGAAGCAATTTTATATCAATACACAGACACCCATATCAGTATACTGTATAATATTTTATTAGAATATTTGGTAGAATATTAAAATCAGTTTTATTTACAATACACTTGATGATGGTGTTGAACTTGAGCTTTTTTGGGGGGCAGCACGGAAAGGACATGTTTTCATTGGAGTGTTGGCCAGTTTGCTTGACAATCCCATTTTGGATGAAAATTTATGTGAGATAAATAAACTGAGAAATGTTTCTGCTTAGTTAAAACAGAAGTTTTCCTTCGGAGACATACTTTAAAGGAATATATTGCAGAATACTGTCATACTGTTTGGGGACTCTAGTGATTCCCAGCCCTAAAAATATAATGTGCTCCAAAATGTAATAGAATAGTGCATATAAACCAGCTGGGATAAACATTAAGTAACATTAAACAATTGGATTCTAGACACAGCAATACATGCACAAATACCCCCCATCCCCCAAAAAGAAGCTGATTAACACATTTTTATTAATTATGCCATCTTTATATTTTGCATAATTCCATTTCCTGGCTGTTTGATTTAGCTTGTCTAATCAGTAATGAAAAGCCTATCTTAAATGTTTATTAAAATAAAATCCTTATCTAATCTTAAAGTATTATAGACTGTTTTGTTACTACGAAATTTATTAGAAATACATTCAATATGACACATGACACTGAAATCATTTAACACACATTCAACACTGCCCACCAGTCATACCTACTCCCAATAAAAATTCTGGACAGTCTGGTTCGTTGATTATTTATACCAGTGTTTCTAGTGTGCTGGACTCCCAACTTCTCACTATTGCAGTGTCTTTGTGAGGCAACTGATGCTCTTTATCCACCAATAATGGCACGTGGTGGTTTCGTCTAAAAGATGGGAGAGTTTTCATTTGTTCACCTGCTGTATTTTACTGTCTTGTTTGGGATGCTGTAGTCGTGTTTCAGTCTTAGTCGCTGTCTTCAGCATGGCCGTTCACCATCCCTGACTCCCAGCGCTCAAGTAATGGATTTCGCTGCCTTGGGATCTTTAGTGTTTTCTGTATTCATCAGAGCGAAAGAGTAGGAACATTAGTGAGTGCATTTGAAATTCAACACCTCTAGAACACACAGCTCAATTTGAAGGAAAGCATCTGGTCAGAAATGAACAGTTTGTCATCTTTGATTAACCCTTTTGATGCTCTAAACACATTTGACATTTTTCCTTCATAAAAGTGATGAAGAATTGAGGAAACGGAAAAATCGCTAACCTGTTTTTAATGTGCAGGGAAAAATAATTACTCACCCCAAAGGAATAATTCATTCAAAAATTCTAATTCACACAATTTATTCACCCTAATATCATCGCAACTTTGATTTATTTAACTTGCTAGGCACAAAAGTATATGACAGGAAGTTCACTCTGATATCCTCCATATGGGCTGTATCGAAAATCGCCCCCCTATTTGAGGGAGCAGTCATTTTTAGTGGTGTGCGAAACCATAGTGGACATTATGAAGTGCGCTCAATCAATCCCACAATGCAAAGTAATAACGAGTCTACAACCCATGTACACTCAACAGCTAGAAAATCCCCATATTGCACTGTGAGAGTTCCAGCGCCGAATTAATTTCCACATCTGACCAGTTGGCATCTAAAGCACAATCCTATCTGCGTGTGGTTAAAAATAAAACATTGTTTAATTGAAGTTTGTATACATGACAGAAATCAAAAGTCTGTATTTCATTACTAATAGACTGCTTAATAAGTTTTAAATAACTATCACAGGGTCTGATAGGCTAATCAGCGGTAGCCAATCATGTGGTAATATGTTTTGAGAAACAACATTACCATCCAATCACATTTCCAGATCAATCAGTTTGAATTTAGAGAACGCACGCGCGGCACCTGACGTCGGTGTCAGGGAAAGAGCGCATGTATTGAGGAGATACGAAGACAGATGCAAAAGCAGTTTACCATAGTTTTAGCGAGATTAAAACGTGAATGGACATTACAAGGTATGTTGGAAGGAAAAATATAACTTTCTGAAATGTATTGCGTCTTATTTAATTTCCGAATCAGTGTTTAAACCGTGAAATGATGTCAGTAATATATTGAGAACGACATGTTACGTAACGAATTTAGCCATTCAGTATCCACAACTCATTAGTAGCTAAGCACGACAAATATATGAAAAATTAGCATTTTTTGCAGAGTATTTACACTGTATTACATTATATATCATAGGTTAATGATGTTGAGGTTTTCAAAATCCAAAAATATAGTATAATTCAAGCAGTCAGGCACGCTGAGATGTTATTCACTGAAAGTTCTCTTGAATTTCATTCATATTTGATTATATATTCAAATATGTCACCTCAAAATGTCTTATTGTGCATCCTGTTACTTTCGTATGTGACAAAATCAGACCAGATTTGAATATGTGCCTATATTCAAATCGCATAAATTAAAGTTACAATGGAAATTTAGATCTGTTGCCTCAATGATATCCTATTACACAACTTGTATGGGTTTCTTTTTTGTTATTTTTGGAACTTGATGACCTCCATTTACTTGTTCAACTAAAGAAAGCACATTGAACTCCTGACCATCGTTGCTTTCTTTGCAAATCACCCATCCTTTGTGTAAGAACATCATAAATCGATCAAGGCGATTATGTTTCATGTCATTATGTTTAGCTGCGTTGTGCCACTCGTGTCCAGTGCAAACAGTGTTTAACATCACCTTTTGTGTTTGACCAATGAACGTCATACATTTTGGAATGACGTTTGTGTAAATAAATTACAACATTTTCATATTATGCTGAATTATTCATTTTTCAGTGGTAAATAAACACAGGAGTAGCATATGAAACCCCTACCTCATGTATAAACTATATTTGTCTAATCAAATAAGAGCTAACATGAGGTGAACAACAACAAAAAAGGCTCAGATAAAGGAAGTGTTCACTTGTTGGTTTTGATTGTGCTGATTGTGTTTCTGTTTTATTACACTTTCCCTGCTGAGGCGAAGGATTATGTGGTAATCATGATAATACAGTCAGGATCTTTATTCTTAAGAATGCGACTAGTATGAACTCTGGCAATAATTTCTGAGGAAAGATAAGCCACAGCGTCACATTTAAGCTTGTGTTTGCATAAGGAGGGTTAGTGAAACTTTGATACTCTCTGATCACCTAATGAAAAGCTGAAGAGCTTTGCTATCTGTTTATTGCTCAAATAACTCTGACTACCAAATTCAGAGTTTGAACCTCAGCCAAATTATTAACTGCGATAAAGAGAAGAATGATTTTTAAGAATGATTCATATCAAACAAAACGTTGTCTACCTCTGAGGTTTGTCCTGGTTGTTCATCAGCGTGGCCTGGTGGCCATGTTAGATCCAGTTTTCCCGTGGATTGATTCCAAACTATAAAACAGCAGACAGAGGGTTTGGTGAATGTACTGTATATGAGACATTAATGAATTGGATGTTTGTGGAAATACTTGCAGAAAATGATCATTAAATGCTATAAATACTACAAATGTTAAACACAATACTTAGGCCTGTCACAATAATCAATATATCGACATATCGTGCAATACTTGGAGATGACCTCAATCATTTTTGCCATATACATTTACAAATTCACAAATAACGTTATAGCCATTTTACAGTGACATTTACGTTCTACCTCACCCGTGTCGAAGTTTATAATTGGACATTTACCTAATAGGACATTTAATAGTATATATAATAGGACATTTGCCTTTTAACATCAAATTATAGAATCTAAATGACCTTAAGAATGCTAAGTATTTTAAAGTGTTTATGGCTATTTGCATTATTATGCTGTTATAAAATCATTATATAATCAGTGGCATAAAATTATTTCAAAATGACAATAATATCGCTTATCGCAACAATTTCGGTGACAATATATCACACAACAAAAATTCCTTATCGTGACAGGCCTAACAACACTACAAATTAACATGTTGTAACAGTTTTTACCAGGGGGTTTCAAACTATAGTTCCAGGCTATAAGGGAGTGAAAATATTTGTATAAACATGTTGAGTAATTCATAATTTAATTAATACAATAATTAAATATTTGATGGTTACAATAAAAAGTCAAGCATTTTATATAGAAAATTAGACGTGTATGAAAGAAACAAATTAATCAAATTAGATTTTTTTTTTAAATAAGGGTTTTTTAAAAGTATGATTAAATAGGATTAAAATAAATACACCATACGATACAAGTAACAAGGTGTACAGGTAACAAATGTAATGCTAATTAGATTTAGATTGACTTAGAAACCATTTCCCCCTCAAATTTATAACACATTTTAGACCAATTTGTAATAAAATATCACTATATAAAGCAAATCCCTATGCAAGTAACTAAATATAATCCTTTTAGAAGGTTTGAATGCACAATGTTTTGACACCAGCAATATTAACTTACAGCTGATAGCAGTACATGTTTTTGTAAAATTACCATACTTACTAAAGTTATCGTTATCACACAAAAGCTGTGGTAAATTGATATCACTATCAGCAGAAATAATAGTAATTGTCTTATTAGTAAAAGTATTAAGGAGATATTTCTGAATAATTGTAAAGAGGACTTTGAGTAAATAGTTATGCTTAGTTCATATTCATAAAAAAACTGAAGAATTTACTTAAAGTTATTACACTTCCCTGTTACTAAATCTACATATCATTAGTTTTAGCATGAATGCTTGGTCATTTGGCTGTATGAGAACCAGAATGCATTTTAGAAGACTTGTACAGTAGTCAATGTGAAATTCACAGCCACATTTATAAGGCTTGTATGCTGTAGTTCAAAAGGGCACCTTCTGTAACACTTTTTCCATACTAAAGTACACTTATCCAAACTTCATTTCAGCACATTGACCAATAACACAGAGATTTCATTATATGGTTGAAGTTAGTACTGGTGACATAACCCCATATTAGCATTTTGGCTGCTTGTTTGCTTGCTGCCATGGTGAAGCACAAACTAATACCTTTAAGTCAAATTATATTTAAATAACTGATCATGCAACTCCACATAAAAGTTTCATCTGTCTCACTGTTAACTAAGTGTGCACATTCAGAATTTTGTTGATTTTCTGAGGCTCAAATAGTAGAGCTTAGTGTTGTTGGCAACTCCAAGGTCACATGGTTCAATTCCCAAGGAATGCACAACTGATAAAATGCATATTTTGAATGCAAAATGACTGCTGTCAATGACTATGCATGAACGCAAATGTGAGGCCTACAATTGTTTTATAGGATTTGTTAGATGGGTTCTCAGTAGCTCAAATAATATTTTATATAGTGTTAGCAATGCAGAAGTCATGGGTTTAACCTATGGAGATATTCAATATATCATTATAATGAAGATGTATAATATTGATATTGTGGGCACTTCAAAACATGGTGAATAATTATTTATTATTTAGACTTTAGGAGTGTTTTGTAAGAATATTTACATTGTATTTGCAGTGTATTTGCATTAACAAAAATGTTAGTCTGGCCTACTTCATGCTGAAATATTTATTTGAAAAACTTTCATTAATCTTTGGCGATGTTAATGCCTAATAACGCATTAAAATTGTAGTCGTACAAGTTATAATAATTTATTTGAGTCTTTATAATCTTTTTTCAATTTAATTTGTTTGAAATAAACAATGTTTTTTGGTATTATTCCTGTTAAAGTAACCTTTTTGCAGCTTCGGTGAATATTGTAATAATACTGTATATTCATTACAACAAGAAAATTTGATACCGTCATAATCCTACTCTGAGGGAATGTATTAATTATGTTAAATTCAGTATAAACCCAATGAATACCATGCCTAATTTATTATTTCTCACTTTAAATAGAAGAACGTCTTTCTGTTTCTCCCAGCTGTTCATCAAAACCAAACTTTTACATGCTACTTTAAATCACTCACCTGATGTATTCATTTGGTGGCCCGAGGGAGTCAAATTTGACTGTGGAGGAGGACTAAGAGTCACTTTGCTAGAGGATCCTGTTTCCACTTTTACTCTACTCTGAGTCTTCAAATCCATCTCCATTCTTTTGGCATCTTCTGGATCCACGGTTGCTCCCCCATAAAGGCTGTTTCTCTGTTTCTGTAGTTCTCTTTCTCTCTCCTTTGCCTCTTTAATATCCAGCTCTACCTGAGAATGCAGATTTACAGAAGTGCGGAGTTTGAAGAACGGGTTCTCCGTCGCTATGCCGTCATCTTCAGTCACTTGTGTGTTTGTGCTTTGTCTTGCACTAACAGGCTCTGCAGATGAAGCCCTCGCGCCTGCTGAATTCATCACTTTCACAGATCTGCCATCTGTCCATGATGCAGAATTATAACCAGTTGTTTCTCCCGCAGTTGTGGGGAAAGAGTTGGCCTCTATGATGATTATCTGGCCCTTGATTCCCTCAGTCAGACCAGGTCCTCGAGCAGCAGGTGGGTTGCCGTTGGTGCCTTCATGCTGGGATACTGGTATGGTGGAAGGATTTTGAGAGAACTGCATTAGGCGTTGTCTAACATTAACCGCAGAATCAACCTCCAGGATTCCAGCTGCAGATTCTACATAACTGGAGGCAGATCCTCTTCTCAATGCTGCCATTGATTCCTTTTGCTCTTGGAAGGATTCAAAGAGCAGCTTTTTTTCTTGAAGCTGTACCTCAGTTCCCTTGTCGTAGAAACCAGGTAGTCGGCCCAGTTCAACCAGAACCTTCTCCCTCTCTGTCTCGGCACTGATTTCCTTCTGCATCTTCTTTCCTGCAAACTGCCGGTCCTTGTCGAGAGTTTGGTTGGGTCTTATCGGGAGGTCCTGGGATAGAATAGGTTTCCTCAAAGGAATTTCCACAAACTCATTGATCATGTCAGTTGTATCGCACAGTCCTCGGGATCGCCGAAGACTCTGCTCTCTCTTCAATGCCAAACGGATCTCCCTGTCAATGGGAGTTTCATAAGGAGGAGATTCGGAGGGCTGAGGAGCTTCATCTGTTGTGCTGTTCGGGGAGAAATCTGCTGATACGCCGCTATCGCTTTGGCTGTCATCAAAATGGTCCACCTGCATTCTCTTGGCTTTCCCTTCTCCCGGATGAGGCTTTGTGTTTGACTGGGTCTGTCCTTTGTTTTCCCGTTCCTGTATTTGATCCTTAACCTCCAGCAGCTGCTTTCCTCCAGTTCCACCTGTCTGTGTTTGCTTTCGCTCTTCACCTGTTTCACTCGCCTCTCTCTCCTGACTTTCACTGTCCCTCCTCCTCTCTGGGATTATCAATGGCTCTTTTACTTCCATGGAGACACAGCCTGAGTTCTCTTGCTCTGGATTGGCTGGCTGGTCTGGAAATGTTTCTAGGGGCGGAGCATCACCACACACCTGTTGCATCACCTCATTCTCAGTCAGACAATATGAGTTGTTTACCTCAAGCTCCCTCTTCTGGACATTTTCAGCAGTAACCCCAGATTCAGTTTTGGATTCACTTTGGGCTCTTGAAGAAGGTTCTGTCTCAGTGAGAGTATTTTTTGAAGAGCTCTTGGAATACGGCACATTTTGTACCTCATCACGACTGTCCCGCCTCACCCACTGCTCTCTGGTGGTGGCAAAGTCCACAGACTTGCAGTCTATATTCAGGTCTTCACTGTTTTCTGATAGGAACACAATTGAGTCAGAGTCGCCATGCGACTCAAGCTCTTGTCTCTCTTCTTCACTGGTCACCTTTGGGATTTTTGGTGAGTCAGTGCTTTTGTCTACCTGTGTCGTCATAACAGGTTCTCCACCCTGAATGTCTTTCATAGCTGTTTTAACAGCTTCTCTAGCTTCAGAGTTTTCCTTCACATCATCCTGAATCTCAGTGGCCTGGCTCTCATTCCCTTCTGGTTGAATATCTTCTTCCAGTCCTGGCACTGGTGGCCACTCTTGGGCCTGGTCATCATTTGTGCTCACAGTTTCCATTGTTGGTTTAGTGGCTCCATCTTCTGGTAAGGAGGTGGGATGATCATGCGGTTCAGGAGGGAATTGGTTTTCAGGTGTTTCTGTTTTTTCTAATCCTCCAATAACTTCTGTGTCCTCCTCCTTATTCCTGTCCTGGGGGTCTTTCTTTTCATCTGTGTGATCTTCTGTTATTGTAGTTTTTGTATCTTCAGCGAAGCAGAGTTTTCCTGCTTCACTACTGCGTTCATCTTGGGATTCAGAACTCTGAGGACAGGTCACAGAGTCTGTTTCCATGTTGCACTAGATCTGTATGAAATAAATGGCAAAATGGGTTATTTTATAGAAGAACAGAATGCCAAGCCTTTGTTTGACTGAATTGGTAATCAATAAAGTTGGATTTTTCCTTCCTAAGTATCCCTTACAACTCGTCTCTTCCTGTTCATCACTTTTATGACATAAATGAGACCGATGATGGCCTTTCCTTTCCACAGGCAATGCTTACAGTTTCTGCTGATTTAGGAAACTATAATCAGCTTATGTTTCAATCCCTGTAGCGCAGGAGGGCTCAAATTAAATTGTGTTATGATGTGATAGCATGGGATCCTTTTACTGTTGCAGTTTTTTTTTACTTTTGGGTTCTTGCTCCACAATTCTTTGACCTCAGTTTCTTAATGAAATTCATTAGGTCATTTATTCTTTAACACCAATGCCTCCGAGTCAGATTTGCGTCCTTTTCCATTAAGCTAACCTTGAAATGGGGCACCTGAATTATTTGTATATAAGTTTTAATGGCATTTTATTTCCTTTGTTTGCATCTGTCTGCAGACAATGCATCATTTTTACATCATCTATACTATAGTCTCATTGTCCTGCATATTGAACCTTACTGATATTGCGATATTTACATGCATGACTGAGAATGTTTGCTGAAATGATTATTATTAGAAAAACATTAAACCGTGGACTGACTTGGAGTGGAACTTTTTCACCTTCACACTCAATGAAATTTCCTTCTATTCTTTAAAAAGTAAAAATGTAACCAGGACTTCTGAGAATCATGTTTGCTTGCATAATAAATCAACTCCCCACGTTAATCACGTAGTTATTTTTATGTCAACACTGAGCGAATAATTCACAATCAGATATTTGCACTGTGTATTGCATTGTCCACTGGACTTAAAACAAACACAAGGAATTAAAGGTGTGTCATAGTATAATGCTAATTACATAAGCAACAGATTAATACCGTTTAATCAGATTATACTGTGGACGAGAGTGACAAAACAACATGGAAATTCTGATTCAGGAATAATACAACAATAACACTGAGGTGTCCTTGTGGCACTTAGTGTCCTTATGAATGAGAAACAATTCAGAGTTGCACAAAATATGTAATCAAGGGTCATGACTGAATTTGAAAGAAGCATGTAAAATATAAACATCTAAACAAAACCTGGTCGCACAATTGCTATCTATACTGAACACCAGTGTTGGGTAAATTACATAAAAAATAATGAATTACTAATTACAACATTAATTTTTATTTAAATGACTTTCTAATTAGTAGGTCTGAAAAGTTACTTCAATTTATTGACTAAATAAAACTTAAAATCCTTATAAATTTCAAAGCATACAAAATGCAAATTAAACTTGTAATTCATTATTCATATTATTGTATTCATTATTCATTATTAATATTAAAAATAACACTTAATTCAAAGAAATGACACCATATTTCATACATACCATGTATGATATATCAACATTAATCTCCTACTCAGTTAATAAACAGTATTTAATCAAGTATATTTTAAGTAACTGTAATTAAGTTAGCAAAAAAATACGGTCCCTTTACTTTTTCAGTGGAAAAGTCATTTAATTACTGTAACTAGTTACTATGTAACTAATTACACTCAACACAGTTTAAATCTCAAGACATACACAAGACACAAACAATACGTAATATAGCTTTCATTAAGTATGCATAGGTTCATTTCTTGCATTTAGCATGCTAACTCTTTGTTAGTAAAAAAAAAACCAATGCGAATGTTACATGCTGTAATCCTGCAATATAAAAGTTTGTCTTTTCATAAAGTAATAATTCCCGACATTGTCATGTAAAACAACATGTACAACTCTGTTAAAGAGCTATTTAGACTTCATAGCCCATTCTTATACATAAAAACATGACATGAATAAGCACAAAAAGCCTACCAGCTGATGAGACGGACAGACAGATGGAGGTCAGCTGAAAGACACAAAAAATTAAAATCCCACCTGTTACACCAAGAAGCTTTCTGAATTGTGTCTCTCTTGCTTTCCTTTTCTTTCTTTCCCAGGTTTCCTTCTCTCTCACACTCTCTCTCTCCACCCTCTGCTTAGTAATGAAGGTTAAAATCTGCGCAGCTCCTTTCACGGGCCTTGCATCACTAATCCAAACAGCTCTGAAAGCTCAAAGTCAGAGTTTGAACAGTGAAAGCCGGGGATCTCTTTCCATCCAGAACTTTTAGGCTTACTCCAATCTATTATAAACAAGAGTTTTACTGCATTTATTAATGTCAGACGGTTTGCAGAGATACATTTTAATATCTGTTTGCAAAAATGAACATTAGTTTTATGCTTGAACATGAATGAACTGTTACTGTTAGCGTATTTAAGGATAAATGACTGTTTTAATTCAACTCATTAATAATTGTTCGTTGTGATATTTAATGCACTAAATTATAAACAATAGAGTTTTACTGTATTTATTAACGTCAGACGGTTTGCAAAGATACATTTTAATATCTGTTTGCAAAAATGAACATTTGTGTTATGCGTGAACATGAATGAACAATCAATGTAAGCTTATTTAAGGATAAATAACTATTTTAATTAAACTCATTAACAGTTGTTCATTGTTGGATTGTGACATTTAATGCATTAAACCATTTTGATGAATTACAAATGTGTTGAAAAGCAATAAGCAAAACAAACAACAAAACAGTTGAATATAAATATGTAAAAAGTGAAACTCAGCACTGCATTGTAGAATATACTATATTCTTTTTCATGTGTTTTGATGAAAGAGTGCTTGCTGTTGTTTTTGTTTGGTTTTTTTAAAGGCATTACTGTTTGATTCTCTTTTATTCATAATTTAGATACATAAAAGAATGCTGTTTTATGACAGTAGGCTTATATTCTCTTTATATGCATGCTCTATTCGTTGTCTCGTAAGAAGAATGGACAGCCTTTTGATTAAGTTTCATCAGATTAGTTTATTAATCCTGTAACTCTTCCATTGTAAACGTTCTATACAAAATCCTCACCGCTTCTCGTTCAGCACTTTATTTCTTCTGTACAGGCGCTCAGTTAAGGCACTGAGAATTTGCATCAAACTGTCTATTCTGGAAAAAAAAAAGAAATTATGTTTCTGAAAACTTTGAATAATATTGATTACATATGGATACGGTGGTTGCTGTCACACAGTTTAAATGATCATTAACAAAGCAGTCTGTATAGAAATGTCAGTAGGAGCATTAAAGGGGTAGTTCACCCAAAAATGTAAGTTCTGTCATTTAATCATCCTTGACTTGTTTCAAACCAATGTTTTTGTTCAATGGAAACCTGTAACCATTGACTTCCATATTATTTGTTTTTACTACTATTTAAGTCAGTGGTTACCAGTTTCTAACGTTTTGTGTTGAGAAAATGATGGCATCGTTTTCATTTTTGGGTGAACAATCTCTTTAAAGTACAGCAGAAAGTATTGATAAAGTTTATACTGTTTGTAAATTTATGAAGTACTGTTCGTAGAGTCATAAACAGGGATAGTTCACCCTAGAATTTGAATTATGTCATCATTAAATCACCTTTAAGTGGTTCCAAACCATTCTGTTTTGTTTTAAGATGTTTTGTAAACATCTACATTTTTTTTCTTACTAAGTCAATGCTATTGGTTTCCAACATTCTACAAAATATCTTCTCTTGTGTTCAATATAGGAAAAAAAAGTAATGAGTAGACACAGAATCTGCAAGTGCAGAAATCCACAGATTTTTAGCCAATCATTGAGTCTATTAACTTGTGTAAATGTATATTTATTCAGTTTTTATATTAATTTCAGTAATATTATTGACAAATATGAAAATGTTCATGATTTATTTGTAAAGTCATATTTTCTATCTTTTAGTAGATCTATTATATGAGAGACTTGCTTTGTTTACCAAATAAGTGGATCTTATTGGATTTGCATTGTAAACATTAAATTAAAGTTAAAAGGTATTATTTTTTAATTTCATATATTAAGTTATGATACTCCCAAAATCATTCTGCATAAATCTGCAGCTGATTTACAAAATTCTATGCAGAAATAACAAAAAATGTCCGCAGATTCTGTCTGGCCCTAATGATTAAATGATAGGTACATTTAAAAAAAATTTCAAGTTGTTCCAAATCTGTATGCATTTCATTTTCTTTCTTTTTAAATTCATTTTGAACCTGACTGCTTTTCAAAAAATGTGAACCAAAATATCTTGAAAAGATAAAAAAAGTTTGGAACATTTTCATTTCTGAGTGAACTATGCCTATAAGGTGTAAAAACACTTCTGTCAGGCAGTTGAAGGCACTGTAACAACAATTAAAGCCATCAAAACTCAACTCAATCAGCAATACAAAAAAAACAACAACTCAACACTTAAAAAATCACAGGCAACCATTCCATCTCTTTGTTTTGATTCATAATCAAGGCACACAAGTGGTTTATACGCCACAACTATTGTAGACGGTGAACCTATTAATTACCCCCGTGGGTTGAATCCCATGGCATTTATAAAAACAAAATATTTTGATATGCTAGTGTTAAAACCGTCAAGGCCTCTGTGGGTCGTCAGCCAAACACTCAAGAGTCGCCAAGCATAAAAACAGCATCATAATCAGATACCAGAGGCCGGGAAATGAAACACATTAACCAACAACATACACACTTTTCAGTCCTTTCCAGCAAGGCAGTGTGCTTCTTTTTACATCATATTTTAACACACTAAGGGCAAAGTGAGTCTTCTGGTATGCGTCAGTACATTATAAACACCCTGACGCCACTTTAAAGTACCATTGAAACAGCTGAAGATCAGAATCTCTTGATTCAGAGTAACAGGCAAAAACCAAACAGTCAAAAAATCGTTCACATGATGGAACAGCACTGGCAGGTTTTTCGCTTTGGTCCTCCTGTTTCCTCTGCTCGGTTCGGGAGGCTGGTGTCCAGCTGGGCTGCTGTTTTGGAGATCAGCAGAGGCTCTTGCTCGACCCGCTGTTTCTCAGTTCCTACATTGGAGTCATCCAGAGGAACTTCTTGAAACTGGCTGACGGAGATGCGTGTGGAGGCCAAAGCTTCTTCGACTTTTGTGACTTGCGATTCTGTTGTGTCTATTTCCACTTTCGGTTTGGTTACTGGAGACGGCTGTGTTGTGTAATTTACTGAAACCTGCAAAGCCTCTGTATCTACGCTTACATTTTGCACTTGTGTATCAACAGATTCATGCTCCTTTTCTGTTTCACCTTCCTCATTCAAATCAGCAGAAGTATCTAAGGTTACATTTTGGACTTGCGTATCAATTGATTCCTGCTCCTTTTCACCTTCTGCTTCCAAAACAATCTCTTCAGCTGACGTATCTTCAGCTTTCTCCAATTCATCTTCAGTTTCTTCTTTTGAAGCCGTTGATCCTGTGCTTCCATCTTGGTTTTTATCATCCGTCAGTTCTTCCTCTGGGATTTCTTCCCCTTCGTCAGTGATGATGACTCTTTCTGCTCGAATTATGGCTCCTCCATCATCATCCTCATCTACTCCCTGCCCGGGCTCTGCTTCTTTGAACCCAAGGAAGGTCATAGTTACGCCGGCAGCTCCAATTCCTTGAGTGGAATGACTGGAGAAGCTGTTAACAGAAGAGTTGTCTCCTTCCACATTTCCATTAGTAACAGCTGAAGATGTTTTGGTGTCTGTTTCTGTCTTTGCGTCGGTGTGTTCGTGTTCCTCGTGATTCACAGCATGCACAGAATCATCTGCAAACAAAAAACAACAACAGCGTGAATCAGAAATGAGCCTCAGTTTTGATATCCGCACGTGATAGCAATAGGGAAGCCGTCTTTGATTTAGCAAGGCGACGCTTTGATTCTATAACTGATAGAATATTAAAGGCTTGTTCATGAATATTAAAGTATAGAGAAAAGTGAAGCAGCGAGAGAGATGGAGCTGGGTGGAAAAGAGGTGATGGTTGGAGAACAGCCAGATGTAGATTATAGCCCATTCACACCGAGGATAAAGACAGCAGTCTAAAACTGTTCATCTGATCAAACTTTTCACTTCAAGAATGAACAAAATTCCATCAATAGCTATGTTTCCATCCAATTATTTTATGTGCATTTTGGATATGCGTTATATTTGGATATAACCAGCCCCCAACAGTATTTCATGGGACTTTTTTCAGATTTTTTTGCGGCCTAAAATGACTTTGCTGCAGCTTCTCTTAAAAGTTGCGCCAATATTTGCGGCATTATTTTGCAATGATCTGCTGTAAAACAAAATATACCACAGACAAAAGTCTTTATTATATATATTTTAAATAATGTAGCTATTTGTACTTGTATACTTTAGAGCATTCCAACAATGCATGAACTTAAAGCAAACAATGCATTATATTAAAAGCATGTCAACAGTACATCACGAAAAAATTCAACCAAATGCATTAATCATATGCAAGTAATTAGGGGTGTAACGGATCACAACCCACGGTACGGAACACACGTGACCCGCGGATTAATAATTTTTTTTACTTGTAGATTAATCCTAAATGTGTAACGATCACAGAGAGATCGTCTCTCGCGTCATTCAAATCACATGTATGAAAGCATTTAGGCTTTCCTGTAAAATATGATGACGGAAGAAGTTGTGGTAGGTTACTCGGAATGTGGTGGGTTTCATTAAAGGTGTTTTCTGTCACTACTTGTTTAGCCTGCATCAATGCATTCAGTGTAAGCTGCACGATTAATCATTAAAAGATCGGGATCTCAATACCCAAGCAATATTATAAATGATGGTGATTTGCATATGTTTATTAATCCTTCCAATTGTTGCATTCAAATCTGTTTGAAAAACCCAAAAATCAAGAAAGACTAAAGACTGAATATCTTTTGAGTTACAAACAGTCAAATAACACAGAAATACTGTGATAACAGTTTATAGTTTAGATAAAACCACTGATGTTTATGGTAAAGATTAAAATCACCGTCATGTGCTCAAAAATTAAAGTTGTATTCAGCAAATTACATTATTTAACCAACAGGTGGCGACAACCAGCCATCAAAAATATGCCACTGAATAATTTTTGATACATCCAGCAATGAAACATGACGTTTTATGAGTGAATAACAATCCTTTTTTGAAAATGATACTAAAAATAAATATGAATTGTACAAATTATAATGTTAGATTTATACATTTAGCATTATCAGCAACAGTAGTAGTAACAGTGAATTTTTCACAGTACTGAATATTTTACTATTTATTTTTATTCAGCTGATTATATCTTCATTTTATTTTTTAATAAAATCACAGGTTCTAAGTTCTGTTTGTTAAAACCAAAAGTTTCTTGCAGTACTGTTTTTGTAATAAATGGAAAGCAAATTACATTTGTCTCCTCCCCTTTTTGGCTGATCCGAAAAATGGTCCAATCCGTGACTAAAAACCTTAACGTGATCCGAACCGTGAGATTTGTGATCCGTTACACCACTACAAGTAATGCATCTCCACACTATTGTTAAAGGATAAAAAAAAGTTTAAATTTTTTCAGAGTCTTGAGTTATATTTGTAGGTAAATGCAGCTTTGTAATTTATATTTAATATTTATATTTAAATATATTTATCTACTTCGTCTGGTTAAATGCAGAGTTACTGACCAGCGTAAAGGTAGGCCTATATAACGTTACTGCCACCTGCAATCATGATGTGTGTAAAATCATGGCTCAGCGAGGGCTGTTTGTGTCCATATGGCCTTTGTTTTGGGTGAATCAGTGTCGTGATGACGTCATAGAAAGCATCTAGACCCCAAATTTGCAGGAAATATGCAGCATTGCAGAAAAAAACCCAGCGATCACAAAATCCTGGAAAGACTTTATAACGCCAATATGCACATACATTTTGATAATGTGCATAAAGAACATATGCGCATAACTGAGTAGGATAAACTTTTTATTAGATAAGAAAAGATGCGCATAAACTACGATAGAAACACTTTTGCCGAACAAATTCCAGTATGCGCATAAAAAAAAAGTCATGATTTTGTTATAAGAGATCATGTGATGATAAAAATGTGTGTGAATTGATAAACCAGCAGGCTGAACACATTGTAAAACATCTGAAATGTTGTTTTGGTCATTCTAAAACGCTTTTACCGCTTCAGTATAAGTGTTATTATATTATTAATTACCTTAAGAATAGTCAAGAGCGCCTGTGCTCCGTGTCTCACATCTTCAAACGCCACCACACGTTCATTGCGTGTTGTCATTGTCTTCTGATGCGCAAGTCATTTATTAAATAAAGAAAAGATTCACGCAGCTTCTCCTACCCCAGCAAATTCCGTTTTTACTGTTGATATTTGGCACCAGTTAATCAGGAAGTGACGATTTTGTTCTCTTTGACTCGTTGGTTGGAAACACTGCTTTCTTTGCGCGTCTTTTATGTGATATTCCAGTTTTGGGCATACATTTAATTAGCATCTTTGGATGGAAACATAGCTATTGACGTTTGGTGTTTGATGAAACGGAGCAAACAGAAGGCATGGTCGGTATAATTATAGCTCTCAAAAGTCATTTAAGCCACAGAAATGTAAATGTTTTACTGTTAACATCAGTTTAAAACAAATATAATGTAATTGAACAGATGCACTGTTGGTAACTCTCATAGAAAACAATATGATTTAGAATGTTTCAGATGTTTTGTGTGGCACTCTACCAGCTGTCTAAGAAAAGAGAATATTTTGATATATTTTCTACCTTTCTTCTCCTCTTTTCCGTTCTCCACAATGGGTCCATTAGGAGTCGTCTCAGCTGCTGTGTGTGCAGAAACAAAAATGATAGAAAACACTTTAAGTTGCAATTCACGCTATTAACTACTGACTTATTACCTGCTTTGATTGTTATGATATATATATATATATATATATCACTTTTTATTAGTAGCTAAAAAACATGATCTTATTCTACATCCCTAAACAAATCTAAACCCAACTACTGCCTTACAATATATTAACAAGCAGCTAATTAGTAGTTTATTGAGCTAATAGTCTTAATTAATGGTTTGTTTATAGTATAATTGTGACTCAAAATAAAGTGTTACCCAGATTATTTTGATATTATAAATTGTATTGTCTTTTAAAAAACATATTATGGTCTATTAGTTATAAAAGTATTCTTTAATTAAGCCTAAAATAGACTTTACCCTCATGTTGAATTTGTTGACAACAATTTCTTTTTTTAAGTTTAAGGTCTGTGCATTTTTTTAATGTTCATATTTGCTGTAAAACAGTACTATTAACATTAAAACAGTACTACAGTTAAATACTCCTACAGGTCAAAATGCCTATTTTAAATACGTTTTAAAATGTAACTTAAATATATTTTGGTAAGAATATGGTTGGTTGAAAATACACTCATTCATTGTTCATTTTTATTAACTCACAGTGCATTAACTAATGTTAACAAGCACAACTTTGGATTTTAATAATGTTGAACTATGATTAATAAATGCCATGCTTGTATTGTTTATTCTAGTTGATGTTAGCAAATACATTACCTAATGGAACCTTATTGTAAAGTGTGACCATTTTATTTAAAATAAAGTCAAATTATTTAGTGTTTTTTTAATCAATTTGTTGCCTCCCAGCTTAAAAATGACAAATATCCAAGTATTATTTTTATATTAAACCGATCATTGTTAATTGATCTATTAGCTTATTATCTAATGTTCATTTATAACTTAATAAATCTTAAAGAAAATAAAACAAAACTAGACTCTAGATCAATAAGTATTGTTAACTGTTAGTTCATGATAGCCAATGTTATCAAATTGAACCCTACTGCAAACAAGCTAACAAGGATTTAATTCAACATAAAATAACCGCAGTATTCTATTGCATATTAATGAGATGGACAGCAGTGTAAGTGAATCAGACACACAGATGACGTTCGACTCAGAGAACACACACACACGCACTTACCTGTTTCCACACACTCCAGCAGCAACTCGTCCTATTGGTCAAACAGAGAGAAAAGGTCAACAGTGGTCGTTAAAGAGCACACGTCACACTCTTTAGCTGTTAAAGCGCCTCATTCTGCTGGTTAATATTTCATTCGAGTCATGGATCATTTATGGTGGAACAGCTCAACACTACAGAACTTTCCTACTCAACTTCATTACCACGTGCTACAATTTTTCAGCCTTCTCAACTAATACTGCAGAGTTACTTTTGTGATATACTGACTTTCATCCTGCAATGCGGAAGTGCGCTCGTTTTTGCGATTGTTTTAGAAATTCCGATTCAGTTAACTAGGAATAATAAATGGCAGAAAACTGTCAAACTACTTTCTCTACAAACAAGGGTCTTCATGACATTGAAAATAATTTACAGCATGTCTATTGACCTTTTATTTTTACGTACTCATTTACTTCTATTAATTTTTAGACGGTAATAACAGCTTGTTATGCTACTTAATGGTGCAAACTGATTTTTTCTTATTACACTCTTAGAAATAAAGGTACAAAAGCTGTCACTGGGGTGGTACCTTTTTAAAAGGCATACTTTTGTACCTAAAAGGTAAACTTTTGTCCTTAAAAGGTCCACACTGATACCTTAAAGCAGTGGTCTCAAGCTCAATTCCTGGAGGGCCGCAGCTCTGCAGATTTTAGCTCCAACCACCTCCAACTCACACCTGCTTAATAGTCTCTAGTAGTCTTGAACACCTTGATTAGTTGGATCAGTTGTTTGAGACCCATGCCTCAAAGGTACTGTACCACAAGGTACACTTTTGTACTTTTTAGGTACTAATATGACCCTTGAAGGTACAAATGTGGACCTTCAAGGTACTAGGGTTGCATGATACTGGAATTCGGTACCAATCGA
Source organism: Danio jaintianensis (assembly GCA_903798115.1). NCBI lineage: Eukaryota > Metazoa > Chordata > Actinopteri > Cypriniformes > Danionidae > Danio > Danio jaintianensis. The sequence continues at coordinate 9,233,431 of CAIGQV010000919.1, forward strand.
TACTGAAAACGTCCATTTCCCGCTAACATTTGAGCGCTATTGAACACGTTCTTAAACAGCGCTGATTTGCCATCGTGTTCATGTGCTCAACAGAAATGACTGTGATTGGCCGTGAAGGTCATCCGTTCACCCAACTCACTGTTGTTTAATGAGTGTAAACACAGATACAGGGGCACTAGAGCATTTTAAAGTCACGATTCATCAGCGGATCGCTCGTATGTCAGCTTATAGACAAATCAGCTGACCGACGTGACTTTGAAACACTCCAGTGTCCCTGTACCTGTGGTTACACTCAGTAAACAGCGGTGAATTTGGTGAACTGATGACCTTCACAGCCAATCACAGTCATTTGATTATGACTTGTTATAGTTACTAAAGCATAACATCAAAATGGTCCCATTTCATATTAGGTATCTTTATATAGTAGGTTATTAGCTTACATAAATGTACTAACAAGCTGTTATTAACATCTAAAAACCAATGGAAGTGAATGAGTACGTAAAAAAATAAGATTAATAGAAATGTCATAAACTATTTTAAAGGCTACAGTGAGTGTACTTAATCCGAATTGTTATAGTTACTAAAGCATAACATTAAAATAATCCCATTTCATATTAGGTGTCTTTATAGGATATTAGCCTACATAAATGTTCTTACTTTATAGTGTTTATATTGTAGCCTACATTTCTTTTTCTATTGAGATGAGGCGTTATGGTAAATGTTACAGTATAGTTGAAGCCACTAAATATTAAGTAAATAAAACTTTTATTTTTTGCTTAAAAAGAAAATGATTATTAACTGATTTAAAATGTAGCCAAATCTGAGTAGCTAATTAATAGGAATTATTTAAAATATTAATGACCTGTTTCATATTACATTTTAATTTTATTGTACAATTCACCCAAGACATATTTGTGTGATTATATTGTTTTATAACTCAGCATTCCTCTATTGTAAATATCATCAGTCATCTAATTCATGTGAAGCTCTTCTCATTCACTGAATAACCGCTAATATTTTTTCACTCACTCTGATTAGATAATTAGGGGACATTGTTCATCTTTTATTGGGTTTAGAAACAAAATGATGGTTATTGCAAGATTAATTGACTAACAGACAGAAACATCAGCTTCAGCTACCACAAGGTGGAGTCAAGCCAACACGGTATTATTCATATTCACTTTTCAATGCAGACGATGTTTAATTAATGCCAAACTCAAAAATAAAATTCATTAGGAGTCAAATAGAAGTCATGTAGTATAAATGTTATTTTTCTTCATAATTATAAACCATATTTGAGCTCTCAGAGATATAGAACTTGATTAATACAAGCATATTAACAGTTCACACCTAAATATAGCATAAAGGAAAGGTATTCTGAGAAGATCAGATGAGCTTTTTAGGGCAATACGAATGGGAAGAAGTAGTCAATATCTTTCAGGTGTCAAGATTTAGCAGTCGTGCTGTGTGTTTTTCAAGTCAAAATAAAGTGTTTGCTTTTGGTTTAGATGACCTCCATACAAGGCTGTTTGTTGCGATGGTAATGAGCATAAAATACAACATTACCTTTTTGCTTCTTATAAGCAGTAGATAGTGATTTCAAAGAGTTGTTTATTATAGCGAACTGTGCATAAAACTACTGACAAAATGTTTGATGTTGCATTCAAAAAATAATAGTCTTGTTCACTATTTACAATAAGGGTCACTCGCAAACTTTTCAGCAGGAATTTTGATGTCAATAAAAAAAATTCAAAAATGCTAATTGAGTTGATGCTAATTGACTATCTTGCTCAAAACAAACTCCAATTGACATCTAACATTGACATCAAAAATGGGTTACAGGATTACTGTCCTGTAATGGATTTTTGTTGGCAATGTTAGATGTCAATTTGATGTCGTTTTGACCAAGGTAGTTTCCATGCATTGTAGGGACATTGTACATATAAAATCCAGTGTAAATTTGGAACTGAAGCTTTCAAATAAATAAAACATTTCTTATATTATAATGCTGTTTGTGTCATTAATTTGGTGGTCAAAAGAGCATGAAAATGTCAAATGGACATCAAGGTTTTGACATCAAATCGGTTAGCATTTTTCACGTTTTTTGACATCAATGTCAATTTGATGTTGTTTTGAGGTTAAGGTGCCTGATGGGTTTGTTATCTTCAAAAGTTCTGGCTCTATAAGATAAAGGTTTTTGATTTTGGAGTCTCTTCAAATAACTGCAGCCTTGGTCAACAGATTTAAAATGCAATTAAAATTGTAATATTGTAAAATATTATAAAAAAAGAAATCAACTGTCCTGTTGTATTATATGGTAAAATATAATTTACTCCAGTGATTAATTGTTTTTAATGTTAGTATAATTACTCCAGACTTAAATGTCAGATGATCCTTAATGGTGAAGTAGGTGATTGTCTTCAGAAACATTTTTTGTTGTGCTGGTTTTGGCAGATCACCTACTGCACCTTTAAGAAAAGCTGACACATTTTTTCCAGGATTCTTTAAGGAAAGATCTTTTGTAACATAATAAATGTTTTTTGTCTCTTGATCAATTAAATACATCCTTGCTGTATGAAAGTGTAAAATAACAAAATCTTACTGATCCTAAACTTTTGCACAGTAGTATAGATATTAAGAAAAATGATTTAGGAGTTCAGATTGCTGCAAAGCTGACATGAGCAGACGTGTGTATTGAGCTGATCATGCAGTCAGTCATTGAGTCTCACCTTATGGTGTGTTTGCGTGTCTGTGCCAGATTGAGCAGAAGTGGCGTCTATCAGCTTCTTCAGTTTGACTTCTTCCTCTGCCAAATGCTCAGATGTCGCCTGTAATCTGATGCACAAACATGCATGCCACAATTTATTTTAGGTTGGAAAAACATTTTATTTTTCAGGTGCATGTTCACTCTTCTGGTTTGGCTCTTTTGGACCCAACCCCCCTCCCCCCAAATCAATAACAATACATTTAGTCCTTATTCGCTTTAGTCCGTGTTTACAATTTTGACCAAAACATAATTGAGCAGCCCTACTGCCTCAGTTTGTGTTGAGACAACATTAACTTAGTAGTTTTTACAAATTCAAGTGTATTGAACATAAAACAATTAAGTTGTCTCAAAAAACCTCAAGAATTGTGCGGTTTCAGCTCATTTTAAATAAATAGTTTAAACAAACAGCAAATGTCCTTTTTTTGACTGTAGGGGCGGGGTTTTATTTTTACACTCATCCTCTCATCTTTCACTCGCAGCAAACTAACGCTTGAAGGGGTGAGGCTAAGCATATTTTGCCCAATCCGTCAAATTAACATCGTCAATGATTTTTCGATTTTGATTAAATATTTCAGTGGATTAGGGATGCAACGATTAACCGATTTCACTATTAACCGTGCTTTAATTCATCATGGTTAATTAATCGTAAAAGCTTCTCAACACAACACCATTTCTGCACGGAAAAAACTGCTGCAACTAAACAAAGTTATGCCAACTGTGCGCTAGTTTAAAGTTCTTATCTCATCTTTTGTGCACACAAGCTTGTAATTTCCAAAGGAGGTGCGTGGCTTGTGTGCGCATATCGGGAGTGATGCGCAAGCAGCGCACGAGCGGCTCGACGCACTCATGCTTTCCAGGCGCACCTAGTTGAAAGAATGCCGCGAGCACACTGCGAGTCACGTGACAAGAACTGACCAATCAGCTTCATGCTTTGTTTGGAATATACACATTTCTACTCCAAAGAGAAAAAAAATACAAAAGAAAAATACCAAACAATTTTGTAATATAGTTGATCAAAAGTGCCTTTCAGACAGAGGTTCAGCAGCCTTTGACTACGTTTGTTCTCTTTAAAAGGGAAATACTTCGGTAATATGTAGCTTAGATTTACATTAGACAAAAAAAGATTTATTCTTATTTTTATTTATTTATTTATTCATTGTTCTGTCATTTATTTTCAGTGTAAAATTATTAATTATCTTTAAATGGCAAACTTTTTTCACTTATTTTTCCAAAGTCCGAAGAGAAATGGACTATTGTTTGTGCTGTATTAATTGGTTACTGAGCAGCAATAAATAACACTTTAAAATATAAGGAGTTTTCATGTGGTTTTACTAAACTAGTAGTGTTTTGAAATTAATGAATGCATAATAATCGTGATAACCGTGAAACCATGATTATTCCTCAGACTATAATCGTACAACCAAAATCTATAATCGTTGCATCCCTACAGTGGATTCACATTTATGTTTACATTAAGACTAACAACGTTTGCTAGCAGAATAGACATTGAACATTTTGCATACATTTTTGCATAAAAGCCTGCATCTTGTTTTTGGTTTTTTTCATTTGTTTTGCATTCATATTTCAGTCAAACTGCGCTAGACATTATTTGGATGCAAACCCAAGACCTGTCTCAGTTCATCCCTATGTTTTCAACTATTTTAAACTTAATTAAATATATTACGGTCAATTCTACTTCGTCTTGGAGGTATTTGGTCAACGTTTTCTCAACAAATAGAAGTAAACGATTACCGATTGCTGAAAATAAAATATGAAGACCTAAAGATAGACTACTATTTATTTTCTTGACGCAGGATTATTTACATTTTTGCATAAAAGCCTGCATCTGGTTTTTGTTTCTTTCATTTGATTTGCGTTCATATTTCAGTCAAACTGCAGCAGACATTGTTTGAATGCGAACCAAGACCTGTCTCAGTTCATCCCTATGTTTTCAACTATACTTAATTAAATATATTACGGTCAATTCTACTTCGTCTTGGAGGTATTTGGACAACATTTTCTCAACAAATAGAAGAAAACAATTACCCTGATTGCTGACAATAAAATATGAAGACCTAAAGATAGACTACTATTTATTTTCATGACGCAAGATTATTTAAATTTTTGCATAAAAAGCCTGCATCTTGTTTTTGCTTGTTTGACTTGTTTTGCGTTCATATTTTAGTCAAACTGTGATAGACATTATTTGGATGAGAACCAAGACCTTTCTCTGTTCGTTCCTATGTTTCCGACTATACTTAATTAAATATATTACAGTCAATTCTACTTTCTCTTGGAGGTATTTGGACAAAGTTTTCTCAACAAATACAAGAAAACGATTACCCTGATTGCTGAAAATAAAATATAAAGACTGACCTCAATATCTTCTATTATTTATTTTCTTGACGCAGGATTATTTATTCCTAAAGATTCATCAGCACACACAATTGTAATCAAACTGTAATAACCTCTTCCGTTTAAACAAACTCTCATTCAGTCTGATTGCATTCTGCCCTACTTTTCGCAATCCAATCTAGGGCTGCATGATATTGGAAAAATTTGGCATTGCAATATTTTCTTTTGCTGCAACATATATTGCGATATGAATATAGTTTCACCAGATGCCTTGAATGGCTCTATTTGGAAAGATTTCTTTAATTTAGATCGACTGTGATGATCAAGTCTTTTTCTATGCAGTGCATGCGGTTACTCACTGAAGCTAAGCAGGGCTGAGCCTGGTCAGTACCTGGATGGGAGGCTACATGGGAAAACTAGTTTGCTGTTGGAAGTGGTGTTAGTGAGGCCAACAGGGGGCGCTCAACCTGCGGTCTGTGTGAGTCCTGATGCCCCAGTATAGTGAAGGGGACGCTATACTGTCAGTGAGTGTCGTCTTTCGGATGAGACGTTAAACCGAGGTCCTGACTCTCTGTGGTCATTAAAAATCCCATGCATGACACTTCTCGTATAGAGTAGGGGTGTAACCCCGGTGTCCTGACCAAATACCCTCCATTGACCCTTACCCATCATGGCCTCCCAATCATTCCCATACACTGAATTGGCTCTATCACTGTCTCTCTACTCCCTCTATAGCTGGTGTGTGGTGAGCGCACTGGCCCGTTGTCCTGTGGCTGCCATCACATCATGCAAGTAGATGCTGCACACTGGTGGTGGTGTGGAGAGACCCCCCTCATGACTGTGAAGCGGTTTGGGTGTATGGCCATACACGACAAATGCGCTATATAAATACACATTACATTACATAAAATATAACATATTATATTATATTACAAAAATAAATCAATAAACAATGCTTTATGGCTTTCTGGGGAGTCTAACGGTTTTGTAGTACAGGAATTGAACCATCACATGTAAAATAACACTGTCACCATTGTATAAATAATAAAAAACAATGTAATATCTTTATCTTTTAATCTTTAATAAATAATCTCATCCTGCCATGTGACAATTGCAGGTACACACATTGCGATATTGATGCTCAAACGATATATTGTTCAGCCCTAATCCAATCAATTCCTGCTCCACCATCCTGTTACGCTCAGAAATACATTATGAGAGTTCAAATGAGTCGTGAACAGCTATTAACGCTTGCTTCAGAATCAAACCTAATGTACTTTTTTATTAGTTAGTTTTAGGTGTAGCTAAAAACTGTAGCCTGACTGTGCCTCGACAGCCTACAATTTCGCTTCCCAAAAAGGCTCCCAGAACATACTGTAGGATTTTCAGGATTTATTACCAACTGAAACCTGCGCTCATTTACCCGCTCGCTATTCTCTCTGGAAATCACGGCATGCTTTATAGCTATATAAAAGCGCATTATAACAAATACGGGCATTAAACGAATGGGGATGAGAAGCCTCAGATGGTTGTTAACACACCATGAAAGTGTGTTCCCTATAGGCCTGTGAGTGGCTTATTACTGCCAAACTTTGCTCTGACTAATTAAAGCCCTGCTTCGACACAGAAGAACATCTCAGCGGCCGGCTTATTACAATAATCACCCTCTCCTACAGTCAAGCAAATAAATGTTGATGTGCGAAGCAGGAACATCAAACACCCCTCCTCATTCACGTGAACAGAAATACCAGGATATTTTGGGGGGATAGAAATCATCACCTACTTGGCGCTCCACTTATTTGGCAGGAATAATTAGTGGTGTTTGTGAGGAGAAGCATCATTGTTACTACTGGAGATGTAAGATTAGAGATTTGAACAAACCCCCTGTGTATTAAACTCATCTAACACGGCATAATTATAGTACAAAAAAGGAAATAACAAAAGAAAAAATTGAATTAGCGTTTAAAATGGTACAAACTACAAAAAAAGAGGGATATACATTTTTTTAGAGTAAAGTGCTTTATATAACACTGATCGCATCAACAGGCAAAAGGAAGTAGAATCGATTATCAATACTAAATTAAGAATGATTGACAAAACTTTTGGTTGAATTTGAGATTTTCCTCAAAAATGAGTTCATTAAGCCATCGTCTAGTGATCCCAAAGGTCCAAAGAGCGATTAAACATCTAACGTTTTCTTTATTTGTACTTTTTTGAGAGTGTACTATAGCTGTATTTTTTTGGTTAAAAGGGAGATTGCGATTCAGACACGATCCTAGAGAAAACTAAACAAAATAGTGTATTTACAACTAAACAAAATAGTTCAGAGTGTATTTTTAAGGCTTGGTTGTGTTTATGGGGTGCAAAGCAATTTTTTTCATATATACTCTTTCATATATACTCAGGCAACATGAAAACGACTGTCATATTTCCTAGGTCCTCCGAAGGCCTGCCCTCAAGAGGCTCTGATTGGTCAGCTAACATAATGTGCTGTGATTCGCAGATCGGCTTCACATCACCAGGAAGTGCCATGCCTCTATTAACACGCACTTTGCCGTTGTGTAAATACTGCCAGTCAGTGTAACCGTTAGTCGTATCAGTTTGAGCCTGAATCAGACAGAAAATGAGGAGTACACAGCTGAACCTCACCCCTGCTCTCTAAATAAAATCTGACAAGTGTCTTTCACATGGCTTTCAGAATAAGCATGTGTAAGTAATATAAAACGTTCACATATCTTTTGCGAGTTGGTTATTTGAAATGTAGAACGCAGGGAAAGCGACTGCATAGAGAGACACTACAGTGCTGGTGAAGATTGTGGGTGTTTACAGCGATTTGACTGATAAATATGAATTTGTAGCTAATTTGTTAAGGTTGTCAAACAGCATTTCCCGTTGTTTACATCCTTGTTTACGTCCTCACTACAACATACCATTAACGCTAGACACTATGCCATGTAATAGATCAATTTTATCAAATAAAAATACTTACAGGTTGTGGCTCACAATCCACAGCTATCTATTATGGTTGGAGCTGCTCCTTCTTTGAGGAGTTTTTAGCCGAATCCAGCACTGAACTGGGAGAGATTCTGGAAGCTGTCCTTTGTCAAATGCTTGCTATATATTTTTTATAATTCTCTGGAACATAATTAAAATTAAACTGTAAGCACTTCTTTCTTTGTGTCGTGTCCTTTGGAAGCCCAAATACAGAAACAGAACAAGCTCTGTGGAAATAGCAGCATTTGGACGGCATTTTAGCTTTCTCTGCTATAACATTACAGTAAAAGCCAATGTCTCCCTTTGCATTGAACTTGGAGTGTATTGCATTCAGAGATGTTCACACATCTACATTACACATGAACTAAAGTTTAAAATATGATATCGTAGTGGACCACCCCTTTAACATATTTATTTGAACTAAACAAAAATAATATTTGGATAAATGATCGTCACAGTATTATTTTACAGCAGAAGATTGACAGAAATTGAGACGCTAATGAGTAAATCATAATTATGAAGGAGAAATGTTTTAGCTGACAAAAATGTACAACATGAAAATCTAAAATTACTTATCGTCATTTATGTTTTACAGACATTTAAATAACAGAAGTACTGGGATAAAAGTTCGTAGTTTGGGTCAATAGCGATCAAACTGAAAGGGTCTTGACAATCTTTTATATTGTAATGTATTCTCTTACATCAGGTGACGCCAGCTGAAAAAAGCAAACAAAAAAAGTCTTTATGATTGTCGTTGTGTTGTAAAAAAAAAAAAAAAGAGTAGTTTTTGACAGCAAACAGTATAAACTGCACAGCAGTGTCCTTAAAACAACTCGTATATCACTTTAGTGACCGCTATAAGCGCTGTGGTAACCATCCACAACCTCAGGGTTAATTAAATATGACAATTAAAAGCGTACTTGTTAATGTGTGTCTCTATCTCCTGAGCTTTGGAGCCCCAGAGGGGAGATCGGGGTCCTGTACTGTCAGGAGATGTTGGAGGTCCTTCCATCAGCCACTGGTCTCTCAGGGACTTTCTCTGTCAGAGAAACAGGCAGAGGTAATTAAAGTGGCCTGTACATTATTTAAATATATCTCTTATCAGCAGTTCACACTCACAGCCAAATAAAGAAGCTACAACACACTGCTTACTGGAGCATACTGACACCAAAAGTGACACAATTACGATACAAATGCAACAATGCTGTCCTATTCAAACCACTGAAATTTGCACCAAAAGACACAATGACTATGATATGTAGCAAAACAGCAGGTCAGGTGCAAATACGACCATCCTGTGTTCAGCTTAAGCCCCATGAGTGAAAAACAGCAATACTTTGTCTAAAATGAATTAGCCATATTAATATTAACTTATTGTTTATTCACCTGCTTTTGCTTGATTTTTCAAAACGTCATGTGCCTTTTAATTCACAGTTTAATGTAATCTTGTTAATATAGTGCATAATTAAAGAGTAAAATCAAGGTAAAAAAGGTAAATAAAGTGATATCTTTTGATAACAATATTGGTTGGGTTTAGAGAAGGGTTTAGGTCAGTTGTGTATAAAAAGCCCTGCTTGTATCTGAAACTCAAATCAAAACATACATTAACTAAGGCATTTCGTATTGTAAAAAACATAGACAGCGCCCTCTAGTGGAAATGTCATCTGAAATGAGCAATGAAACGTTTCATGAAGCTTTTATTTTATTTATTTTTTTACATTTCACAAAAATATAGAATGAGGCACATCTTTTCAGTGACCCTCGGCTGAAAAAAATAATACAAATAAACTTTTAGCTGATTCATGCATTCAAATTGACATTGACATTGTTTCTCCTGTGAAAAAAAGTCTACAAATGTACAGTACAAATTTAAGTGGATTGAACATAAAACAATTAAGTTGTCCCAAAAAACTCAAGAATTGTTAAATCAGCTCATTTTAAATAAGTAGTTTGAACAAGCAGCAAAAATCTTTTTTTTTTGAGTATATGTATAGTGTAGTGTGAAAAAAATGTAATAAACCGTGATAAAACCATTCATACACTGTTAAAATAAATGCTGGGTTCCACACAATCGAGTTGTTTTGGGACAACATGAAGAAATCAATTTAACTTACAAGTTTTTAACAAATTTAAGTGGATTGAACCTAAAACAATTAAGTTGTCCCCCCCAAAAAAACTCAAGAATTGTGTTGTTACAGCTCATTTTACAAAATTAACAAACAGCAAACATCTGTAATTCAGTAATTCTCATTTCATGCTGTCTTTAAAGCAATACAAATCTAGAATCAAAAAAGTTGCAGTGCTCCAGGAGTGAATAATTCAGCTGCAAAACATCTTACACAATGTTGAGAATGCCAAAAGGTTAAAGTCTGAAATGAAATTTCCTGCTGTGCATAATGTACTTTCACTCCTTTGGTAATTTCAGCTTCTGCAGCAAAAACAAGTAATGACTTGTTTCTGAAAGGATACATCAGAAGCATCAGGACAGCTAGAGTGTTTTTTGTGTGTATTTAAAGCAGTAATAAAAAATGCTCATGTCTGTTCTGATGCACACATGCAGATCAATGGGAAACTCCATTAAATGCACAAAACAATCAGATGCACACAGGAAATGATGAACATGAAAACTGAAAATAAAAGACAACTAATAATATAAGCTAATACAAGACCAACGCTACTCTGCACATCAACTTACTACTAAACATGTCACTGTTGTTGAATTTTACCTAACATTTTCATTGCTATTTTGAAGTCTTATTTCAACTTAAATCTTGGAATTGCACTTAATGTAGTCTTGCTACTTTTCAAATGTCTTTTTTATGTATGGTTTTTAAAATCACTCTCCCATTATTTCATTCTTTATTATGATAAAATAAATAATAACATAATTCTAATGTATAATTTTAGTGGCGGGCGACACAGTGGCTCAGTGGTTAGCACTGTGGCCTCACACCAAGAAGGTCGCTGGTTCGAGTCCCGGCTGGGTCAGTTGGCATTTCTGTGTGGAGTTTGCATGTTCTCCCCGTGTTGGCGTGGGTTTCCTCCGGGTGCTCCGGTTTTCCCCCACAGTCCAAAGACATGCACTATAGGTGGATTGAATAAACTAAATTGGCCATAGTGTATGGGTGTGTATGGATGTTTCCCAGTACTGGGGTGCAGCTGGAAGGGCATCCACTGTGTAAAACATATGCTGGATAAGTTGGCAGTTCATTCTGCTGTGGCGACCCCTGATGAATAAAGGGACTAAGCTGAAGGAAAATAAATGAATGAATTTTAGTGGCTCTGCCTAGTTTGTAAATGTTTATTTTCAAGCACGTCTCACAATTCTGCCATAGATAAAGGTTGATCAGAAGTTACTGAGCAGTGGATTCAGGCCCACTGCTGTCACAAAAGCAAAAATCATTTTTCTTTGCTCAATAATAACTCTGTCCTCAGTCAAAATCATTTATTACAATTTTTTAATTATGTCATTAGTCAGAAGTACTATCTAGAAGTACTAAGTATTGATATTTATTAGTTTCTTCTATAAAAATGCATGTAATGTCTTAAATCTTAATGTTTGGTTGCACTCAAAAAATGACTTTTGCTGCTTAATGAGCTGAATCAACACAATTCTTAAGTTTTTGGGAGGACAAATTAATTGTTTTATGTTCAATCCACTTAAATTTGTAAAAACAATTAAGCTACCTTAATCCATTTGTGTTAGGACAACATAAAGGAATTGTGTGGAACCCAGCATTTTTTACAGTGTACTTATTCTTGTTTGCTTTTTAAAAATATATTCATGAAGCCTAGTTTTAACCTTTTTTCTGACAATTTTCAAACCAATGAACTTTTTGTCCACTTACTTTTTACTTTACAATTTATCTCATGATTATGATTCACTTAAGAATTTGTTTTTGTTACGAAGTGAAAACCAAAGAAATACAGATTCATTATTTATTCATTAATTACAGAGCTGTAATTTTCCTGTTAAGTGATGATTTGTTTTGTGCAAATATTGTTTAAATATTACGTATGATGTTTCATTACAACCATCTTTATGAGTCATTTCATTTGAGGAGTAAATGACCATAATGTTTCAGAAAAATGATGACAATGCCAATAAAACTAATCGAAGTAAAACAAGAAAAAGACTAGCAGTGTCAGTGTGAATAGTTTGCTTAAGGATGTTGTTTTTCTACATGTACTGTACAAAAGGGCCAATAGTTGAGGTAACAACCGAAAATGTACACACACCTTCTGTGTATATATATAAAAAAAAAATCTTGGAACCAAGTAAGAAAACAAAGGAATAGGAAGAGGGAACGCCAATCTGGAAATATTATGGAAACAATGGAGAGAGAACACACACACACACACACACACACACACACAAGTCAGAGGAGTCATGAAACCTTCAGGATAACATTTCACTTCTCAAGAAGGGTGTGTATGTGTAGACACTAAATGTTGGATTTTTATGTTGTACGTGTGGCTCTGGTGACGGTGTGTATTTTAGTTGTGTGTGTGTGTGCATGCAGGCCTTTCATCTGTGAAATTAAAGCCTGTGACGCAGCCTGTTTAAACACAAACGTGACTTGACGTGTCTGCTGCAAAACAAGGTCACGCAGATGAGTGTGTGTTTGTTAAATTATACTTAACTATAGACTATTAAAAAAAAAAATCAAATAACCAAAATAATGTGTTTGTGTGTGTGTTAAATTACTATAACACTTCAAAATAAGCACAATAACGTGTCTGTGTGTTTGTGTGTGTGTTATATTACTATAAACACTTCAAAATAAGCAAATAACTGCAATATGTCTGTCTGTGTGTGTGTGTTAAATTACTATAAAACCTTCAAATTAAGCAAATAACTGCAATAATGTGTGTGCGTGCGTTAAATTACTATAAACACTTCAAAATAAGCAAATAACCACAATAACATATGGTCTGTGTTAAATTACTATAAACACTTCACAATAAGCAAATAACTACAATAATGTATGGTCTGTGTGTGTTAAATTACTATAAAACCTTCAAATTAAGCAAATAACTGCAATAATGTGTGTTTGTGTGTGTGTGTGTGTTAAATTTACTATAAACACTTCAAAATAAGCAAACAAAGCATTAATATTAACTGAAATAGTATATTGTCTCTGTGTGTGTGTGTGTTAAATTACTTTATACTACAGGGCTGTTAAATGCTTGATTCTGATTGGCATACATTTATTTTCAGGGAACCGCATGGCTAAATAAAGTAGTTTCAGGCAGGTATTCGAGAACGCAATGCAGTTGCATATCACTACGCTGAATGATTTCAGTTATTTCACAGACACAACAGTCAAAAATCAAAACAAAAGGCTTTAGATAAGACACTAATACCACACACAGGAGCTGTTGGAGGACTAAAACTTTACAAATGTCTTGAATTACAACATCTGAACAGTGTCTAGAGGTGTTGTAACTGTAGTATAAATGGAATAATTGACTCCCTTCCATTGAATTATTGGAAAATAATGCATATCCAAGGTGTAAAAGCTACTTCACAATGGCCCGTCATCAATTATTCCTTACACAAACACTTCCAAATAAGGAAATAACTTCAATTGTTTGTGTGTATAAAGTATGTGTGTGCGTACTGGTTTTGGTAGTTTACATGGACACATTTGTATAATTGCCTGGGTATGACCTTGGTATTACAATGTTGAAATTGTTTGAGGACATGCCCTGTGTCCTTGTAATTCAAAATGCTTAAAAGTCTTTTGACATTCAGAATCGGGTTTAGGGGTGGGGTTAGGGTAAGGTGATATAATAAGTTTTTACATTATAAAATACTACAGTCATAAAACACAAAAACCAATGTGTGTTTGTACATACAGGGGTCTTTTATGACCTCTTTGATAAGTTGTTGCTGCGCTCTTGGAGTAATTTTAGTCATCTGGCCAGTCCTGCGAAGGTTCTTTACTATTCCATGTTATTTGTAGATAATGGCTCTCACTGTAGTTTGCGCTGTCCTTAAGCTTTAGAAATGGCTTTATAACCTTTTCCAGATTGGTAGATTATTTATTATTTCCTTTCTCATTTGTTTTTGAATTTCTTTGGAGCTCGGCACAAAGTCTACCTTTTGAGGATCTTTTGGTCTACTTCACTTTGTCAATTAGCTCTGATTTAAGCAATTTCTTGATTGCCATTTGTAGATATCAGCTCTCACTGTGGTTTGCTGCAGTCCCAGAGCTTGAGAAATTGCATTATAACCTTTTCCAGACTGGTATCTTATCTGCTTTATGGAACCGTTTTTCATCAGACTCGAACCCCGTCGTCCTGGTCAACTCCACTCTGCGTCTCAAGTCCGCCGACGTACGTGTCGAGCTACCGGACAAACTGGTAACAGCGGGAAAGCGGTCCACACGGAGGTAAGTGGTGAGCTGGTAAGCGCGAAAAGGAACGGCATCATACCGCCCCATAGCATTCGTTTTAAAGATGAAATGCAGCCATACATAGCGCTAATTCGCGATCCCCAGAAACGTATATAGGGCTTCGCTTTCAGAATGAGCCTGTGTTGGGTAGATCTAAGTTATATTCTTTCTTATTTGTTTTTGAAATTCTTTGGATCTCTGCATGATGTCTAGCTTTTGAGGATCTTTTGGTCTACTTCACTGTCAGTCATCGCCTATTTAAGCGATTTCTTGATTGTCATTTGTAGATATCAGCTCTCACTGTGGTTCGCTTCAGTCCCAGAGCTTGAGAAATTGCATTACAAACTTTTTCCAGACTGGTAGATCTGTTATTTTCTTTCTCAATTGTTTTTAAACTTCTTTGGATCTCAGCATGATGTCTAGCTTTTGAGGATCCTTTGGTCTACTTCACCTTGTCAGTCAGCTCCTATTTAAGCAATTTTTGATTGTGAACAGGTGTGGCAGTAATCAGACCTGGGTGTGGCTAGAGAAATTTAACTCAGGTGTGATAAACCTAAGTTAAGTTACACTTTAATGGGCGGGGCAAACATTTTCTTTCACACATGGCTGTGTAGTTTTGGATTTTGTTTTCCAAAACTGCGTGATGTGTTATCTTTGACTAATATTTACATTTATTTGTTGATCTGAAACATTAATAAAAAAATAAAGAAATCAGTAAGGGGCAAACACTTTTTCACACCTTGAGATGCTGTAGTCTCAGTCTCTCATCCTCCATCTCTCTTCTGGCTCGCTCTTGTTCCTCTTGTATCCGCCGTTTCTCCTACAAGCAGACAACACCACAGACTTGACGTACTATATACTTAAAAGATCTTTTGGAGAATGCTAACATGCTGTTTCCTATACTGACACATTCTTTGCTTTAAAGAGGATTCCCGCTAGCTTGATGCTCTTCAGATTTGGCAGGGGATGTCGAGTCTACCAACACTTTCTGCTGAAATGTAATTTTTTACGTCTGTCTGTTTTACACTGACTGATCAACAATAGCACAGCGGTGACAGATTACTGACCCTGTGGAATCAATCCGTCAAAGCAGTTTACTGAATGACAGGACACAACCATTAATAATAGTAATAATAACAATAATAATAATAATAAAATGCATTAATTATTTACTACTCCCATTCAAAAGATTTAAAAAAAAAAAAAAAATCATACATAATGGGTTTGGTTTTATTATTGTTGTCGTTATTGTTCTTATTATTGTTATTAACAACAATAATAATAATATCCAATGATTTATGATATAATTTAAATGTTTATAATTATTGATAAAAAACATATACGTCAGTAATGATAATACTAATATAAATTATATTGATAAGAATAATGCATATAAAAAAAAATTAATCCATAGCAAAAGCAAGTAATAATAATAGACAAATATTAAATAATAATAATGACAATAATATACAAATAATAATCATCATAATAATAATAGGATTTGTTTGTTTTGTTACACAGCCATAAAACAGAAACAAGACTCTTATTTTACTCAAGTATCTCCCAAACACTGCAATTTATTAAAATTTTATATTAAAGAAAAACATTTACACTAACATTTTAAAATACAAGTGTTGGAGTTTGCAAAAGAGTCCACCTCGACTATATTTCTAAACCATAACCATATAACATAATATTTCCATATCAGTGCGTCTTCCATGTTTAAATGTTGATTTTTGGTCATAATCGTGCACTGGACCTAAGCTGAAATTAACACTCGAATGCGTTCAGAGCACATGAATATTTAGCATGTGTGCAAGCCTGTGAAGAGCCTCCCATGTGCTGTTGTCTGGTGTAGTTTTACCTGGTTTGGATAAATTCCATCATACTTAATAATTCAGGCCCGTGAACACATCTAACACCAGTGGAGATCCACCGATCCACCAGCCTGAAATTGTATCTGGGCAGTTTTTGCTCTAAATGTATGGTAGTCAGCTGTTTTTTATTTAATTTCATTTAATTTAGGCTAAAAGGGACTAAGCCGAAAAGAAAATGAATGAATGAATAATTTAGGCTATTTTTGTCCCAGACACTGAATTGTAATAATTTTATAGTACAAAGTGTATAAACGGAGGCCATAGATAGAGCACAGATGTACAAACTATCAGCACAGGCCACACATGAAGGACATGGAAAAACACAAGATATTCTGCATTCGCTTCAACAAATTGAACAAATATTGACCTTCTTTCATTTAGTACTACTGCAATTTTTGTAAAGACCTTTAAAAAGTGGATAAAATGTTGGTGCATTTTTTCATTATAGCTCATTTTAAGGCAATCACTGAAGTTATTTGTTTCAAAATACAGCCGTTCAAGTTTTTAACTATTTATTTCAGCTTTGAAAATCTGTATCTAAAGCTAGAGTAAACATCAATACTTATTGTAATATGTATACATTCAGTATTGTTCCGCATTTGTTGATTTTATCTTATAAAACCTCAGCGACCAAAACACGAATCAGGACTTGTGACAGAGCAAATCAAATTCTGGAATAAAATCTAAAATAGTCCACAGAAAAGTTTAGATTTTTTTTATTTTTGTTTATTTATTTTTAGATTTATCTATTTTATTTAGCCTGTCTACTGTTTTCGTTCTGTACAAGTATGCTTTATGTAGCATACTTTCACAAATGCAAAGTCTTTTTAGTTTTTAGCTTTATCGTTTGGTATTATCACTACCTACCCAAACTAATGTATAATAGGACTGCACAATATATAATTTTGATCATCAATATCGCAATGTGCGCATCCGCAATAGTCACATCGCAAGATATGCAATGTTTAGTCTGAATTAGGGCTGCACAATATATCGTTTCAGCATCGATATCACAATGTGTGCATCCGCAATAGTCACATCACATAGATCTGCAATGCTGAGTTGACATTGCAGTGTAATTTTTACGTTTACATACACAAAACAAAAAAAGCATGCACTGTTTATTTCACTTTTATCTTTGCTCTATTGCATTTATCTATGCTTGTAATTTGTTTATTATATTTTATGCATGATTCACTGCCCTACAGAATTACGTCAATCATCTTAAATGAATACATTTGGTAACACTTTAAGGACCAATTCTTACTATTACCTAGTTGCTAGGTTATTGAGATATTGGCTGCTTATTAGTACTTATAAAGCACATATTCTCTATGATCTTATGCTACAATCCTACCCAATACCTTAATAACTATTAATAAGGAGCAAATTAGGACTTTAATGAAGCAAAAGTCATAGTTGTTTGCTAAGAGTGAGAATTGAACTTTAAAACCAAAAATTCTTTCCAAATAGTGCTATTCAATCATTTGCTGGAATTTTATAGATACAGTATATCACAATATATATCACAGAAAAACTAAATATCGCAATGTCAGATTTTTCCAGTATCGTGCAGCCCTAGTCTGAATTATAATTGACAAGGAGCTACAGAATTATATTTAATTACTGTATTTAAATGAATTTATAATTATTTTGTCTTGTTTCTAGTCCAAATATCTACATTTCAAAGCAAAAACAAGATTATTTTACTTACCCCACTGGCAGAACATTTAGTTTTTTTGGCTTATTTTTTTCTGACGGTGAAAACAAATCAATATTTTTACTTGCTCCTAATGGTTTTTTGATATTTGGACTAGAAACAAGTCAAAGCAAAGTAAGAAAAACATATTTTTGCATTGTGATTTATTACATTTCTGTACCTGAATACTGTTAGGCTCCCCAGAAATCCGTCAAATAGAGCTATCCAAACTATCTTGTGAAACTGTATTAATATCGCAAAATTTATTGCAGAAAAATAAAATATCACTATCAGATTTTTGCAGTCCTAATGTATAGTCTATTTGCGTGGATTGTGATTAAAGTGTAGTGGTTTCCTCTCATTTAAAATCACCGCAGATAATTCAGCATGTGATGAAACCAATAAACACATTATCCATGTACTCATATTACATTTTTTTTTTTTTTTCTAGCATAAAATCTGAAATTGGTATCAAAATCTTTCAATTTGCTTAAAAAAATAATTAGCAATCATAATCAGCCATGAAAATTCATGATCTCTGCATCACTAAACACCACTGTATTATTTGTGAGAGAAAAGCTCTACCGCTAACAGTATGTGTGTTATTATCATGCATGTTTCTATTAAAAGTATATTTCATAACAGCTGGCTGTGCATGGAAGTCTAGGCTCCCGCAATAATAACTGTCGTCAAACAGCAGCAGATGCTAATATGACGGATGTTTCTATAGATTCTGTGTGACATTATTTGCGTGGCTTAAGTGCTGCTGTCGTTTCAATGGTAAATTAATCCACTGCATGCTGTGAGCAGGTTTGGCTTGTCATGTAGTGATGTATGAAATGCAAACAGTGTTGCTGTGGACCGTACCGCTATAGCCTGCAGTCGCTGCTGGTACTTCTCTGCTTCATGCTCCATCCTGGACCTGCAATAGAGGAGACATTTTTGCATTATTTATACATGCTTTGGGGGATTTTTTTTAACTTTTATTTTAAAATATGTTGGTTGAAATGTAAAACTGTGATATACAAAATTGTTGCATGGGTAATTAAAAATATCTACAGTTGCAATCAGAATTATTAAACCCCCTTTGAAGTTTTTTTTTCTTTTTTCAAATATTTCCCAAATTATGTTTAACAGAGCAAGGAAATTTTCACAGTATGTCTTATAATATTTTTTCTTCTGGAGAAAGTCTTATTTGTTTTATTTCGACTAGAATAAAAGCAGTTTTACATTTTTTAAAAACCATTTTAAGGTCAAAATTATTATCCCCTTTAAGCTATATATTTTTTCGATAGTCTACAGAACAAACCATCGTTATACAATAACTTGCCTAATTACCCTATCCTGCCTAGTTAACCTAATTAACCTAGTAAAGCCTTTAAATGTCACTTTAAGCTGTATAAAAGTGTCTTGAAAAATATCTAGGAAAATATTATGTACTGTCATCATGGCAAAGATAAAATAAATCAGTAATTAGAAATGAGTTATTAAAACTATTATGTTTAGAAATGTGTTGAAAAAAATCTTCTCTCCGTTAAACAGAAATTGGGGAAAAAAATAAACAGGGGGGCTAATAATTTAGGGGGTTTAATAATTCTGATTGCAACTGTAAATATCACACTTTGTTTATTATAATGGGATTTATTTAATTTTATGTAAAAAAATTCATTATACACATTTAGAATAGTTAACTAAATTTTGATTAATTCATTAATCCATTCATGCTTCGGGGGATTTTTACCTTTCTTTTTTTTTTTAAATATGATGTTTTAAATTTAAAACTCTAAACTCTGTTGCATTGGTAATTAAAAATTTATTAATAAACACTTTATTATACTGGGATTTAATTAATTTTATATAAAAAATGCATGTGGTTAGCATGTGTCGCCTCACAGCAAGAAGGTCGCTGGTTCGAGTCCCGGCTGGGTCAGTTGGCATTTCTGATGAATAAAGGGACTAAGCCGAAGGAAAATGAATGAATGAATGATTAATTAATTCATGCTTCAAGGGATTTTTACCTTTATTTTAAAATATGTTGTTTTAAATTTAAAACTCTAAACTCTGTTGTACACAAATGTTGCATGGGTAATTAAAAATAGCTTAATATCACACTTAGTTTATTGTAATGGGATTTAATTATTTTATATTAAAAAATGCATTATACACATTTATAATATTTAACTATATTTGGATTAATGCTACGGTGGTAAATAGAACAATGCTTTTCTTTTAAAAAACAGACATGCCCTGATGTTGCCAGGTTCCGTATTTTCAGTTCTACAGAATGTCATTGTGATTTGCTGTAGTCTTTTGTCACTTTTTAACAGGAATTGCTGTTAACTAAATATAGGAACAAAAAATATCTCTTGGCACCTTTTTTTATAGCTTTATGAGTTTGAATGCCCCTATTACAAGCTGCTCTCTTAAAACATTTTCACATTTTGTGCCATAAATATTATTTTTCACCTGACAGCCATTCACATGCACTTACTCTGCACTGAAAAAACCCAGCGATATTTTGAAAAAAAATTTGTTGGAGTCAACTGATCTTTACTGCAATATTCTGCTCAAATCAAAGTGTAATATAGTCAGTCTGTGTTCGTTCACATAGCTGTCTGAGCTGCTGGCTGTGTTAAATATGCCATCAGACCTCAGCGACGAACATTTTTTTCATCTAAACGTGCATCTCAAAAGTATTGTTTGCCATTGTTGTTGCTAAATAAATGTGACTAGCTTTCATAATGTAGATAGAGTTTTTTTAATAATATAATGAATCAGGAAAATAGAACAAGTAAAAACATGTATGATTTGTCATTGTCTTAATTTGTGCTTACATGAAAGTAATTCTGATTCAATTCAGTAATTGCGATTATAATTTTAACCATTATTCAGTATGACAAATATAATACTTTTTCATTGACAAAACCTAGACTAAAATTACCAGACATTTAGTCAAATCTGACTACACAAAAAACAGGATAGGCTGTGGCTTTTAACTATGACTTTTAGGCTATGAGTTTTTTTGAGAAAAACACTAAATAGGACATTCGACAGAGGACTAAGACAAAGACCAAATGAACACTAATCAGAATGATATTTGTTAGCCTTCTCATTCATCTCAATGGCAGTTAGGGCTGGAGAACCGGCTAACTGAGCCATAACCAGATGAACCATGACATCTTGTATAAGACAAAGAAAGTGAGCAAAGCACTAAAAAACATTTAACTAAAAGCCCATAGCTTGTGATTTCATAGTTTTTCCATTCATTTATACAGAATCAAATGTATGACGTCTGTATGAGCAACGGCTCAACATGTTAGAATAAAGATGCTTGTTGTGCATTTATATTCATGCATTTGAAATGCACTTTTATCAATGTTCCTCATTTTGTTTTGCAACTAGCATCTTCTCAACAACAACTACAGGGTTTGAAATCAGATGTTGCTCGAGAACAAACGGACAAATGAAAACCTTAGACTGACATTACTCAAATTTATTACTAATTTCCAAAAGGCTTCTACAGAAAATAAGATTTGAACTGCTAACAACTCAAAACAATAACTCCTTTATCCTGCACTTTAATCTTTGAAACTTTGTAGACCTGTTCACCGGCACAAGGTCACTGACAACAATATAAAGTCCTGCTTCTTCTTTTTTTCTCCTTCAAAAGAGGCATTACACAGATATTAATTCCAACAGAGAAGAAAAGACTACCACAAATTCTGTTTCACCCTGACTTTAATAGCATCTTTATAATTTTGCCAGTTCATGCATTCCCTTTTAGCAAGCAAAAGCATATATTTCATATATTATATACCGACTGAGCAAGTGTGAGCACTTTTCATGAAGACATTTCATCATTCCCATAGCTGTCAAAGACCCGAAGCGTTAACAAAGAACGGTTCAATCGGTGAGAACAGAAGCTGCGTGTCTCTTTCAGGTCACGTCACAGTCTGCATACATGAACACTTGCAGACTGCAGCGTTTGATCCTTGTTGATGTTCATACCCCGCAGGAGAAGTGGTCTGTTTCTTGAGGAGGGAACAAATATGGGCGTCTATAATAAATATATGGAAGTGCAAAGGCTAAACAGAATAAATCCACCTTCGTTTGAGATTGTGCCAACGAATACAAACCGGACCAGTAAATACAGGCAGATTAAACAAAACGCTTCTTCTCCTTTCTCTCTTGTTTTGACACGGGTTACGAAGACCTGCGGGTTTCCGTGGCAGAAAAATCACAGGACTTATAAACTCAAATGAGGCCTTGACTGCGACTGAGAGCCTTCCGGTGTCTCTCATGTGCTTTGCGAGAGGGCAGAGATATGCTTTTTACCAAGAATGAAAGTGTTTACTCATCTTCTTCCCCAAAGCTAATGGGTAACTTCCAAACGGCCGCGAGGGGAACAGGCTGTCTCATCTGAGTTCTGGAGACAAACTTTGCCGAGAATAGCACCGAGGAATAAACAAAAAAACAAAAAAAAACACCAGCCTTTGATGATTCACTTTCTTCAGGTCTCAACAGAAAAGTTTGATGCTAATTAAAATGTGAAGCTCTGCGTATCCGTCTGGCACAAATAAAGAGGGAAAGAGAATTAAAAACAAGTAAAAACTGCAACAGACAATGCAAGAAACAATGTGCTCTTCGCACCATTTATTATCAGGTGTGCCCACCCAAGCTGTTGCTATGGAAACGTGCCACCTTCTGTAAAGGTACGAGATCAACACCCACTTAGTTGCTATTGTGATTTGGAAACTCATCCAGAGAGCTGAATTGCATCGCAATTACATGTTATGATAAACATTTATTATCTCACAATGCTGCAGCTCAGATGTGTATTTTTAGAGAAAAATCATCTAAAGAAGGTCGCTGGTTCGAGTCCCGGCTGGGCCAGTTGGCATTTCTGTGTGGAGTTTGCATGTTCTCCCCGTGTTTGCGTGGGTTTCCTCTGGGTGTTCCGGTTTCCCCCACAAGTCCGAAGACATGCGGTATAGGTGAATTGGGTAAGCTAAATTGTCCGTAGTGTATGTGTGTGAATGAGAGTGTATGGGTGTTTCCCAGTGATGGGTTGCAGCTGGAAGGGCATCTGCTGCGTAAAACATATGCTGGATAAGTTGGCGGTTCATTCCACTGTGGCGACCCCAGATTATTAAAGGGACTAAGCCGAAAATAAAATAAATGAATGAATAGATGTTTATTAAAAAAACCAAGGAAAAGGCAGTGAAACTAATAGTTTGTATTGTGAAAGCTAGAACAAAATATTTGTTTATTTTGTATAAATTGCACAACAGCTACTTCTGGTACATTTACAGTAATTTTATTAATTGTCCTTTGACTGAAAATTACAAACAAAAAATGGCATGTGGCCTTATATCTCGATTTTATATTTCAAGTTGTATTGCCGCAAAAATAGCAACAGGTAGCGCCAGTAGCTGACGTCATGCACTGCACACCTAAAATACTTTAATGGCAGCCCCCATTGCCCAAAATGAATGTGAATTTATAAAAAACTTCTACTAAGTAACAACATTTTAATATATTAAGCCATACAACTCTTAATACTAAGGTTTCTTTTAACATCTTCTGTTTGCTTCTTAAAAATCTAAAGAAATTTAGAAATCTAGTCAAAAAGACTTAAGAAATAAAACTACAATTTAGAAAGTAATGATTTAAAGGGCAAGTTCATCCAGAAAAAATTAAAAATCCTTTATTAATTATTCACCCTCATGTCGTTCCAATCTCCTGAGACATTTGTTCATCTTTGGAACATAAAATAAGGATTTTTTTTTTCTTTATTGATGTTAGGATCTTTTAACATGTACTAAAGAAATCAAAACTAAACATACAAAAAAAAATACAAATATATAAATGCATGTACATACACATGCAATATAAAGGTATCAAAACAACGGTATATCAATAGCAGGTGATACAAGATACAAGTTATACAGATAAAAGATTTGTGTCAGCTTCCTTCAGAAATCATACAAAGGGATTCCATATTTTGAAAAACTTTTCAGGTTTTCTCTTAACTATATATGTTAATTTTAAAGGCCAAACAATAAGACAATTCTTGCAACCATTGTTTAAAATGAGAGCTTTCTGTATTTATCCAATAATGAACTAATATACCTTTTTTTGCATGTAATAAACAGAAAATTAATAATTTCTTATCTGAACTAGGCATGGGACGATAACCATTTTCAAGGTATATCGCGGTTTGGAAAAGTCAAGGTTTTAAAACTGCCAAAATTTCCTGTAATACTGTTCCTACAATATATGTAAGATTTTTTTTTGTTTGTTTTTTTAGAACAACAATATCTCCAGCAGAAAAGATATCCAAAGATGCCGTTTTAAATGGCAGATAAATAAAAATATCTGTGTTTTTGAAACTAATGAAAACAACAGAAGTCTGACATGTTTACTGCTCCAAAATATTTTAAATGCTTTTTAAAAATAGAATATATTGTGTTCAAAGTGGAAAAAAGTTTTTGTTTTTTACCAAGACATTTTAAAAAATATATATATTTTAGAGCAGTAACGACAATACCGTGAAACCGTGATATTTTTATTCAAGGTTATCATACCGTCAGAATCTTATACTGTCCCATGCCTAATCTGAACTAGTAAAAGTGCTTGTAACAGGAAAATAAATTAAGATATTTTGGATGAAATCAGAGAGCTCTCTCATCCTCCATAGACAGCAACGATCTTGAGATGTTCAAAGTCCTGTTTATATATCATAACTTATATTTGATTGTAACTTTAACTTAATCTGATTGCAATGCAATAATGTACACCTTTTGTAAAGCTGCTTTGAAACAGTAATTATTGTAAAAGTGCTACACAAATACACTTGAATTGAATTGAACTAAAAAAGGAACCAAAAACATTGTAACTTCAGTGGTTCAACTGTAATTATATGAAGCTTCAAGAACTCTTTTGTATGCCTGTAAAAACAACTTTGCCTTTGTCTTTTATGACAGATCAGGGTGTGTGTTTACAAGGGGTGTGAACCTACACTGGTCTCACGATTCGGTTTGGTTACGATTATCATGTCATCGATTTGGTTCAATTCGATATCACGGTGCATTGACGATGCTTTCCATACACAATTATATGGTTTTTTCTTCACAACACAAGAATTCTTGAAGTAAAATTTTTAAATATATTTATCCAGTATATTATTTGTAATACAATTTTGTCCTTTAATACAGCAGTCAGATA
>CAIGQV010000919.1:9259150-9270040 GCA_903798115.1 Danio jaintianensis
TATATATATATATATATATATATAAAAAAAATTTCACAACACAAGAATTCTTGAATTTATAAATTTATTTATATTTATATATTATTTGTAATACAATTTTGTCCTTTAATACAAGCAGTCAGATATATGAACTGTACATTTAATTTTACCGGCTCAAAGAAAACACTCTTTTTGAATGTTTCAAACAAAACTCAAGTACATGCACAGAAGACAACATGAGGATTTATAGCAAATAAACGAATGTAAATATTTTCCGAATTCTTGCATCCCTATGATTGGTCACTGTGTTCACGCGCTCAACAGAAAGGCCTGCGATTGGCTCTAAACCTGTCAGCGCTGTTCACTGATGAGTGATGCAGACACTGAAGAATTGCAGTCTTTATAATAATGCGCAGTTATCACAGCTGATCCGTGGTAGACGTGGTGAAGAAAACTCAAGTATCCGCATGTGGTGGAGTAAACTACAAGTATCGCTTTAATAGTGATAGAGGAGAGGAAAAGTTACTTTACAAACACGCCAGCAGTTTAGAGGTCCAAAGTGAAAGAGAGATGGAGTTTTACAGCTTTCATTTTCTCCCTAGCAGTGAACTAGTGGCTTCTGGGTTCTGCTGTACCTTCAGTGTCAGTGAATGACCAGCAAACACACATGCAGTGAATTGTGCACAGTCGTCTGTTTTAAAGTAGTTGGAGTGTTTTAGTTACTCGCCCTTACCTCCTTCGCCATAGAATTCCACCGCGACATAGAGCATATGAGATAAATTACGTCAGTACGTAATAAGTGGTTATGACCTATTACTGAACCGATACCGAATTGTCTGCGTCTGCATCACGGTGCATCGAAGAAACAATTCATTTTGACACCCTTAGTGTTTACTATGGGCAATACGACATTTGCATGTAGCGTAGTTAACTATAATGATTATACACACTGTACTGCCTGTAGTATATGCGCACACTGACCTCATGTTGACGAGAAGACATTGGCAAACAAAGTAGTTTTTACAGGGTTTTACCATACAAAAATGTACTTGGAGCTTCGTACACTCAAATGAATAATTTTGCTGCTTGTTCAAACTACTTATTTAATATGAGCTGAAACAACACAATTCTTAAGATTTTTGGGGACAACTTAATTGCTTTGTACAATCCACTTAAATTTGTTAAGTTAACATAATCGATTTGGGTTGGGACAACATGAATGGATTGTGTGGAACCCAGCATTTTTGACAGCGTATGATTGCATTTGAACAACTGAAGTCAGTTTTGACAATATTTTTGGTTTCTTTTCTGGTCTTTGAATATATTGAGACTATTACTGTCTATGGAGGATAAGAGAGCTCTCGGATTTTATCTAAAATATCTAAATTTATGTTCCAATGATGAAGGTCTCAGGGGATCGTAATGACATTACACTGTACAAATGCAGGGTTCCACACAATTCCTTCATGTGGTCCCAACACAAATCAATTAAGTTACTCAATGATTTTTACAAATTTAAGTGGATTGAACATAAAACAATTAAGTTGTCCTAAAAAAAAAAACTTAAGAATTGTGTTAAGTGTAGTGTAAGTAATGACATAATTTACATTTTTTGAGTGAAATAACCCTTTAAGCCCTTCAATTAAGTAATGCTGAAGGACTCTTGTAAATGCAGCAGAGATGACTCCATCAAATATGTGTTCTGGGGCGGCTGGATGGACTGAATGTATATTTACCCTGCTGGAGAGCAGGCCTGACTGACATACCGCACAGGAAACCGTGAGAGATGAATGGAGCCTCAGGGGAAGGGGATCATGGGAACTGAGATGAAACGCTCTCTCACCTTCAGATGAACACAAACCGACACGCCCCCCACCCCTAATATTCACCATTATCAACCATTTACACGAGGGAAGGCTGCGAATGTTGCAGAAAATATAATAATGTGTCTTCATCATAGCTTTACTGTCATAATCTACACGACCCATCCTCTGATTTATGCACATTCATGAGAAACCGCAGTAAACCCTGAGGAAACACAGAGCGAGTCAGCAGCGGCTTTGTGTGTGTTTTCTCTGAAAATTCTCTTGCTCTCAAGCTTGGCTCGATGTCAGCTTCACATTTTGGAAAGAGGAAACTGAGAACTAAACTAAACTTTTTTATACTGCCTCACCACCACAGTTACACACTTTCTGGATGTTTGCCAGGGCAATGATATGCGGTTGCTAAGGTTTCGAGAGTGGCTGGAGGCTCATTATTATGCGGTTGCTAGGGTAATTTGCTTGATCGCGATGTGCTTACTTGCTGATCAAAATAGCCCACCCACAAGTTTCTCTGATATTCTGGCTCAGTTGCTCCTAGAGTTTTTTTTTTTTGTTTTTTTTCTAGAAGTAGTATTCAAGGGTTAGTACAAGTAAAGCTCTATCAATTGTATTTATGACCGTGTTGGTTTTGACAAATTAAGTCTTTGCATAACTCATGTTCTTAAGTCTTAGGAGCTAACATAACTCATAAGCAAAGATGAAAGCAGCCAATCTGTAAATGTTAAAATATTCACTGCATCATTAACATGAACAAAAAATGCAAACTTATAACAACACCAAAACCCCTAAAATGACGGTAAAAATAAAATAAACATCTTTACAGTTGACGTAGCATGTTTTCATTATTGTAAGAAAAATGTTACAATAAAAAAAAATGTTTAAGTTCAATATTTGTACTATTAAATTTGTATTCCGTTTTTTAATCACACTAATCTTACATTTTGGAATTTTCTGGAAATTTTGGCAGATATAAATAATGCCTGATTTTTAAAAGACATTAATTAAATATACATTTTGATATGAAATTTCTGAGTATGATTGAAAAAGTAAAATGCAAACAAATACAGTGGACAATGGATTTTATATTTAAACCTCGAACAACTGCAAAAAATGAGGATGAGCATATATGTTGCAACCCAGGCTCATTCTGAAAATCTACACCTATATACATTTCTGGAGAGCGCCAAATATGTTCCCGGAGGTACGTTTTTTTGCAGTTTTTGTTTTCGCGAATCCACCAGAGGCTGCTGTGTACACTTTTTCAGATCTCAAATTTCTCTCGCCATTCGCGCCTGACCGTCTCGCGTAAATCCACCAGAGGCCGCTGTCGACTGACTGACCGATCGACTGACCCTATCACCCACTTCCCTAAACCCAACCGACAGTGTTTTGAAAAGCAATCCAGAAAAAGAAAAGCCCTAGCAGCAGCCTGATTTTTACCATGTTTTCAGATTTTACTACATTCTCACCCTGTTATTTACTTGTTTATTTTATTTTTGGCTTTTGTGAAAAGCCGTCCATATGGAGGTAAGAGGTCAGCTGGTAAGCGCGGAAAGGAACTGCGTCATAGCGCCCCATAGCGTTCGTTTTAAAGACAAAATGCAGCCATACGTTCCTCTGGCTACATAATTCGTGATCTCCAGAAATGTATATGGGGGTACGTTTTCAGAATAAGTCTATGTTGCAGCAACATCTAGATCTTTGTTTATTTATTATTTACGTTGCAATTCTGAATTCCTCTTTTTTTCATGGTGAAAAAGTCCTTCACTGTTTTTTCCAATCCCTTGAGAAAAAAAATTGCATTTGAGAGAAATCGCAGAAGTTGCATTACTGGTATAATGTTGCACCACAGACATGCACAGGAAGTGTATGTATTTAATATAAGTTCAGGAGTTTTGTAAAAACACCCAAGCAAAGTATTTAGTATTGCGCAATAGAAGTGATTCTTACCCATGCATGCAAACAATACATAAAACACAACTGAAACTAGGTACTCAAACTGAAACTAGATATATTGAAACTAGGAATATCTGCTCATTAGTCTTTTTTCTTCCTGAATGACATCTTTATTCATAATACATTAGTAAACGTTAAGAAATAATGCTAATAAGGCCATCATAATTACATACAGTAAATGTGACAGTAATAGGCAGTCACACAGAAGCCTGCATGCTTTCTGCACACATATGCTCCATTTTCATAAAGCGAAATGGGGCGTCCATGTGGTTTACCTCATTTTGCCACATATGAGTAAGCGGATGTTCTCCACAGCTGTGGCACGACCATGTGTTCGGCTCAGAGAGCTGTCAGTGTGACTGCACTTTCTGTCACATCAGTGGAGATGAACAGCTTCATGAGTGCTTATCGATAATGCTGGCAAGACTTTAGTAGCCCTAGCAACAGCTGAGTTTATAAAATTTAATTACTTACTGTTGACTCATCAAGTAGTTGATGCATTCAACATATTCTCATTGGGAACACTTGTCTCACTTGTCAAATATTGAGTCATTTTTCATTTTTGGGTGTCTTAACTATCCCTTTAAATACACCTTGCAAGTTCAGGGTTGGACCTTCATTCATTCATTCATTTTCCTTCGGCTTAGTCCCTGATTTAGCAGGGGTTACCACAGCAGAATGAACTGCCAACTACTCTGGCATATGTTTTACACAGCAGATGCCCTTCCAGCCACAACCCAGTACTGGGAAAGGCTGGACCATCATTTGCCTTTAGTCTTTGTTGCATAGATTCTGCAAACACCGAAAACATTCCTTGGAGATTTTGCCCCACATTGACATTATAGTGTCAAACGGTTGCCGCTGATTTGTCGGCTTCATGTCCATGCTGTTAATCTCCCCTTTCAGCACGTCCCAAAGGTGCTTTACTGGTCTGAGATCTGGTAACAGTGGAGGCCATTTGAGTACAATAAACTTATTGTCATGTTCAAGATTATTTGAGCTTTGTTACATGGTGCATTATCCAGCTGGAAGTAGCCATCACAAATATGTGTTCGCTGTGTTCATAAAGGGATGAATGTGTGGTCAGCAACAACACTCATGTAGGCTGTGGTGTTTAAACAGTGCTCAAATGCTACTAAAGGGCTCTAATGGTTTATCCATTTCCATGGTCAAAGATAATGTACCAAAAAATCAAACCGTACCCATACCACTTTTTTGGCGCGCTTTCCAAACACAACAGATCGGTGCTAAAAGGGTGGAGCTAGACTCGCAGATGAATGCTACTGGTTTACAGACAATAGTCAACAGTGCATGCAACAAGTCAGGGTGCTGACAACACAGGAAACCCTATTTTTAAATACTCAGTCGAGACATGACACCATAATAATACAGTGACGGCGCTCAGAAATGAGCCATGGTCCACTCGAGATCAAACAAAGCTTCTCGTCTTCTTGTGGCAAACAGCCACATGCCAAAAACCAAGAACAGAATCTGCTGTATGTCCTCTATTATTGTTTGCGAGGGCATCTAAATATGTGTGAAAAGCGTGAGTGGTGCTGCTTTCTTTCTTTTTGTGTGCTTTTGGTTTCTTTTTGTCTTATTTGCCTAATTTCTTAAAATATTTGTAATAGTTGACAAAAGACACAATGTGAATGACCCGTACAGCTTTATTCTTTGAGCAAAAATGATGCCAATTGCAACATTCTGTCGTACTATGCCTAACAAAAGGGTACCGTTGGCAGTTGAAATGTAAGCCCTATCAAGGGGACCAGTATCGAACCATACTGTACTTGTACTGTACTGAACTGAACCTTAATGCTCGGTGAAAATTAGGCAAAATATAGCAAGAAAATGTCCCCCAAATCATGACAACTCCACCTAGAGCCTTGATAGTTGATGCAAGGCAGGACAGATACACGCTTTTATATTGTTTATGCCAAATTATGACCCAACTCTCAGAATGTTGCAGCAGAAATTGAGACTCACCTGACCAGTCAACGTTTTTCCAATCTTCTGTCGCAATTGTTTTAGTGAGTCTATGTGAATTGTAGCCTCAGTTTGCTGTTCTCAGCTGACAGGAGTGTCATCGCTGTGTTTTCTGCTGTTGTGGCTCATCTGCTTCAAGTTTCGACATGTTGTATCATTTGTTCAGACGTCAGTTTTAACAAGTGGTTTGAGAAACTGTTTACTGTTTGCTGAACCAGTCTGGCCATTCTTCTCTGGCACCGGCAAAGCATTTTTGCCCCTTACAGGACTCTGCTTGCTGGAAATATCTGGATGTTTTTGAAAGACTGCATACATCTACATGCATATAGGCTGTCCTGTCAATAAGTGTACTTTCACTGGCCACCTTTTTAGGTACTCCTCTTCAAGTACCTTGCATTGCAAAATGAAATGGAATGAATGCTATTTGGCAGTAAAATACATCAAATTGTAGCCCTCCCACACAAATTATGATTATGGGGGGCAGATTATCAGGTTATCAAAGACTGTGCTCAAAACACAAGAGCTTCATAAGGACTTTCTGTCATGTTAAACTTGCTCAGTGGCTCACCTAATAAAGCTTTATCTTGAGATTACAAGGCCCATCAAAAACCATTCACAAACCCAATAACAGGGACAAACCCTTCCTAAGTGGCTGAAATAGCAAGGTTGGTTCATCAAATGCATTTTTGTCTCCCGCTTACTTTTGTTAACTCTATCATTAGGTTTAGGGATGGGTGTAGTGTATGTGGTACATTAGCATTCAAGGGTTACTTCATCCCAAAATTTAAATTCTCTAATCATTTACTCACCAAGTGATTAATTCCCAACCCATAAGACTTTTTACTCATCTTCTGAACATGAATGAAGATGAGCATGTCCACTTAACCAAAGGACACCATCTTAAATACTTATCTTGTTAATAGTTAAGTAAAAAAAAAAACTAACATCAATAGTGATGTCATGGATGTACAGTATATTTGCAGAGTTATATGACCTTTTTTTGTAAGTCAACGTTACAAGTTTGACCTGTGATTTTGAGCCACATTAGAGAGTAGTAGAAATTACTTTAGAAAGATGGCATCATTGTTTTGTTTTAACACAGAGATTGGCAGGTCTATTAGTAGAACCTGTTTACTTTATTTTTCAGAGGTCGCCACAGCAGAATGAACTGCCAACTATTCCAACATATGTTTTACGCAGCAGATGCCCTTCTAGCCGCAACCCAGTACTGGGAAACACACACACACTCTCACATTCACACACTCATACACTACGGCCAATTTCATTCATTCATTTTCTTTTTCGGCTTAGTCCCTTTATTAATCTGGGGTCGCCACAGCAGGATGAACCGCCAACTTATCCAGCATATGTTTTACGCAGCGGATGCCCTTCCAGCTGCAACCCATCACTGGGAAACATTCATACACACTCATACACTACGGACAACTTTAGCTTACCCAATTCACCTATACCGCATGTCTTTGGACTTGTGGGGGAAACCGGAGCACCCAGAGAAAACCCACGCGAACATGAGGAGAACATACAAACTCCACACAGAAATGCCAACTGGCCCAGCCGGGACTCGAACCAGTGACCATCTTGCTGTGAGGTGACAGTGCTAACCACTGAGCTGCCGTGCCTCCCCTAGTACACATTTTCAGAGGTCAAAAACCAAATGTAGGTTACTTTGTTGCATACAGCTGATACTTTTGTCTTTTAAAGAGGAATGTCTTCATCAATACAATATACATTAGTTATAATTCTTGAGTTAAATCATTGGCATATACAACAAAGACTGCTAAAGTCAACAATTTTACTATTAGATATACCAATCTCTGGGTAAAAATAACATAACGATGCCATTTTGAAAACCATACAAGAAGCAATGTAATATAACTTTGCAAAAATGTCACCACACGCAACATACATTTCCAGTTTTTTTTTAAAAACATTCAATTAATTAAAAGCAGCTTTCACACTGCTAGTGTCAACTAGCCTGTCGAAAAGACGCCTAGCAGGAACTCTGCCAGCCGTACCAGAGCTCATAATCCTATGAGAAATCTGTCAACAGGGCACCTGGAGCAGGGCACGCAGAGGAAACACATCTGTGCTCAACTAGCCTTGAATGTTCATGGCTGAAACGGCAACAGGAAGCTGCATTGATGCGATTGCTGAGTGTTTGTAGTCTTGACCTGGCTGTGTGTCCATTTCCCACATTTGGCCATGTAGAGAATTTCAAATAGACCATTAGGCACTGGCAGCTTGAGACCAGCAGGCTACTGAAATACACACTTGCAAACAATAACAACATTTTCACAAATTTCTATGGCAACTGCTCATTTTATGCTAACCTAGAGGTTTAAATCGTGCTGTTGCTGACCATACTTCTGAACTCATCTGGACTTCATGCAGTTCCACACGGCCTGTTTTAACAGCGTGTCTCATCTAGAACCTATGCCTTGCTCTGAAAACCTACAGCAGTGGTTCTCAAACGGCACTGTTTTAAAAGTGTTTTTAAATGTCACATATTTTATAATGGCATACAGTTTTGGATCAGTTCACTCTAAAAAATGCTGGGTTGTAGTAACCCAGTGTAGGGTCAAATATGGACAAACCTAATGCTGGGTTAATGTAATTTTTTTCAATTAAATTTAATGACACTTTTTAACCAAACAGTTAGGTTTGTCCATATCTGAGCCAATATTGGGCTACAACAACCCAGTATTTTTTAAAGTGTATGCTTTTTTATATTTCTGAAAAAAGTCTCTTCTAAGAACTAAGAAAACAGTACTTAGTTTTCCACTGCCACGGCACAGTTCAGGTAAGCTGTACAATTACCAAAATATGACGTACAGGAATATATGCTACTGATTACCAATTGGTCTGAAAGAAATGTCACTGCCAGTGTCATTGGATTTGTGACACGAGACACGAAACCTCCTACCGTATATTTAAATAGTCAGCAGCAGCCACTGCTGTACTGCTGGTTCACACGTCTAAACCGTTTTTATACCACTGCAAGAAAATAGACCTGAAATGGCAGCATCATAGTTGGTCAGTGGAGGAGATCCAGATGTTTCTCTCATTGGTAGCCGACGCAACTATATTGATTATCCCACCAACCTTAAGCAGTACTAAACTGCAGTAAAAATGTGAGATGAAAAATGGCTTTACTGATCACAAACTTTTGACTGGCAGCGTATTTCTTATAATTAAATTCCTCTAATTTTAATGTCATTTTTAATGTCTCAAAAGTGTAATTTTAAGATTAAAAATGTATCCTTAAAAATTGAGAGCCTTAGAATCAAAAAGGTTAAAAATGACTGAATTAAAGACTTTAAAAACCTTCAATAAGACATTAGTTTTTATGTGTCTATGTACTGTACCATTTGGCTGTAATGTAACACAACGGAAATGTTTCAAGGGGACCCAAAAACGTGACGGACCGGCTGGGATTTGGTTATTGTTCTGTGACTATTGCACAGTTCTGGCTGTATCACTGTCTCTCCCCTCTACCAATAGCTGGTGTGTGGTGAGCGCACTGGCGCCGTTGTCCTGTGGCTGCTGTCGCATCATCCAAGTGGATGCTGCACACTGGTGGTGGTGTGGAGAGACCCCCCTCATGATTGTGAAGCGCTTTGGGTGTATGACCATACACGATAAATGCGCTATATAAATACATCATCATCACCATCATCACAGTGAGATCTTTGAAAGGTGAGGTTTTTTTTGTTTATTTTTAAATCCTGATTACACCATTCCCTTGTCTTTTGTATAATATTAGCCTAAATAACCATAACCTAAATAGCCGGGTCCGTCACATTTATGGGTCCCCTTGAAACATTTCCATTGTGTTCCGTGCTACTTGCATGTGTTGTGAGAAATTGCAGCGCATTTTCTTAATTTGTTTGCATTGTGAGAATTTGCAGCACGTTTTCTTAATGTGTTTGTATTGTGACGATTTCCAACACGTTTGAAGATCTTTTTTAATTTGCTAGTGTTTTTTGTAATTGCATGTGCTTTCTTAAATTGCAGTACGTTAAGCTCTCTCGGCCACTGTAGTAATGCTACCTTATGTAACACTGTGTTTTCTTTTACTGCAATCAAAATAGCAGACGTTCTACTTGACAACGAATTCACTTTGCAAACAACACATTTTTTATAGAGTGTGTATGTGTGTTGTAACAATGCCTCATTATCTGAGTGCACTTCAGAGAATGCAGATGACAGGCTTGTTTTGCAGTCTGTCTTTCAACATGCTAAATCACAGCTTGTCTACAACGGACATCTAGTTTATCACGTCTATGCAAATCTGACAAGCTCTGCGTTAACATGACATCAGTCATCATGTTGGTGAAAGTCTGTCCACTGCTCGTCATCACCACAGAACCACATTGAGATGTGGGTTGAGTGAGTGACGTGACCTGATGCTTGATAACACTGGCACATTTATGAGCTTTGTCTTGGAGTGAGGAACACGTCAATGCTTTCCAGTGAAAGCGAAAGACACTGTAAAATAAAGTCATGTTTCTTATTGTATTGCATAATCCATATTGTCTGGTTTGAATGCTTGTGGTTGCTTTGTATAATAATGAAAGCAAAGCTCTTTGTGGAGGCCTTACAAAGCAATCAGAGTGCAACGGACTGCCATTTCTTTTAGTACAATGTCTTGTGAGGTAAATGAGGCAGAGATTATACAGTATATACAATAGCGCCAACGTGGTGCATTATTTAAATGCAAAGCATATTAGGATGTAGAAATACTTGAAGCTGAAATAGTAAACGCTTGTGCAATATCTGAACAATAAAACAGATTTTAAGCACTGTTTTTTACTAAATGTTTGTGGCTAGCTTGAGAATGCACTACATTAAAAATATATATATGAGCAATATCACATGAGTAGCAGTGCGATATGGCTGTATATCGGATATATATATGGCTGTAGTGATGATATACAGCCATATCGCACTGCTACTAGTGTGATATTGCGTTTATACAACAGTTCGACGGCATTATTGTGTATATAAAAAGAAAATTAAACACGGAGTCTCTAAAACCCTTTTGTAAGAGGAACTACTTTTTTCTGCCGTTCATACACATCTGAAGCTGACTGTCAGAACAGCAGAAACTGTCGCTACTTCACAA
>CAIGQV010000919.1:9270050-9302220 GCA_903798115.1 Danio jaintianensis
TAGAACTAGTATTTGAATAATTCTCTAGCATAATGTCTAAAGTGATGACAAAACAGGTGATTTTGCTCACATTTTAAGATTATAAGGCTGAACGGCATGAAATGTATTACTCTGTTGCAATCGGGAGATCACAATAATTAACCCGGAAAAAGCTAGAGCAAAGCAAACACTACTAGATTACTATGGTATAAATACAGCATACAAAAGAGAGGGATCGACTTAGAATGTCACTTACCTGTTCTGTAATGATTTGTTCAGCTGTAGTTTGAAACATATGCTGAAAAAATGCAGTTTTTCTCCCCTAAGGACTTATTTTGCGGTCTCTGTCGCCATCTTGTGGCGTAACATCAACCATCTTTGCTCTGCTCAGTATGACAGGCTGATGGCCGCCAGCACGCTGAATCTCCGAAATTATGAATATTTAAAATAGGCACTATCCTTATAAATAAACTGCATAGTTGCAATCTAAACAAAAGTACATTATGTTGTCCAACAGCTACAATATTTGTCAAACTGTAGTCCTCTGCTTGCCACTCGTGTGGGCGAAGTAATACACAAGGGTGAAGAGGCTGTACGAGTGCTGATATTACTTTAATATCTCACGGCTATCAGCCAATCAGATTCGAGAACCAGACAAAACTGTTGTATAAACTTTAATAAAATATGAACTAATTATTCACAATAACTAAGAAATACAAAAATATACTTTAATCAACATTTTTTAGTTATTAGAAACAATATATCATCTGTTTTTATCTGTTTTATGGATGTTATTATTTTATGGAATTTCTTATACAGTATATATATTGTTTGCAGACTACAAAAAACTGGAAAACAGTTACATTTTCAACATTAACAGTTCAAGGTTCCATAATGCAAGTCGAAAACGTACATTAACAGAAAACACCTAATGTACAAGCAATGGGTTAGTGTGTGTAGTTTGTTGCACAATTACAGTAATTTAACCTTTTACTGTATTCTGTTATTCCTCTAATTGTTTACTTGCCCAATCCCAATTCTATTGTTTTAACCCTACCCCTTCCCCTTGGCCCTTGAAACAGAGTGTGAAGGAGAAGCGCTTCAAAAATTACCCCTAAGAAATGGGACAGCACTACAACACCCCCACACGTCATCATATGTCATCGCAAGCTCTTATGTCATATAAGATCAACAATGGCGACTGCTGTAGTTATTCCAGTTGCGTTATGTTTTGGTATTTATCTTCAGGAAATCACCGAAGGCAAAGAAATCATGTTATCATAAAGATATAATGGCCAATAAGCTCGTAACTGTACTGTGCATTTACACCGTGGCCATATTCATCTATGTAAACACACAAAAACAACAATAACTATAGTAAAAATGGCAATATTTCAATAAGAATAATATTGAAAATTAATTGTTGTCCTAAACGCCTGCAACGGTGGCACGCAACATTTCTATTTTAGAAATGCTTCATATTTTTCGCAACATCGCAGCAAAACCACAGCATATACTATTATTATATTTATATTTCTGTCATGTCGTGTCGCTTTCGGTGCAGACAGCCAAATTGCTTGTCGCTGGAATCTTGTCGCGTTACATGTTGTTAGGTCAGGGTGTAATACTATGTGATCATCTTTTCAAATAAACACATGAAATATATACACTGAGCATAAATAGAATGAACATACAGTACATTCATAGCAAACTAGAAACTAGCCCCTATTTTAAATATGCATTCAGTGTCACCCTCCAATTCTAAGGACGTTTCAACTTCTTTGCATTTCCTTCACCAGCAGAGCCCTGGTTCATATTTCTGACTTTATTACTTCTCTAGAGGCAGCTTTTCTACTGGCATCGATTCACTGCGGCTGTTTTATGCAGTCCGGCCCCTTTTCCATTCTCCTTAGGCCAGAGACACCAAAATAGTGTTTGTGGAATTTAACCGTAGTGTTGCAGAACAGCGCTTTTGTGTGTGTGTGTACACTTGGGGGAATGAGAGGAATTTGAAACTTTTAGTGCGGCGGTTGTAAGAACGCTGCTAGGTCTGGGTGAGTGACACTTTAAACGGGAAGCAAACAAATTCCTGGGAAGTTTGTGCGTAATTCCAAACAGAATATGCATGTGTGAACGCTTGTAAAAGTGACAGTGTGTGTCACAAATCGCTCACCTAGTACAGGACGCCCCTGCGGCAGATTCCAGAAAGTGATATCATATATTATGATGACATGTACACCTGGAAACTATAGGACAACAGAAACCATGTGTTGTTTTCTCACCGGTGCTGTACTGTGTGTACTGTAGACTGTGCTCTGATGCAATGTACATTTGGAATTTCTGCCTGCAACACTAATGTTGTAGATATTTATATGTTCATTCATTCATTTTCCTTCAGCTTAGTCCCTTATTTATCAGGGGTCGCCACTGCAAAATGAACCACCAACTATTCCGGCATATGTTTTACGCAGCAGATGCCCTTCCAGCCGCAAACCAGTACAGGGAAACACCCATACAATCTCGCATTCAAACACAATCATAGACTACGGCAAATTTTGTTTACACAATTCACCTATAGCGCATGTCTTTGGACTGTGGGGGAAACCGGATCACCTGGAGAAAACCCACCCGAACACGAAGAGAACATGCAAACTCCCGTATTTATATGGGTTAACCATTAACAGCTTGTTACAAAATGCAAAAAAGACAATCCCTGTCATCCTACAGGTGTCTATGAAAGTCGAGTACTCACTTATTGCAGGAAAATCAAAAAGATTTGATGGTTACAGATGCTCATGAAAGTTCTCTTTTGTTCTATTAGACTTTAAATCAGTACAATATTCAAGATAATACAGAAAAAGTCATTCTATACTGTAATAGCCCTATTCGGATGAAAATAGTTTCTCATTGGAACTCTCCATAGCTTCTCATTGATTAAACGCATGCTTTCAGTTGAAGATAATATTGCATTGGATGTCTGAGTTTGTAGTCCTTTGAACCCAGAACTAGCGCTGCACGATTAATCGAAAAAAGATTGCGATCTAGATTTAACCCTACACACGATCTTAATCCAGCTTTTTTTCTACGATTCAGCCAATTATATTTTCACGGTCAGGAGAGAAGCGTAAAGGCGGTCGCACAAGTCTTCACATACATTTTATATACGTAGCTCAGCAGCATAGACACCTCCAAATGGTGTTGAAAGTGTCGCATACTGTATTTATAAGGTGGAATTCACCCAAAAATGTAATTTCTGTCATAATGTAATGACGTATTCATGGCCGCGAAATGACACGTGAGCTGACGCACTGTTTGTTTACTACCGAGAGGACGCGCGCGTGTCCGCGAATGATCTCTACTTTAGTGAACAGAACCTGCATAGGCTGTGAATAACAGGTAATAAAGTTGTAAATAGCGTTCAGTTTGTTGCAAACTGAACTCAGTAACAGCAGCCATGACATTAGCCGCACTCGGCAGTGAAAAGTGAAACCCAACGTGCGCACATCATTTAAATGATCATATCGCATTTTAGAGTTATGACTACGACAAGCATTTGATATGTTTTTTCTTTCATAGCGAACACAAAGTGTTGTGCATGAAAATAAATGTTTACTGGGTCAGTATAACTACTCTAGCCTATATAATGTTGAATA
Organism: Danio jaintianensis; assembly: GCA_903798115.1. NCBI lineage: Eukaryota > Metazoa > Chordata > Actinopteri > Cypriniformes > Danionidae > Danio > Danio jaintianensis. The sequence continues at coordinate 9,273,683 of CAIGQV010000919.1, forward strand.
TAATGAAAAAAGGGAATCTGATAATGACAAATGTCTCATTCTATCAGTGAAAAAAAGGCCTAATAATGTTGTCAATGACAAATGACAAGCATACGTCTTAAACATAATAATTCAACTTCAGAATTATGAATAGTTGTATTCTGATGTCATCACTTTACTGTGAATTAACAACCAGGACATATTTAAAGTCCACCATTCCAAGTCTATACAAAATTTAGCATTAACCAACAGTAAACCTACACATAGGCCTAATTTTATTATTGTTGTTTTACCGTATGTTTGAGAAATAAAAATAATAATAGCTTACTCATATTAACCTTTATTTTACATCTACAGAATCGTGAGAAAATCGTGATCTTGATTTTAAGCAAAGAAAAGTGATTCTCATTTTAGCCAGAATCGTGCAGCCCTACCCAGAACTATGTCACACATATCAATCTCATGCTCAGTCAGTTATAATATTTATATGTAGGCTTCTCAAATTTGACCCGCAAGATCCAGTTTCCTGCAGAGTTTAGCTCTATACCTAATCAAACAGATTTTTTATGACAACAGCCAATTATTTATTATCGGACTGCAACAAAACACAAAAAATGCAGCTTTTGACTGCTAGTCAATGATAAACAGTCTGTACACTGACACAAACCTTCTAGCACTTCGGTAATGCATTTATATTTGTAATGCATGAGACGTCGCTTTTCTGATGCAAATGGCTGCAAAGTGCAACAGTACAGTGCATTTTAGTGGCCAAAAAGGATTTACAAAAAAACGTTTGGATTGATCTCCTTTAAAAGAGACCGTAATTAAATCAGCACATGACCTTGGTGTTTATCAAAAAGCAGTAGGTAATTTGGCCAGGGATTTTTACCTGGGCGCTGAGACAAAAACTGTGTAAAAAAAAAAAAGTGTATTTTAAACCTAATTGAAAAAATTAACCTAATGTTGGGTTTTGTCCATATTTGACCCAACATTGGGTTATGAGAACCCAGCATTGTTTGGAGTGCAGACATGCAAGATATGATCAAAAATGTTGTACTCGTTTAAACCACAGTATCTGATATGCATTATTCCCTTCACATATTAACTTGTCAAAATGATTCAAAGCTCAAAAATGATTCCAAACTAATTTACAAGCTGCTCATACATTGTATGGATGGCAAAAAATGTAAGCTTATAGATTTAAGCATACATTAAGCAGGCTTAAAAATAATATTACTTATGGGTTACTTATTTAAAATGTAGCATATTGATTTCTTCATTTATTCAGTCATTCATTTTCCTTTGGCTTAGTCCCTTTATTCATCAGGGGTCGCCACAGCGGAATGAACCGCCAACTTATCCAGCATATGTTTTACACAGCCTTCTAGCTGCAACCCAGTACTGGGAAACACCCATACACACTCATTCTCTCTCACACACACACACACACACACACACACACACACGCACACACACACACACACTACGGGCAATTTAGTTTATTCAAATCACCTATAGCGTATGTCTTTGGACTGTGGGGAAAACCGGAGCACCCGGAGAAAACCCACGCCAACATGGGGAGAACATGCAAACTCCACACAGAAATGCCAACTGACCCAGCCGGGACTCAAACCAGTGACCTTCTTGCTGTGAGGCAACAGTGCTGACCACTGAGCCACTGTGTCGCCCCTTTCTTCATTTAAATAAATTTTAAATTTCTCACACCCCTCATTTCAGTCACCAGCTCAGGCATTTAAGTGGCACAGAAATGAGGCGCTGAAATCTGTGTTGTGATTTGGTGTAGTCTTATAGGTACTAGATCCATGTTGGCACATGATTTAGTAGCCAACCATAATGATAAATAAGATATTTTAAACTGAAACTTACAGGCACATTCTGGACACACCAAAGACTTACATTACATTGTCAATTCGGACAATGACATAAAAAAATACAACCCGGCAACTTTGTTAAACCAAACTTGTACACTATGACTTCTATAAATTGCACAAAGCCAGCAATATCTGGTATTTTTGTATATAATATTCATCAGACGGTCAGTGAATGGTCACTGGAAGGTCTGGACCAGACACTATCAGAAAGAGCTTCTGGTCTGATAACACTATCAGGTTGTCCATGCAGTAATTAGATCGTGGTCTGTCCTCCAAACACAGACACACACCCTCCTTCCTCCTCCATGCATTCCATTAGGGTTAGCAGCAGTACTTGACCTCCACAATGTTAACAAACGTGTTTTTGAGCTTCAGTGAAGTTGTAATATTCCCGTTATGAGTTCTGGCTTGGTGTGGAACCATGCAGAGGATATTACAGACGGGGAGCTTTTGGAGGTTGTGAAGAGCTTGTTCCTGTCTGAACAGAGACTCTTTTGTACAGGCAGACTAACGTTTAGTACAGAGCAGCACCTGACAGAGAAGCCATTGATCCATTTCTAGCAGCCCGGCGTAGCTCAATAACGTCCCGAGCAAGAGAGAGAGACGCCCAGGGAGCCCGACACAGTCAGCTGTCTGCCGGCCAGCCACCCCTGATCCTCCCTGGAGAGCTTTAAGAAATGTTATTACGCCAGTGGCTGGACTGAAGCTGCAGGCCGAAGGGTCAAATGAAAAGAAGTAGGCTTGTGGTAGACTTCTTTCTGTAGCATACTAGTGCTGTCAGGATTCAGAAAAAAACGATAGTCGGTAACAAAGGCTCCAGAGTAAAACTGAGAGTTTCCTTTTTTTAAAAACCAGTGTTAGTGCCACCTTTTGTTAGTGCCAGCAGTGCCAGTTAAAGTTAAGTGTCCTCTACCTGACATGAAAACAATGGCATTGCCAATCAAAATGCATACATTTTTTTGGATGGTTTCTTACACGAAATTACATTTAAGCATGTAGCAGAGACTTTAGAAACATGATTTACAGTCTATGCAATGTGCACATTTCACCAATGCAAGTGTTTCCTGGAATCGAATGCATAATTGTTGTGGTACTATAATGCTATTGACCTTATTCTGCAATGCGGAAGTGCACTAGTTTTTGTGATTGTTTTAGAACTTCCGATTCAGTTGCCTATGGGAGAAATGAATAGGAACTATAAATGTCAGAAAACAGTCAAACTACTTGCTCTGCAAACAAGAGTGTTCATGACTATACAGACAAAGTATAGTAATATAATAAGAAAACATCAGTTTGCAACATAACAAGCTGTTTTTAATGTCTAAAAATGAATGGAAGTGAATGAGACCGGAAATCTCGAGCCGAAAAGATTCAAATGGCTGTGGCCCCTCGTACATGAAGACGCTCTTATGAGTCGTATTTCAGGAAAGTTACAAATAACCCATACAATTGTATATGTTTTAGGACAGGTAGGTGAAATTAGGTAAGTATAATAGGTTGCCATTGAAGAGGAGTTGAACATTCCACAGGCCACAACAACCTGAATAACTCTATGTGAAGGAGATGTGTTGCACTGCGTGAGGCAGACGGTGGTCATACCAGATACTGACTGGTATTCTGGACCCCCAGAACCCCTCAACACAATAAAACTGCACATTTTAGAGTGGCCTTTTAGTGTGGCCAGCCTAAGGCACACCTGTGCAATAATCATGCTGTCTAATCAGCATCTTGATATGCCACACCTGTGAAGAGGATGTATTATCTCTGCAGAAGAAGTGCTCACTAACACAGATTTAGACAAACGTGTGAAAAGTATTTGAGAGAAAAAGGCCTTTTGTGAATGCAGAAAAAAGTTTTAGATCTTTGACTTCAGCCCCTGAAAAATGGGAGCAAAAACAAAAGTGTTGCATTTATATTTTTGTTGAATGTATGTATGTGTATATATGTATAAAACATTTTGCCCATACATTTTGCTTTCCAAATTCATAATTATCTGTACTCTGTGTATATGGAGAAGCAGTAATGGCCAGAAAATATACAAAATATTATTTGAAGTAAGTAAATATGACTCCCATAATTTATTTTACAGTGTCTTGAGCTAAAACCATGAGCTTTAAGAAAAAATAAGTATTGGATAAAAACTTGATACAACAGAAACATTTAAATACCAGCTATTCATTTAAATATCAGCCACTGCACTCCCAACTAAATGGTAAGGGTTATAATCTAATTAATACATATTTAAGCTATTTAACATTTTTAAAAGTACATAGGCTGAGTGACTGATGTTGTTGGTTTGCACTGATTAACTGACTTTCATTTTCAAACCGTTTGCTAGTTATTTAATTTTTAAGATCTGAGGTGAACTATCTGCTGCTGCTTTCAGTAGTATGGCAATACATGTCATGTAAAATGGTAATCAAACTCACACTGGTAGAATTTAACACTGAATAAAGCACATAATCTGTACCTGAGAGGATAATTGTCATAGCAGTTAATGGTGTTGTTTTGACGATGTTTCTAAAATAGAAATTTTGTGCATCGTTGCCACCAGTGTATAGGGTAAGTTACTTTAAAAAAGTAATCGATTACAAATTACTGACTACTACTCGAAAATTGTAATCTGATTACATGACTAATTACCTCATGTAAAAAGTAATCAGAGTACTAATTACTTTACTTTGAAGTTACTTTTAAAACATAAAATATACCTATAAAAATACAAAATAAACTGCAGCTCTTTCAGTAATTTAATACCACTGAAACACATTACAATGTTTTGTTTACAACAGCTTGACATATTCAAAAGACTTAGAGTTCACCCACAACTTAAAATTCTCTCATCATTCACTTGTTCCAAACCTGTTTGTCTTTTTTATTTTTATTTTTTTTTTTAACACAAAAGAAGAAAACTGGATACCTGTAACCATTGACATCCATAGTATGGAAAAAGCACTGCAGTGTTTGGGTGTTCTGTGTTTGTCTGAGGTAATTAGTCTACCGAAATGTGTATATTTCATACAAAGTATGAAGCTGATCGGTCAGTTCTTGTCACGTGACTCGCGGTTTTCATCTAAGTGTGCCTGGGAAACGCGAGTGTGCGCAATATGCGTTCCATATGCGCGCGTGCGCACAAAAGACAAGATATGTGAACTACCCCAAGCAGAATTCAGAACATTCAGAAGATACCCTCACCCCCGATCCTGTACAAAAATCCAATTTAGCCTGTTTAGGCTGAGTTGTGCCGCCGTATTTTTGGGTGCCGGTGTCCTCCTTGGTGACGAGTATTGTCATAGAATGCTTTCTATTCAAGTGCTTGAACAAGCTGGTGGAGTTAAAAGCAGTTGAAAGTTCTTTAGAGACTGGACATGCATTGCACTGCATTTCACAGCAATATTTTTGTTTTTACGCTCAAGGAAATCAACATAATGTCTGTATTTCTACTTAAAGAAGCAACCTCTCTTGTCAACAATCATTTCAGCTCGCGTTCTCCAGCAATTTAAAAGCGCATGCTTACTACTGACGTTGCAGCGGAAAACGTGATTTAAAATAAGCATTTTTTTCTTCTAAAACCTATAATTGTAACGCAAGTAATGCAATTACATTGACTTTAGTAAATGTAATCAAATTACACGAATTTTAAATGTAATTCGTTACATTACTGCGTTCCTTAAAAATGTAATTAGAATACAGTAACGCGTTACACCCAACTCTGGTCGCCACAGATGATTAGGACAAAAACTTCACATATATTTTAACATAAAAAAGACAATTTATCATGTGTCGTGTTGCACATGTAGTTTGGACACGGTGTAAGAATTTTTTATTTTGATGAATTTCTTGCTTACATTGTGTTCCTTACACCAGTTTAAGCTAATTTTGTGTTTTTTAGATGATAACCTGTTGAGAAAGAACAATCAGGCAGTTATGATGCCTGTTAAAGGGTTAAATGACATGCACTGGGTTGTTCTTGTTCAACATGTAAATGCTCTGAAATGTCATTGAAAAAAAAAAACGACAACTGGTTGGTCTTGCTGGTAAGCTTCAAGCACACAGCCAACAGTCTGACTTTGTGATACTACTTGGATCTTGTCAAAGTTACTGCACCTAAAGGTTTCTGGGTTCTTGCACAAGCACTGAAACCAGATGAATCAATAATCTAATCATCAAGCTGATGCTCTCACCACCAGCTCTGTGTGCTGCAACTGCTGCTATCCATCAGCTTAACTGGAGAGAGCCGGTGGGTTTGAATACTGCCGGAGTTTATTTCATGCTGAATTCCAGGTGTCAGCTAGAGTATTTCAAATATTCTGTAACGTCTGAGCAAGCTTCGATTAATCAATTTAGTATGTATGTTGAAGAATTGCTCGGATGGAAAAAAACAGAAATGATTAGCAAAGGTCAGCCCTCATCAAAATGCACAAGACGACAGTTCGGCTAATTATAAACTGGAAAAGCCATCAAATCCTCGGATTCATGAGAGGATTTCATATTTAAACAGTGCAACCAAAATGCGCTTCAGCATTGCTGCAAGTTGTCAAATCTCTGGCAGGTTCCACCAAATGTCACCCTCTGGGCTGTCTGTAATCTTCAGAAGGATAGCTTCCCTCAAATCCACTATCAATTATCATCGAAGATTATTTTTAGAGACTTTTCGGTTTTCTTTATCAAGCCAGGCCTCAAAGCTCTGTTTGAACAGCTTGCGGGAAGCGCGGCCATGTGTGAGCAAAGGCCACGGATCGAGATGAGACTTTTCAGTCACGGCTCGATAACCACAACACAACTGCAGGCACATTCTGCACAATCTGCATGTCATGCTATGTTAGCATGACACAACAGATGTCAGGTGTTTTCAATTAATGGTAAAAGGCTTGATTGGGCTCCCGTCACTCGTGTTTATTGAATTGTCACGTTTCTGCAAATGCATGGCCCAAATGTTTGTTTTGGTACTCACATGCTTGTAATTTCCAAGGCGGAAAACGGAGTGTTTTGTGCTGTTTTATTTCCCTCTTTCTAGGACACACACACACGGTAAAGAGGAAGGGAAGAGCCCTTGTCAAGGACAGGAATGTGAATGCTCTGATTTCCCCTTTTCTCTTTCCCTCTCTGGTGAAATACTCAGATTCTGTATGCTTTTTTGTCTGCTTTTAATTCAGTCCTCTAAATAATAATAATTAAAAAAAAGCTCTAAATCAAAAAAGCACCCCCAAGCCATGTTTCTACCAAGGGTATTTTCAGTCAAATGTTTTTCTTGTTCTTTTTTAATGATGCAATTAAACTAGGCATTCAAACAGTCTGTGAAGATTTCACTACACTGTAAATCATAGCACGTTAGTATACCTCAATATGTAATGTTACATGTACATCAGGTTTGTTTAACAAAGTTACTTTTTAAGTTTGTATTTTATTATATTATTCTTATTGAAATATTGCTATTTCTACTGTTATTACTGAACTAATTCTTACAGTTTTAAACATATTAAGAACTCAAATATTTTGCACATTAGAAAGTGGTAATGCAACTCTAATCTGCATGTATACATTAAGCATCATGTGTAATTACTGCCTATATTAATATTGTGTTGAAACACACACACATACACACACAAACACACACACTCACGGACAGAGAAAAAAACCAAACATATTTTTAACATTCATTCATTTTCCTTTGGCTTAGTCTCTGATTTATCAGAGGTCGCCACAGCAGAATGAACCACCAACTAGGGGCAGTCGTGGCCTGGTGGTTAGAGTGTTGGACTCGTGATCCGAAGGTTGCTGGTTCGATACTCGGTACCAGCGGGAATTGGGGGTGGGGGGAGTGAATGACCAGCACTCTCCACCACCCTCAATACCACGACTGAGGTGAGTCCCTTGAGCAAGGCACCGTTCCCCCCAACTGCTCCCCGGGCGCCGCAGCATGGCTGCCCACTGCTCCGGGTGTGTGTTCACGGTATGTGTGTGTTCACTAACAGTGTGTGTGCACTTGGATGGGTTAAATGCAGAGCACAAAATGGGACACCATACTTGGCCACACTACACTTCACTTCACTTCACTTCACTTCACTTCACTTCAACTATTCCAGCATATGTTTAATGCAGCGGATGCCCTTTCAGTATGGGAAACACCCATACACTCACATTCACACACACACTCATACACTACGGCCAATTTAATTTACCCAATTCACCTATAGCGCATGTCTTTGGACTGTGGGGGGAAACCCACACGAACACAGGGAGAACATGCAAACTCCACACAGAAATGCCAACTGACCCAGCCGGGACTCGAACCTTCTTGCTGTGAGGTGACAGTGCTAACCACTGAGCCCTAAATTCTGACAAATACAATGCTGGCTCTATCACTTGCAGTTACTAAATATGCAGTTAGTAACAATCTACTACTTGACTGTAATTATCATTTATCATATTGATTTGAATTGGTAAATCTTATGCATTGACACATCAAGAAAATCTGGCATGACATATTGCCCATTAACAAAATGTATTATTTTGTGCTTAATAATGTGTTAACACAACAACGCATGGTTAAATTAATTAATAATTAATAATTTACTGCCATTTTGTCAATAATATGCTTTAAATTAAATGTTTACTGCACTAACTGCACTTATTATAAGCACTATAAAACTGCAGCAATATAAATTTTGGAATCAGATTTCACTATCCTGATTAAATTCAATACTTCACCACATCACAGGATGCAAAGCCTACAAGCAACATGGTTTATATAAGAATTTTCATACATTTCTAACTGTTTTGTTGGCAATGGCAGCCTATAATGGCGCTTATAAAACAAGACCTTCCATGACTTCCTACTGTTTATAAAAGCCGATTTTCTATGAAGGACTCGGGGTGTTTTTGCCAGGAAAAATATGTAAGATTTATATATGCTCCTGAGAGTCTCTCTTCTGTTATTTGACACATGAAATGAACAAGATTACACCTGAAACAGACCATTCTGTACTGTATTGTCAAGTTAATTCAAACTGTAGTCAAAAATAGCAACACTACCTGACAAAAGTCTTGTCGCCTATCCAAGTTTTAGGAACAACAAATAATAACTTGACTTCTAGTTGATCATTCGGTATCAGAAGTGGATTATATGAAAGGCAAAGGCCTCTAGATTATGCTTACTTTACCAAAATAAAATATGATCATGCCTTGATTTTTAATTATTTAATTAGGACAGTAAGGTCTGTCACTTAACAGAAACAATGTACAGTATAGAATATAAAGTCTTGGTGCAGTGGAAAAATAATTAATATTGTGTATTACTCCCATGAGCTTGGAGGACTGCATCCATACATCTCTGCAATGACTCAAATAACTTATTAATAAAGTCATCTGGAATGGCAAAGAAAGCGTTCTTGCAGGACTCCCAGAGTTCATCAAGATTCTTTGGATTAATCTTCAATGCCTCCTCCTACATCTTACCCCAGACATGCTCAATAATGTTCATGTCTGGTGACTGGGCTGGCCAATCCTGGAGCACCTTGACCTTCTTTGCTTTCAGGAACTTTGATGTGGAGGCTGAAGTATGAGAAGGAGCGCTATCCTGCTGAAGAATTTGCCCTCTCCTGTGGTTTGTAATGTAATGGGCAGCACAAATGTCTTGATACCTCAGGCTGTTGATGTTGCCATCCACTCTGCAGATCTCTCGCACACCCCCACTGAATGTAACCCCAAACCATGATTTTCCTTCACCAAACTTGACTGACTTCTGTGAGAATCTTGGGTCCATGCAGGTTCCAATAGGTCTTCTGCAGTATTTGTGATGATTGGGATGCAGTTCAACAGATGATTCATCGGAAAAATCTACCTTCTGCCACTTTTCCAAATGATTGACTAGAAGTCAAGTTATTATTTGTTGCTCTTACAACTGCGATCAACGACAAGACTTTTGTCAGGTATTGTAGATCTATATAGCCTATATAAGTCTAATGTGCATCTTTGGATGGAAACAACTAATGGCTATCAGTTATTTACAGTACATTATTCAGAATATGTACTTTTGTGTTGAACAGAAGAAAGAAACTTGAATAGGTTTTTAATAAATGGAAGCTAAGTAAATGATGACAGAATTTTCATTTTGGGTTAGACTATCCCTATAATATAATCAGTCTATGTAGCAGTTTTGCCACGTTTGTATTTCTGCACAAACATTGTTCTTATTATTCACTCACCCACTCGCAAACATTACTGGCAGTGGTGTAGTGCTGCACCATGCAAACTGAAATAAAGTCAGTGTCATTATTTTATGCAAACCGTCTCCATTCTATGTAAATGAGGCTTATTATAGCTTGCGACTTACAACAAAAGGCATACAATTAAAAGCATTTGGCATGCATTCAGCATGTTAAAGAGCAGGTTCAGGTCGCTGGACCGCAGTGGTGTGGAGTGAGGTTTGCTCAGTGCAGGAGAATTCTCAGTTATGTTGAACTGCACACTCTGTCGAATGTAAACATGTTTCAGATGTTTCCTCTAAAATTCCTCACCAGAAATAAAAATAGACTCAAGAGTCCATTGTTGACAGAAATGTTTTTTTTCTAAAACGGCATTATGCTCGCAGTGCAAAGCCTGTTTCATATCTTGACATCAGAGAATTATGCAAAGATATCTTTAGCAGCATCCATACAGTGTTTATGAAGGAGGCGATTCCACAATGCACAAACAAATGGATTGTTGGCTCAGCCTCAAACTATCCTCTGGAGTCATTAACTGGATATTAAAGGGATAGTTGTGTAATGTAAATTGTGTAATTTATTCACCCTTCACTAGTTCAAAACCTATCTGAGTTTATTTCGTCTGTTAAACACAACAGGAGATATTTTGAAGAATGCTACTTGCTGGGACCCATTGATGATGGTCCTAGCAACAATCAAACAACTGGCACTCAAACGATCATCTTTCGTGTTTAACAGAAGAAAGAAACTCATAAAGGGACGGAGAATAATTAAAATTTGGGGGCGAATAATATCTTTAATTGAAAATTAGCTGCACAGCATCTCGCATCCATAAAGACATTTTTATTTCAAAGTATTTCTATTGTACACTTTATGTTAAAAGTCTGGAATTAATATAATTATAAATACAGTCAAATTGTAAAAAAAACCAAAATGTTTAGCATAGAGCACATGTTAGAGTAATTGGCGGGTCATTCCACTGTGGCGACCCCTACAAAAATTAGGGACTAAGCCAAAAGATAGTGAGTAAGTAATAAACACAGGAAAATATGCTAATTTACTAATTACTAATATTACTAATAGATAGTAATTCATGTCAAACCATTATAACAAGCTTTTTTCAAGGCAACATGATGCTAATTTCATGCTAAAACATGCTCACTCATGCTAGCAATTTGTTGAGATTAATCAAAAGTGATTTTCAAAATAATCTGAATTTGAATTGTGTTAATTTGAATGATTAGCAATTGTAATTTAATAAAACTTTGAATTTGAATTTCTTAACTTGAATATCTGAAATTTAAAACAACAGATTTTTTTTAAGTCAGATTTTTATAGATATATTTTCAAACTTCAGGGCTTTTTTTTGTTCTGAATTCATACTGCAAATATCCAGGTTGCAAATATACAGTTTCAAGTTTTCAGGATGAATAAATTCAGAATATAAAATTCAAAACCAGAAATTCAGATTGTGAAATACAAATAATGCCCCAAACTATACCCAAACCTAATTGTTAATAATAACACAATTCAGATTCAGATTGTTTAGGCATATTTTAAGCTCCATACCTCCCAGCCCTACTAGCAACATGTTTAGCTATTCAAGCTGTATGCTAACATCTTGTTACTGTTTTGCTAAATACATGTTAAAACTTTCTAGCAACTTGTTAACTATTCCTAACAACATCCTAATTATTCCTAACAATATGCTAATTATTCCTAACAACATGCTAATTGTTGGTACAAACATGTTAGGAACAACCAACATGGCCAACAATTTTGCCAAAAAAAACTGTACTCATCTAGTTTAAAATGACTTTTGTTTTGCTGTGATGGCAAATCTAAATTTTCAGCATCATTAATGCAGTCAGTGTCACATTAAAGCATCAAAAACTGTTCAACAATGATAACCATTATTAATAATTGAGCACCAATAATACAACAATGACAAATCCGCATATTATAATGATTTCTGAAGGATCATGATGTCAGTAATGACCCATAAAATGCAGCTTTGCACAGGAATACATTTTCAAATATACTGAAATAGAATACAGCTATTTTAAATAGCAATATTTACTATATTTTTAACAAATGAAACAGTACTTAAATGCAACCCAAGCTCTAACATGAGCATGTCACTCATAGGTCAAGTGTATGTGACTTGAACTTATGATGTGCACAGAACTTTATATACTGAGAGAAGTAAAACCATACACTTTAATAAGCAATTTTCAAAGCAGAAAAGGCAAGTAACAAAAGCTGCCCAGATGGTGAAACACCTGTTCTGATGGGCCTTGACGGCGCCCTGGGGCTTCAGGCATTAAAAAGCACGACACCTTTAGATGAAAAAACCACCGACATTCCACTTCTGCTGCACATCACCTACATTCACAGGAACAAACAGCTCTGATACTGAGAACCTGAGAGCATATAAACATGAAGCTTCATTTATTTATGGCTTTTATTGCTGCAGCATATTCAGCAATACTGCTTTTGTCTGTGCTCAGTTAGTTTCTGGAAATTTCATGACACCGGCGCTTTGACTTCACAGTTTTAACATGACAACTTCTGTTTTAGCAAAGCTTTTCCAGACATTTTTCTCAACAATCCCACCCAGTAATATTACAAAATTATAGTCTTTATTTTAGATGGCATATCCACATACACCGAAAGTTCCAGTCTGATTGGCTACTGTTTACACTGTAAAACATGCTGGGTTCCACACATTTGTGTTGGGACAACATGAAGGAATTAAGCTAGCTTTTTTGTTTTTACAAATGTAAGTGGATTTAACATAAAACAATTACGTTATCCCCGAAGAAGAAAAAAATCAAGAATTGTGCTGTTTTAGCTCGTTTTAAATACAGTAAGTGGTTTGAACAAACAGCAAACATCATTTTTTAAGTGTACACTGTAAAAAATGCTGGGTTCCACACAATTCCTTCATGTTGTCCCAACACAAATCGATTAAGTTAACTTCATCCTTTTTACAAATTTAAGTAGATTGAACATAAAACAATTAAGTTGTCCCCCAAAAAACCTTAAGAATTGTGTTGATTCAACTCATTTTAAATAAGTAGTTTGAACAAGCTGCAAAAGTAATTTTTTGAGTTTAGTAAAAGTACTATATAAGTACAAATTAATTGACTTTTTCCTTAAAACAAGCTAAATTATCTGTGAAGTGAAGTAAGCAAAATAATCTTGTTTTTGCTTTGTAATAAGTTTATTTTGCGTACCCCATTGGCAGATTATTTTGCTTGTTTTAAGAAAAAACTCACTTAATTTTTCTAAAACCAAGACAATATTTTTTGCTTGTCTAAAAATGCTTTGCGATTTAACACATTTGAGATATTTTGACTAGAAACGAGACAAAAACTCTTAGTAAGAAAAGCATTTTTGCAGTGTTAGTGGCTGAAGATTTTATATAGTGATGCATTGATATTTAAATTAGGACTGATGGTTCATGATGAGCTGTTCCCCTTCATATGGGAACCCCAACGTGTGTCTGGAACCAGACATATTGGGAGTACGTCAGACGACCAATCACTCTGAAGAGTAAGAAAATGGGCCAATGAATGCCAAACATGAATTGGCAGAGCTCAGCTCCACAGCTGACAGTGATTAGCCATTAGTGCTATATAAGCTGCCAGCTGAGAAGCGAGCACTTAGAAATTTACTTCAGAGCCTCTCACTGAGACTGAAGAACCCTTCTGCTAAGCTGACTTCCAGAGAGAAAGCAGTATTACTCACCAATGTGGGAGATGACGCGACAGCGGCGGTCAACCTGGGCTTCCTGTCCCCTGGGCGTTTCACTGGTGTACTAAAAGAGCAGTTTTCACTAAAAGAGCAGAATTCTCTAAGAGAGCACACGGTCGAGCAGCGCGTCTTTTTCAAGAATGTCGTTCCGACCGTGCATTTCTGGATGCGGTGGTTTCCTCTCCCCGGATGACAGGCACGAGCATTGCATCACATGTTTGGGGGTCCAGCATGTTGACGCGGTGCTTGCGGACAGTTCTTGCCCTCACTGTGAGGGCTTGACTGTTGCACAACTAAGGTCGCGGCGCACTCTTGCATTAGGGTGCGTCACCCCTGCTGCTCCCCGCCATGCGGTTAGCACACAGCCAGGCCTGAGGGTTACAGTGGGGGCTTATCCGTCGCCTTCGGGCCCGCGGACCCCTCGCTCCTCATCAGTTGGCTCTCTCCAAGCTTGGAGTGGGAGTGCTGGTCCATCCTCCGGGATGGCCGCACTCTTATTAGATGACACCGGGGACGTGATGTCCATCGCTGCATCGGAGGGCGGGCTGACATGCTCCGATGAAGATCCGGACCCTCTGGCACCCTTTGGGGGGGTCAGCGAGGCCTCGGATTTGGAATCGGACATGTTGGCCGTGTTATTCCGGGCTGCTTCGGCCGTAGGTCTGGAGATGGCTTGTCCCCCAGCACCGCGGCCGGACTGCTTAGATGGGTGTTACATGGGTGCTAAAAGGGTGAGACCCTCCAAGCCCCCCGTCCCCTTCTTCCCGGAGGAACACAGTGAGCTCACGCAGGCATGGAGGGCACCTTTTTCTGCCCGGTCCTCGTGCGCTCCCGCTCTCACCACCCTTGATGGCGGAGCAGCCAGGGGATATGAGGCGATTCCTCAGGTGGAGCGCGCTATTGCGGTCAATCTTTGCCTGCAAGGCGCCTCCACCTGGAGAGGTCCACCCAGACTCCCTTCCAAAGAGAGATACGTTTTTATTCTACTAGTAAGTTTCCAACTCTGCGAACCCTAGAGAATTCCTCCGAGGCCCCCAGCACCCGACTCAGCAGAGGAGTCGAGTGCCTGGCTCAGTGTGATGACTGTATGCCTAATTGGTCTACCCACATGCTGAGGTTTGGTTCCAGCTATAGCACCTTACGACCCCCGATCTAAATTTCTAATTATTCCCATGTAATGGTAATTAAGGGCCTAGGGGACGTTGGAAAGTTGCGCTCTTGGTGATGCTTGTGCGCTCACGCTATGCTTGGCAAACTTCACATCAGGAGCGTGACGGGCTTAGCTGCTGTGGCGTTTTCCATACACTCTCCCAATATGTCTGGTTCCAGACACACGTTGGAGTTCCCATATGAAGGGGAACATCCTGGTTACGTCCGTAACCCACATTCCCCGAATAGGGAACGGAGACGTGTGTCTCCACTGCCACAGCACCTGAGTCTCCAGCTGTTAGCTGAGTAATCGGCTCTTCAGCAGGCAAATTCTAAGTGCTCGCTTCTCAGCTGGCAGCTTATATAGCGCTAATGGCTAATCACTGTCAGCTGTGGAGCTGAGCTCTGCCAATTCATGTTTGGCATTCATTGGCCCGTTTTCTTACTCTTCAGAGTGATTGGTCGTCTGACGTACTCCCAATATGTCTGGTTCCAGACACACGTCTCCGTTCCCTATTCGGGGAACGTGGGTTACGGACGTAACCAGGACGATAATTATACTCATATTATAAAAGCTAACAGAAAATAGGCCAGTTTTAAAATTTTATATATTTGTTTTATGAATTAATAAATGCACCCATACCCCCCGCCCCCCACAAATAAAAAATAAAAAAAACAACAATTGTCAAATGCTAAAAGTAGATTTAGGCATTAGCATTTTTTTAAACATTTTGATATTTGGAATTTAATATTTACGTTTTGCATAAGTATATTTGAGACACATTAGATGTACTGTAGCCTAAGGTCAATGAGCAACTATTGTAGTTTGTATTTATAGTATACATTTGTTTTTTCTTTCATTTTAATATAAGTGATACTCATTATTTTAGTGTTCTTTTCTCAATTTTAAAATCTAAAATGCATTTAATTCATTTTATTTTAATTTATAATTTTTTTTTTTTAAGTGAGTGTTAGATGGAGGGTCAGTAAACAATTATTATTATTTTTGCTTTTATATATATTTTTATTGTTAAAAAATAACATAAAAAATAAAAATACAATATTGTTTAATATCCTTATATACTAATATTTTGTAATTCACAATATGTTACCAATATATAGTTTTATCAGTCTTCCAGTAAGTGAAGTATTTTTTTAATCTTTCATTAGTCAATCTGAATGTCCTTCACCACAACATGCTGCAATGTCTCTTATGTCAAAGTCAAAAGATTCACAATCCAAAACCAGCAATATCATGACATATCAGCTCTAATAAATGTGTTACAAATAATAACCTTTGAAAAAGTGAACGCAGGTTACTAATACCGCTTTATCTGACATTAATCCGAGCTTCTTTTAAGCTACGGTGTCAATTATCCATTTTGACTTTAATGAACAAACTCAGTAAAGCCACAGTCAATGATTAAACATCTCCGGGAGCTCAAAGCACACTTTCGTAATAAGTCACTTCGGGATATTCAGCCGTGATATTCCTGAGATCATGACAGGCAGAGTGACAAGTAACGGCACGTTAACTGTTGTTGTCTGGAATTAGCGATTTTCTTTAAACAGGTTTAGAGAAGAATGTGAGACTAGCCTAATCCTGCCTAAAGCAGACACACTGATTGCTATCAGTGCATTTTAACACCAGGATGCAGAGGATAGAAGTCAACCAAGTCATTATATTCAGACAAACACAATTATTGACCTTCCTCGCATACTTGTGTCCACTTACAGATGGCCTTGTTTTGTTTAAACTGCTGAAATGGCCTCTAAACGGAGTGTGTGTGGCTACTATAAGGAATTTGAGCACAAGGCACTAATAGTCCATTAAGTAATAATTACATAGTCCATTAGATGCGTATGTGGGACATTTTTGGAGCAATTAAACAGCACTTTCGGTGAGCCCATATGCTGAATTAAATGCATATACCGGTCGGTCGATCCAATCAAACCCAGTAATGAGCTTGTAATTGTGAAAATTAAAGGAGAAGATGGAGATGCCCTTCTGCCCTTATGAGTGTTTAAAGTCAATACGAAATCAAAATAATTTATCCTGTTTATTTCCGTAATGTTTTCCAGTATAGTGAGGGATTCACTAGTGCATGCCATTCGATAGGAGAAACAAAAATGTTTCAGTGACTTTCAGCTAATGTCACCTACAGGTCACACAGGATTTTGGTTAACCAAGTGTTGTTAATGTTAACCAAATGCTAAATAAATACACTGTAAAACTGGTTGCCTTAAATTTTTAAGCTGAATCAAATTAACCTTATGAGTCATTTGAACTCATATTATATTAAACTGACTTAAAACAGCTTGCGTAACTTATAAAATTAAGTTAGAACATGATTAACTTAGTTTAATAAGTTACAATTAACTAAAAACATAGGTTATTATTATTAATTATATATAAATATTAATATATATATATAAACTCCCCTCAAGGCAGTTATTATTATTATTATTATTATTATTATTATTTAAAAATTACTGCATTACAAATAAAATGTTAAAATTTAATTTAAAAAAGGGGGAAGATAATTAAATAAATAATTAAACAAACCAAATATTTAACAATATTAACATTGTGCTTAATATACAGAGATGCAAGATAAGCTTCAAATTTTAACATGTACATTAGGGCTGCGCAATATATCGTTTCAGCATCGATATCCCAATGGGATCATTCGCAATAGTCACATCGCAGGATCTGCAATGTTGAGTCTGTATTATAACTGAATTCTTTCCAAATAGATATTCAAGATGAAATTGTAGTAATATCGCAATATATATCGCAGAATAAAAAAAATATTGCAACGTTAGATTTTTCCAATACTATGCAGCCCTAATGTATTTTGATTAAATAAAATGTCTAAATATAAAAAAGTAGTCATATAAAAAATTTATTTTATGTTTTTACATATTTATGATTTTCAGGAGGCACAATCGACTGCAAACTCGCATTAAGCATTTGCTCAAGTCTGGGTATGAACTTTTACAATTGAATAAACTCCTGATGGATAAAATCAATGTATGTCCTTCTTGTAAGTAGTAGAGTGTGCTTCTAGCAATGCCAAGGCTGTGGTTTGATTCCCAGGGAAAGCAAGAGCTTATAAAATGTGAACCTTCAATGCAGCGCAAGTCACTTAGGATAAAAGCATCTGCAAAGTGCATCAAATTGTCAAATGTAAAATGACTCTAGCAGAATGTCCAGTTTAACTCGGAAATACATTAACAGAAACACTACTTTATATTAACTTTAAACCTGGCTTTGTGTGTTGCTTAAATCTGTTTTTGTGTTAAATGAACTTTTCCAGGCTATCAAAAAACATTTGCCCTTTAGCATCCAAAAAGCACTGAGTCATTGTTTTGTCTCAGTGGATTAAGTGTCTAATGTTTAACACACAAGTGCTTCTCTGCTGCCCTTGAGCTTTAGCAATGGCAAATCAAAAGCAGCTACACAGAAACAGCAGAAGCCGTCGACATAACATGATGCTCAAATGTGATTATACAGTGTTGAGACAACAAGTACTCGTGTTAATGCTTCTGTTTTTTAAAATAAAGATAAGAACTCTATGGGTTTCACTCTGAAATCTAAAAAGAAAAAGCACGCAGAAATATACAGTAGCAACAGTAATGTTTCTCTATATTTTCATAACAATTATACATTTTGGATGAATAAATCAGTGCAGTGTGCCGGTTTACATCAGGATGAGGATTAGTGTCTGTTTATTAAACTGCAAAATGACTGTTGTGTGTTAATGAATGGTGTGGTTTCATTCACTTCACGTGCATTCAAGCATGCCTGACATCCTGGTGTTTGTAATGTTGTGTCTCGCTATATGTGGAGAAAACATGAGCTTCATCTCAGAGTCACTTCACAAAAATTGTTGCACTTGTGAAAATCTTATCATTTAATCTTATCATTAAAAATGTTTATCATTTGTGCAAATCTATCATTGCCTGTACACACATAAACTCACAGCAGATTCACAACAACCTGTCAAAATAAAACTTCAGTTTAACTTAAAGAAATAATAAGAGAGACACTGTAAAATGCGATTAGTTACTTAAAATGAGTAAACCTGTTGCTTTAAAAGCGAAAAGTTGACAGCTTTAAAAAAAGGAGAGTAAACCCATTGTAACTTATTTTTTATAATAATTTACTTAATAATTTTAAAGCAACAGGTTTACTCAATGTTTTTAAGTCAACTAATCACTTTTTACAGTTTAAATATTGACTACTATTATTATATATGTACTTCTCAAAGAAAAAAAAATTCTAATAAAGGTTTGGGGAGGGTAATAATAAAATAAAATGGAATTTGGAGGGGGGGGGATTGATTGAAAAACTGATTTCATAGGGCTCTAAGTAACAAGTTAAAATCCCTTTATTATTTCTATTTAAAATAAATCAATTTATTTAAGTAAAAACATACTGTTGTAGTATTATAACTGGATTTTACACAATCAAAAACAATTTAATCTGACTTTCTGAGAATTATTGTGTGATATTGTATAGAGTTGTCGAGTGTTTGAAATAAACCCTTCTGTGAGATGATACTGTAGTTGTGATTATTAATCGACTGAATCAATGATCAATCAATTAAATCTTCTGTTTATAATGAAATGCTATGGGGATTTCCTGGGTTTCTTCTTTGTGAGTGTTTGGAGTTTCTGTACGAGAGCGCCCTCTGGCCTTCGGAAGAGATTTACAGCTGATCACACAACCGTGGTTTCCTGACAAGATTTGCTTAATCATGTTTCCGATTTCATTTCAATTAATCACCCAGTCCTATTCCTGATTTTAAAATGCACACTCTAAAAATGCTGGGTTGTTTCAAAACCCAATTTGGATAAAATATGGACCTTTTTAACCTAGTGCTGAAGTATGATCAAATTTACCCAAATTTGGGTTGAAAAAACAAGCAATTTAATGGTGCGTTCACACCAGATACGGATGAAGCATTAAGCATGAGTGATTTACATGTTAAGTCAATGCATAGACACAATTAGACATTCTGCAGTGCTATTTGTGCAAATGAGGTGGCGCAAATAATGCAATTCAAGCAAATGACATAGTGTGAATCAAGCATTTTGGACATTTGATGCTTAACGTGTTATTCGCACAAATCGCTCGAGTTAAAAGTTTGAACTTTGACAGACATTTGCACCAGTAGTGGTGTGATTGACGTAGGGCCTGTAGTTGGTGTCCTAAAGGGAAATCCTCCTGCCGACACGGGACATTAGGTCATCAAACTGGGAATGGTTCAGTCGGAAGTACCACTAGCTATGTTTCCATCCAAAGATGCGAATTCAATTTATGCACAAAACTTGAATATCGCATATAAGACATGCAAATAAAGCAGCGTTTCCATCCAACGAGTCAAAGAGAACAAAATCGTCACTTCCTGATTAACTGGCACCAAATATTAACAGTAAAAACGGAATTTGCTGCGGTAGGAGAAGCTGCGTGAATCTTTTCTTTATTTAATAAATTCTTGCGCCTCAGAAGACAGTATGCTGATGCACAATGAATGCGTGGTGGTGTTTAAAGGCGTGAGACGTGGAGCACAGACGCTTTTCACAGTTCTGGAGGTAATTAATAATATAATAACACTAATACTGAAATGGTTAAGGCGTTTTAGAATGACCAAAACAATGTGGTCAGCCTGCTGGTTTATCCATTCACACACGTTTTTATCATCACATGATCTCTTATAACAAAATCACATGACTTTTTTTATGCGCATACTGGAATTTGTTCAGTAAAAGTGTTTCCATCGTACTTTATGTGCATCTTTTCTTATTGAATCAAAAGTTTATCCTACTCAGTTATGCGCATATGTTCTTTATGCACATTTTCAAAATTAATGCGCATGTTGGCGTTTCCATCAACAGTTTTTTATGTGCATATCCAAAATGCGGATAAAAATAGGTGGATGGAAACGTAGCTACTGAAAGCGGCTGTCATCGAGGAGCAGCTTCTGGAGGAGTTTGTGAACTCACCAAGCTGAGTGCGTCTCTGAAGGATCTGATGGACCCAAATATGGCGTCAAACGAATCTACGCCATTTTTCAGCCTTCCTAAAACATGGCGTCGAACGATTCTACGCCATTTTTCAGCCTTCCTAAAACATATAAAGCTCTCAATAAAATCCATGTTAGCCATTTTGCAACGAAACTGGAGTCGCCAGGCAGACAAACGCCTTCCCATGACACGAATCCGCATCTATTGTGAAGTGAATTTCACGCACGAATGAGGCGAATTTGATGTGTGAATGAAGCGAGTAAACTCAAAATGTTCAAGCATCCAATTTCGTGCAAAAAGTGCAATCTATTCGAGCAAACCGTGCCTTGTGTGAACGCCCAATTAGAGTGTTCATAAAAGACAGAATTAACAGTTTAGAAAAATTCATTTTTTACAATTATTTACAATGTCAGTAACTGAAAAAAAACATTTAAAGCCAGCACAGACAGAAACAAAAATGTATCCATCATCATTAAGCTCTATTGCATTACAGTTTTACTTTCCAAGGTGCTGTCAAACTACCAAAAGTTAGTTTTAGTCATCTCTGACTGACAGCACGGGCTAATTAAGCCTAATAGCTCAACCCACTTTATAAGGGTAATTGACAGGACACTACACAGCGTGAAAAGTCTTTTGACAGCTCAATACTGCCTTGTATAATCGTACATCTCGTGAACTCGGGTGTGTGAAATGTGAGACAACATCTCATAGGGATTTCCTGCAAACCTTTGTAGCGCGTCAACAAGATAATCGGGATAAAGAGGTGGACAAAAGGTCAGAAGACATTGACAGGATTTCACATTCAAGTCAATAAACGGCTGAACTAATCAACTCAACAGATAAATACTGTGAAAAGTGTAGACACAGGCGAAAAAAGGCTTTGCTAGCATGGAAATCACAACAGTTTGGGTAATTGAGCAAATTAGCAAACAATATAAATATCTGTAGAACAAAGTATGCAGAAAAGGTGCACTGAAGGGTTCGTCTAAAAATTCACGGCATTAAGTACGAGAATTTTGCAGCTGAATATAAATCATAACACAGCGCTATTCATAAATAATTACAAGCATCCCATATCTGCCCTTCATGCAGGCAGAGGAAATTAATCAGGTGGCGTTCAAACAGCAAGCCTGCTTTCAAAATATTCATAGTTTTCATTGCTAATTCCCAGCTCCATACGGCAGAGATGACAGAAGCGCTGTGACCTCATATCCTTCACACTCCGCAGGGTATCTGAGCATCTGCTGCCTTTAAAACCTCTTCGTGAGGCTCATTCATCGAAATAGTTGCGCTTTATATATGCCAGCCTTTTGATCTGTTGTTAATAGATCTGTTTAAATAGGTCACTTCATGGGTATTGAGTATTTAAGTGGCGTAAAGTCTCTTATGTTCAGACCTTGGGGATGGTGCTCTATATAAAGGAAAGTTCTCTTAACTAATCAACTGTTAATGGTTTTTATTGGGTGATGCTGATTTAAGGCATCAAACTAACAGAGACAGTAACATTGGCAGATTATTTCAGTGGTTATCTTTTAAACATTTAGTCCCCTCACAATATTTGATAGCATCATTGACAATAGTAGACATCAAATGAGACACTGCATGATATGCTGATAATTCAACTTAAAAAACCATACATCCATTCCATTCTATTCCATCCTTCCATTCTAACCATCCATCCATCCATCCATCCATCCATTCCATTCCATTCCATCCATTCATCAATTCCATTCCATCCCATCCATCCATCCAAAAAACCCACCCATCCCATTCCATTCCATCCATCCATCCATCCAAAAAACCCACCCACACCATCCCATCCCATCCCACATTTTGGAGAACTCTGTGAAATCTATTAGATTTTTCCTTACATTCCATTTTATTTTGTATACAAATTAAAACATGGAGGAAAATGTGTGATTATTTCTCAAAAACATATTTATTTATGCACCTTTGGGGTTTAATATTCACAGATATTAGCTCTTTAAGAACTGTGATTAGGCTACTTCATAAATCATAGGGCCCTAATATACAAAATATAATCTCACATTTGAAATGAGTGAGCTTTTTAATAAATACAAATGATTTGGAGAAAGATATTGCAGAGACGCTTATTGTAATTGTTGGAGACTCAATACATTTTAAACAATATTACCTCAAAACTATCATGAAATTGTTATATTGGTAATATATAATTTATTTTTTTTGGTTCATTACTTATGCTAACTTGGCTGAGCAGGTGTATGGGATATGGAATAATATATGCTTGTTAAGTCGTGACGTATGGAATACTGTTTCAGGGTCCAAGCCGCTACTTATTTGAATTGAGAAAATATTCGTTTAGGACCACTTTTTAGTCATATCACACATTAAAGTGAATTTTATATAAAATCATGATGTACACAACAGTCTCTGGACTTGCTGCAGCACAGACACCAATACTTTAACAATTTATAAAAAATGTATCACTTTCTGGCCATCGGATATTAGGCATATATATATATATATATTGCAATCATGATTTTTGAAAGTATTACATAGCTTTGTAAACATTTATTATTACCATTTGTTAAGTCTCCCCATACGTTTTGATATAGCGCTTGGACCCGGAAGCCACTTCGCGTGACGTCCCACTTAAGCTGATAATCCAAGTAGTCTATTACTTTAAAAAAAGAGCTGCTAAAAAAACAAACCACTGTGCTCGGTTTGTTGTAAAACACTTTTAGTATCTGCTAAAAGAAAAAAAAAAAGCCTTCATAACATTCAATTATAGAACTCTACAAAAGTTGCAGTCAAGTTAGGTCCACTTCACCAAGATTTACTGTCTTATAAACTGAACGCAGAACCGAGCAGGACCTCTCTGAGGGCCAATGAGCCCACCAGTAAAAGAAGACACACAGTAAACACATGATTTATTACCTGCAGGCTATTGAGAAGGGTGTGTTAGATTTATAAGGACTGGGAGCTTCTATTATATGAGATGATAATAGGCTGACAGAGAGTCTATGTGGAGATGTGAATGCGTACCACTGCATATTTTCACACTGAAATTAAGATGGGATACAGGTTTGATAACAGCTATACACACTTCTAACAGCTTAGCATACAATGAGAAACTATTATGATTAAGGAAGAATAAACTGTTTCTATATGAGACGAACATGAATTTTGAGCTATAATATATATATATATATGTATATGTGTTTTTTTTATCATATATTAATAATGGTGAGTTTACAAATTGTAAATTATAAATTAATGAATAGTAATTAATTAATTGCCACAGACCTGTATATGAATATGAAATGCATATTAGTTGATTCATTGCTATTGAGTGCACAAATGGTGAATTAATGAAAAGAAATTAAGAGGCACAGACTTGCAAATGAACTTTAAAATGCATAGTTATCAAAATGTGGAACATAAATTTTGGGGGGAAAGATACTGCTTATGAGAATCAATACAGGATTTACCATTCATTCATTCATTTTCTTTTCGGCTTAGTCCCTTTATTAATCTGGGGTCGCCATAGCGGAATGAACTGCCAACTTATCCAGCACATGTTTTACGCAGCGGATGCCCTTCCAGCTGCAACCCATCACTGGGAAACACCCATACACTCTCATTCACACACATACACTACAGACAATTTTAGCTTACCCAATTCACCTATAGCGCATGTCTTTGGACTGTGGGGGAAACCAGAGCACCCGGAGGAAACCCACGCCAACACAGGGAGAACATGCAAACTCCACACAGAAACCCCAACTGACCCAGCCGGGGCTCGAACCAGCGACCTTCTTGCCGTGAGGCGACAGTGCTAACCGAGTCACAGTGTCGCCCAGAATTGACCATATTTTTTTTTTTTTATAATAATTTTGCCATGCACTTTTAATAATAGTATTTAAATATTAAGGCATAATTAATTCCAAAAAAACATTTATATGAAAAAACCCCTATAAATGTGGCCGACCTGATATGTTATATCTTCTTTTGTGTTCCAAGAAAGAAAGCTATACAAATGTGGAACAACATGAGAGCGAGCGAGTAAATGATGATAGAGCTTTCTTTTATTTTGGACTAACTATTTCTTTAACAACTTTTGCAAGTGCGTGAAAGCCAAAAAAATCAGCCAAACAATGTCGTTTCATTGTCTTCCTGTGGTTTTCCACAGTGGTTCCCCATCAAAAGTAAACACGTCTCCAGCAGCTAGCCAATTCTTTAAGCAGCAGGATGCTGTGAAACGGTCCAAGCGCACACCACGAGACGAGCCCAGAGACAGCAGCGCAGGATGATGGGGGAAATACTCTGTGTAAAATTACACACTGCGAGCAACAGCTTCTCTGGCCTCGGGCTGTTGTACAAAGAGGTTCTCTGGAAGGCTGCATGTATAAACAACCATTTAGCATCCAAACTGAAACGCATCTAATAGCACGATACAATTCTCAAAGTAGATCTGTTCGCTCCATCCCGGGTGGGAAAAAAAAAAGCTTTTATGCTCTCAGACAGGTTGCCTCCAGAGTTTTCTGGGTTATTTTTCTTTGATTGTGCTGACAGTGTATCTTTGGGGTGCATTCTTGGACTGATTGTAGCTTTCTCTCTCATCTCTCTTAAGTGATCCTGGCAGCCATACAGGTCCAACACCTACACAACAGGCCTGAGAGGAACCCAAACAGTATCATCTCACCAGAAGCAGCATTTGAGCTCAATAATCATATCTCTGATTTCACGCCAATCAACATCAACCCAGATAATATTGCTTTGTTAGGATTTGGATGTGTCACAGTGTTGAATGTCTAACCTACTTTCCCCATATTTTAATGAAACACTGAACTCATCAAGCATGTAGATACTTATAATTTACTTCTAACAAAGCTTCGAGTCATTCTAACTGCCCTGCAGCAAATAAATATGAATTAGGTCATTATTTCTGTACCATTATCAACATGAACAAAAAACTGTTTTCAAATGTGTTTCCTGAACACTAACACGGTAAAAAAAAAAAGAAGTTGACTCAACTTAAAATTGTAAGCCAACTTGCTTCATCTTTTTTGAGTTGAGTCAACTAAATTGCCTATACTGTTCAGTGAGTGTTTCGGATGAGACGTTAAACCGAGGTCGTGACTCTCTGTGGTCGTTAAAAATCGCAGGATGTCCTTCGAAAAAGAGTAGGGGTATAACCCCGGCATCCTGGCCAAATTTGTCCACTGGCCTCTGTCCATCCCTATATGATAATTGGCTTCATCACTCTCCTTTCCTCATCAGCTGGTGTGTGGTGTGAGGTCTGGCTCAATATAGCTGCCGTCGCGTCATCCAGGTGGATGCTGCACACTGGTGGTGGATGAGGAGATTTCCCCCCAAAAAAATGTGTAAAGCACTTTGAGTGTCCAGAAAAGCGCTATATAAATGTACGAAATTATTATTATCAACTAAAAAAGCTCTGCAGCAAGTTGCCTAACAATTTTAAGTTGTCAACTTTTTTTTTACATGCCACTGGTCCAAAACACCATTTGAAAAGGTCAGACTTCTATTTTGAACCACGCTGGATCAACAATATAGGACTGTCACTATTTTAATTACGCAATTCAAATCAGAATTCAAGTTAGCTCCACCCTCACTCATTCTTGACAGATGTTTCGCAAAATTGAACAGTTTGAACAAAATTTTCATTACTTAAAAAGTAGCATACACAGCAGTTGATGTTTTACGTATTTCAGACGTTGAAAGGGTTTATTTAATCTGGCATTTGTCATCGTGTCATAGTCAAGAATGTAAGTGCATAGCATTTTGTCTAATATGAGATTTTATGAAGAATTACAGAAAATAAAACACAAAAATAAATGGTTTATAAACTGTACGTTTATAAATATGTAATGTGCTGCACTTGCCACAAGACGCAGCTATTCTAATGACAGACAAAACACTGAAATTTGTTCATTAAAACTTGATTTTGATCAAATGTTAATTATAGATTGCCATATGCAAGTGTCTGAGCAGTGCTTAATTATTTAATAAATTGTGCTTTCTTTTCTATTTCCTGACAAATGCAAAGTTTCTGTCCAGCACTGACAAATATTTATAGGATAAAATGTAAAAGAAGTACTGCATGTTAGTCTCTGGCCATTTTTAAGAAATATCTGAAGACGCATCTCTTTCATCAATAATCATTTATTTGACTAATAACAACACTCCCTATTTATTTGCACTAGATACCTTCTTATAAACACTACATGTATCTGGGAATACAGTGTGTAATTCTGAGTGTGCTCCACACAGGTGAGTGGGTTTGACAAACCACTTGTAGGAATCACACTCTTTTTCTCTCCATATGCACCAGACACTTTCCTACTCCATTACAAGGACTGCATAATAATAGTAATATATACAGTCAATGCCAAAATTATTCATACCCCTGGCAAATTCTGATTTAAAAAGTTACTTTTATGCAACCAGCAAATCGGAAATGACACAAGCTTCTCCCAAAAGATAATAAGACGATGTACAAGAGGCATAATTGTAGATATAACTATTTCTTAGCTTTACTTTGAATACCTTTATATGTATCATTTTGGGCTTGACTGTGTGTGTATATATATATTTATACAACAGTTCTGTCTGGTTCTTGAATCTGATTGGCTGATTGCTGTGCGATATTTTGCCAGTAACAGCACTCGACCCACCTCTTCACCCTTCACCCTTGTGTATTACTCCGCCCACATACGGTGACAAGCTGAGGACACTCTACAGTTTGACAAATATTACTGCTGTTCGGCAACATAATCTACTTTTGAGGCTTTTTTAGTCGAGAATGTAGTTGTTTAGATTGCAACTATGCAGTTTATTTATAAGGATAGTGCTTATTTTAAAATATTTATAATTTCTGAGAGGCAGCGCGTCGGCGGCCATTAGCCTGCCATATAGAGCAGACCAAAGACGGTTAACGTTGTCTATCCACAAGATGGCAACAGGACCGCATAATAAGCCCTTAGAAGATTAAAACTGAGTAAATTCTAACTACAGCTGATCAAATCATTATTAAACTGGTAAGTGATATTCTAAGTCGATCTCTCTCTTTTGTATGTTGTAGTGCTGTATTTACACCATATAATTGTAGTGTATTAAATGTGAGATGGGGCTCGCATATCAGTAATGTGTGTTGTGTTGGCAGAAAAAAAAAAATGCCCGCATGTGTTTAGCGTTTTTCCTTATAGCAATCTAGTAGTGATTGCGCTGCTTTTTTCGGGGTTAATTATTGTGATATCCCGATTGCAACAGAGAAATACTGTAGACTGTAATAGACTAATACTGTAAGAAGATATCTCTGTAGACGGATGGAATTTCATGTCACGTTCAGCCTTGTAATCTTAAAATGTCAGCAAAATCACCTGTTTTGTCATCACTTTAGACATTACGATAGAGAATCATTCAAACACTACCTCTTAAGTGACGTTGGTGAATTAGTAATGGCTTCTGCTGTTCTGACGTCAGCTGCAGATGTGAATGAATGGTGGAAGAAAGT
>CAIGQV010000919.1:9307220-9360352 GCA_903798115.1 Danio jaintianensis
AGGCTATTTTAATGAAAGAATAGATAAAAACAGTTTAGTTAATATTGATACTCAACATGTTTAGAGCCTTATGGTATAAATAATATTGGTATAGTGACACTTTAGTGTAAGTAACAATTCTCATTACCTAAGCCTACTGACTTATTAACTCCCTATTAATAAGATATTAGCTGTTTATTACTATTTATAAAGAATAATCTTATTTTACATTCCTAATTCTAACCAATATGCTAACTAAACCCAACTACCTTAACTATTAATAAGCAGAAAATTTGTATTTATTTATTTTTTGCTAGAAGTCTTTGTTAGTAACGATAATCGTAAAAGAAGTACACATAAAACCAACATGAACACAAATACTGAATTTCTAAGACCTTAACAAACGTGCTTTACACTCAATTGAAAATATTTTTAGTAACTTATCTCATTCTTACACTCTTAGAAAACGGATGTGTTGTTAATTGTTGGCTAACTGTGTAGCCTATGTCACAGTACGTGCAAGAAAAAAGCATCATAAGTCCAATAATATAGAGACACTAGCTGCTGAAACAAGTAGCCTAACCAACAACAGCACTCAATAACACAAAAACATCCTTACCTGTTGAGTTGGCCCGTTTGTCCTTTTTCTGAATTGGTAATGAAGTGTTTTAAAATACACAAACCAAACAGAAAGCGGAACTAATATAGTTCAAATGTACATTTGTTTGCAGATCTGCGCCGAATGGACGAAATCAGCAACTTTTGCCGCGTCTTCTTGTCCCGCTGGAGGAGAAAACCACCTGAGGAGCTTCGCCAACAGCAAAGGCGCTATTTTATGACTTCAGCTCAACGCTTCAAACCGGTTAGTTCGCAACTGCTCCCGAGCGAAATAAAAAAAACGTCGTTTTGACATACAGTACAAGTAATGAGGGTCGAAAACATCCAGTGAAAACTTTGCGCCTGTTCCAGCTCGACGCGCTTGATGTGTTTCATGCACGCCGAATGAAGAAGACACTTTGAGGGAGTTAGAGGGAGGTTTCTGGTTACCTGCTCAATTCCTGTTTGAGAGGCCAACCCACTACTGGCAAACGGAGTTTTTTTTCTTCATGAAACCCTCCAGGCTTGTTTGTATTTGTTTTTTTGGACTTGTTAAAAATTAACTGCTCATGTGGTGTGCAGTTAAGCAACCGTTGACCCATTTTATCAGCTATAAAGAGAGCTGCTGTTGTCTGCTGTAGTTCGTTATTAGAAATCAGACTTAGTTTTAAATGGGAGACAGAAACATGTCATGACGATAATGATACAAGATAATGAGGAACAGCCTTTGCTGAGGCCTACCATAAACATAAATAAGCCATAATAAATATCTATCTGGGCCGACGCGGTGGCGCAGTGGGTAGCACGATCGCCTCACAGCAAGAAGGTCGCTTGTTCGAGCCTTGGCTGGGTCAGTTGGCATGTTATTCTACATATCTATCTATTATTTTTGAAAAATGCATTAACGTATAATAAATCTCACAATATGCACACTTAATATAACAAATTGTGTTTTATTTGATTTGTAGCCTTAGTTTTGTTAAAGAACAGCAGCTGTATGCAGTTAGTATATTATATAGTTTTAGTAGTTATAGTAGTTTTATTAATAGTTTGCATTCATTTCTATTTTAGATTTGTGTGTTTTATGTATTGCAAATTTTGTTGTCCACTTTTACCATTTTTATAACACTTTACAATAATGTTAATTAGTTAATGTTGTTTATATAACTTGAATGAACAAAATCATTTATTTAAAAATGCATTCACTTTAACTAGCAAGCACAACTTTAAAAATTTGAAATTAACATTAACTATGAATAATAAATGCTGCACAACTATGTATTTTTCACTTTTAACTAATGGAATAGTTATAGATTTATTTTTGAGCATGAATGAAAATAAGAAATATCGCCTCGGCAACACTTATTTATAATAATAAAAATAACCCTAGATGCATGAACTTAAATTTGTATTTGTGTAAAGTGACTGGAGAGTGGAGACTGTAATAATGTAATATATATTTTTCTTTTCTTAAATGAAATGACTGTACTATATTTTATTTCAGTGCATATTTTGCATTAACATTTCATGTTACTGGACAAATCTTGAGCTAATCTATCAAAATAACTTATCATGACGGTCCAAAAATTAGTAGCTCAAATTTATATGTTACGGAAAATTTTGAAATAATTTTTTTTAAAAGGATCAAAAATCAAGAGAAACCAAAAATTTAGTTTGTAATTATTATTTTTATTTATTTCTTTGTAATATTTCGCATGAATTTTAAATGTATTTCCTTTCTATTTATAAAGATGTTTGGTGACTAAAATATTATTTTAATAAATATATCTGTTTAATAAATCTGTTTTGTTCAAATGCACCAAAAACATTGCCTATATTCACTAAGAAATGGATAAAAATATTCAATTTCAAAATGGGGTGTACTCATTTACGCTGAGCACTTGTATATAACAAAATTTTCCTATGAGAAAAATAAGATCTCTGGTAACCAAATCTCAATGATACTTCTTGATACATTTTCTACAGCGCAGACTCACACCTCAAATCTTATCTGATTTCTTACAAGAAACATACATTTGATCAAATACACACAACTGCTTCAAAATTCCTGTTTTAGGTGTGTCTACTTCACTTTGTAGAGCAAAACATTAAGGTATTGTCAAGTAATGTTTATCATAATATAATAGTTTGATTATAGCCAAGCAAGTCAAATTATCAGTACAGAAGCGGTGTGTGTCGGTGGCATCATTTTTGCACACAGCTTGTGTATTACAACAACAAAAAGAGTATTGTACATTGTGTCATGCTTGATGTACACTGGACAGAAAAAATCTACTGTGATAAGACTGTGTTGCCTTTCCTTTGTCTTTTATACAGTGTATTAATAATAATACAATGCAGGTCTAAATTTATCTTAGAAGATAAGAGAACATTTTTATTGTTTAATTATTTTCTATCCCACACTCTTTTTTTTTTTTACTAAGTAGGATTAAAAATCACATATTTCTTATGTGGCTTGATGATTTTGGTCTATATTTTTTATTAATATTCTTATCTTGCCTGTTCCAATGTCTTTTTTTATTGTTGTTTTGTTTCATTTTTAAAATTGTATGAATTATCCATGCCTGTCCAAAATTCCAGTGCCGTTTTCATAAAATTGACTTGGCCAGCGTCCACATAACATGAATCAGGGTGTGCAAGTTCAGGGCGACCTACTTTGAATCCCCGCCGCAATGCTCAGGAGGATCCCTATTGAGACAGCTCCTAGATAGGGTGAAACCTGTGATGTATGTGTAAGGATTGTTCCATTTCCACAGCATGGCAAGCATTTCAGCCTCCTGTCATCGGTTCGGTTTCCTTTCTGCCTTCAGTGTTTATCATCTGATAAAGATTGAATGAAAGGAGGGAAATGACAGGTCAAAACATTGAAAGTTGCATGAGAAAAGTGGCTGCTTTCAAACCCGCAGGCTGGAAACAGAGGCCTAAGATGAGGAAATCGTTGTAGGTCAAAGACAAAAAAGGGTTTTCAAGCATCAAAACAATAAAATTGTACAATTAAAATATTTAATAAACTAAAATATATTAGTTGAAGTCAAAATTAATTTATTTTTATTTTTCAAATATTTCCCAAATGATGTTTTAAAGAGCAAGGAATTTTTAACAGCATTTTCTAAAGTATTTTTTCTTCTTATATTTGTTTTATTTCGGCTAGAATTAAAACAGTTTTGAATTTTTAAAAAGCTATTTTAAGGTCGATATTATTAGCTAAATATAAGCTATATTAACAAAATTATAACTAATTTAATTAAGCCTTTAAATTACACTTTAAGCTGAATACTAGTAGAAAAATATCTAGTAAAATATGATGTACTGTCATCATGGCAAAAGGAAATCAGTTATTAGAAATTAGTTATTAAAACTATTATGTTTAGAAATGTGTTGAAAAAATCTTCTTTCCGTTAGAAATTGGGGAAACAAAATATATAGGGGGGCTAATAATTCAGGAGGGCTAATAATTCTAATAATAATAATAGTTTATTTTTAATATATTTTAATAAGCACAGGACAGAATAAGTATGTTATTTAATTTTTAATCTGAATGGCAATGGAATTTTTTTTACACTTATTGTCACAAATGTTGTTGTTTTTTAGCGTTGAAATAGACACTTAACTTGCATTTATTTAGCTTTCTCCGCATATAAAAACACATATACACTCACCAGCCACTTTTTAGGTACACCTGCCCAACTGTTCGTAAACGCAAATTTGTAATCAGCCAATCACATGGCAGCAACTCAATGCATTTAGGCATGTAGACATGGTGAAGACGATCTGCTGCAGTTTAAACCGAGCATCAGAATGGGGAAGAAAGGTGATTTAAGTGACTTTGAACGTGGCATGGTTGTTGGTGCCAGATGGGCTGGTCTGAGTATTTCAGAAACTGCTGATCTACTGGGATTTTCACGCACAACGCATGGTCCAAAAAGAGAAAATATCCAGTGAGCGGCAGTTCTGTGGGCACAAATGCCTTGTTGATGCCAGAGGTCAGAGGAGAATGGCCAGACTGGTTTGAGCAGATAGAAAGGCAGCAGTAACTCAAATAACCATTCGTTTTGAAGGCAAAAGGGGGTCCAACCCGGTACTAGTAAGATGTACCTAATAAAGTGGCCGGTGAGTGTATATTAAGAATATATATTGCCAAAAACTCTGTGAACTGATTTGTGTTAGCTTGTGCTCTTTCATGTTTGTGTTGACCTTCTTGCATATTCATTCCTTCTGTTGTTTTTAATTTGCATTTTTCATTTTTTTCTTGGAGCAGTTCTTAAAAGCAAAGCCCTGACTGTGCCTTGCCAACTAATTGACCCATCAATTAGTGTACTAAATTCCAGGGACATGTGCAGACTACAAGTTCAGATATTCAAATGTGCATAAGGCCAAAAATGGTGGGCTGCCGTAAGCATAGTGTGAGTGAACTCTCTTGATAAGGAATTTAACCATCACATATGTGAGACGAAGCTGTAAACAAACAGCAGAAGCATACTTGCGCCTGAAGGCAGCATCTAACGAAGCTCATAAGTGACTGATTTGGAACGCTCTGCATAAAAAACAACTCAACCCACCGCACAAATACAGTTCGTCACGCTGGGGCTCTGTACACAACTGATTTCACTTTTGAAGAGTTGTTAGCACGTTACTAAACTGAACGTGTAATAATGGTGAGAAAAAAACTCTCAAATAATATGACAAAGGTAATACTATTTTTTTACACATTTTGCTTATTTCGTCCACCAAATTAGATACGTACAGTTGAAGTCAAAATTATTAGCCCACTGTATATTTTTTCCCCAATTTCTATTTAATGAAAAGAAGATTTTTTTCAACACATTTCCAAACATAATAGTTTTAATAACTAATTTCTAACAACTGGTTTCTTTTATTTTTGCCATGATGACAGTACATAATATTTTACTAGATATTTTTTAAGACACTATTCAGCTTAAAGTGACATTTAAAGGCTTAATTAGGTTAGTTAGGGTAATTAGGCAAGTCATTGTATACTGATGGTTTGATCTGGAGACAATCGAAAAAAATATTGTATAAGGGGGCTAATATAACTGACCTTAAAATAATTATTTTTTTAAATTAATAACTGCTTTTATTCTAGCCAAAATAAAACAAATAAAACGTTATCCAGAAGAAAAAATATTATAGGAAATACTGTGAAAAATTCCTTGCTCTGTTAAACATAATTTTGAAAATATTTAAAAAAGAAAAAAAAATCACAGGAGGGCGAATAATTTTTGAGTTCAACTGTACTGTTTTGAGGGAGACTGAATATTAAATATTTACCAAATAATTAGAGAAAAAGTTCTGCTAGCATTATGCCAGCTTTCTTTTAATTTTCACGGCAAACACAAAACAGTTACTGCAGTGAAATTGTTGTTTCTTCTGTTCCTAATGTGTTGACTGAGGTTTTGCTTATGTACAGTTGAAGACAAAATTATTAGCTCCTATGAAAATCTTTTTCAAATATTTCCCAAATGAAGTGTTGTTTAATAGAAAAAACATATTTTTAAACATGATAGTTTTCTTCTGTCTTTGCCATGATTACAGTACATGATATTGTAAGTATTTAGCAAGATGCTAGTATGCAGCTTAAAGTGCAAGTTAAAGGTTTAACTAGGCTAATTTGCTTAACTAGGCAATTATGTTAATTAGGCAAGTCATTGGACAACAGTGGTTTGTTTTTGCATTTAAATAAAAATATATTTTATTCCAGTCAAACGTAAAGAATTAAGACTTTCTCCTGAAGAAAAATATAAAATTAGTGCACGTAAGCATATCTAGTGAACATGTGTATGGACAAAAAACATATAACATAACTTTCCAATATCTTGTTTTTTGTTTAACAGCAAAAAATACATTTACAAAAGTTTAGAACCACTCGAATGTAAGTAAATGGTGAGGAAATTTTCATTTTTCCTGAACTATTCTTTTAATCCTACCCCATACCTTAACTGCTATAATAAGTACATTAATAAATACTTAACTTTAGAATTCTTTAAAAATACTTCATTCATTCATTCATTTTCTTTTCGGCTTAGTCCCATTATCAATCAGGGGTCGCCACAGTGGAATGAACCGCCAACTTATCCAGCATATGTTTTACACAGCGGATGCCCTTCCAGCTGCAACCCAGCACTGGGAAACACCCACACACTCTCATTCTCACACACACACTACGGACAATTTAGCTTACCCAATTCACCTATAGCGCATGTCTTTGGACTGTGGGGGTAATCCGGAGCACCCGGAGGAAACCCACGCCAACATGGGGAGAACATGCAAACTCCACACAGAAATGCCAACTGACCCAGCCACGGCTCGAACCAGCGACCTTCTTGCTGTAAGGCGATCGTGCTACCCACTGTGCCATAAAAATACTTAATTCTTGTAATTGTTGTAAATGTATTTATCTGCTGATACAACATTTTGAAAGGTTGTTTGTAAGGTATTATGCATGCATTGTAATTCATTAAGAATACCTTTAAAGCATTAAACAGTATAGCTTTTAAGTTATTTAAAATGAGCTGAAACAACACAATTATTGAGATTTTTTGGAGACAACTTAATTGTTTTATCTTTAATCCACTTAGATTTGTTAAGTTAACTTGACCGATTTGTGTTGGGACAACAAGTTTGAATTGTGTCTGCATTTTTTACAGCGTAAGACAGTTTATATGGATTTTACATTTAGTTTTAATAGCAAACACTTTTATCTAAAGTAAGTTGCTCAAGCATTTCAGTGATGATATGGCAGTTCGTAGGCCGCGTCTGCCCGTGATTGTGTGTTTTGACTTGGACAAAGTTTATCCTTTGACTTATTATCAGGACAACACCGACTCAAAAACAAAAAGCAGTATGAAAAACTTTCAAAACCAAAACTTTTCAAAACCTTCAATTTCAAATAACAAATAAGCAAATTAGAATCTATGTATAGACAATCCTGTTGTTTGATTCAGATTTTACATTGATAGTTCAGATTTAAATACATTCTGCTCATGCATTGTTAAAGGCTTTCTCTGCTTTGATTAGCTTGACTGCTGCTGACCCGAAACGTTGCATTTTTCGCATAGATCGTCCGAAGGATCCGTCGATGTTAAAGAGTGTAAGGGAACTCGTCTCTCTCTCTCGTGAGGCATGGTGCCCGAGTTTCCATGGGAACTGCAAATCTACCTCCCGCCCTACATGTAGACCTTGTGATATTTTTTAACAATGTCATGCAGCAGCACTAGCTCACTAAAAGCAGTGGGTTGATCAGAGTCCCCTCCCTCTCTCGCTCTCCTATTATTTGCATGCGTGTACTCACAGCTTTTCAGCTTCATCTTTTTGTTTTATAAAGCTACTTAATACACCCACAGCAAACGCAAGTGTGCCGAATATCACACATTTATGACAATGATTCTATACTCAAAGTTCTTTAGATGGCTATGCTCTAAAAATCGATAAATGTTGAAAGTGTGTTAGAATTCAAAAAGCTTTGTTTGATTATTGTGTTAATACTTTTAGGTTATCATGTTAATAACTTTTTAGGGCTGTTTGCATCTGGTCACTTATTTTCTGACCAGATAGCTATCTGGTTATGAAAAAGGCAGGTGTTGCAACCCAGGCTCGTTCTGAAAACGTACCCCTATATACATTTCTGGAGAGCGCCAAATACGTGCCAGGAGGTACGTTTCTTTTTTGCAGTTTTTGTTTTCACGAAACCGCCAGAGGCCACTGTGTACGCTTTTTGAGATCTCAAATTTCTCTCGCGAGTGCCATTCGTTTTCAGAATGAGCATATGTTGTGTAAATGCCACCTGAAACGCGTTCGAGATGGATATAAACGCAATTGTTCAAACCACTTAAGAAGGTGGTTTGAAACTCATTCCAGATTAAACTGGACAGGTCTAAATGATTCTGGTTGTTGAAAGCACATATGTAAATTTTACTCTATAAAACAACTTTAAAAAACAAGCATAAGAGCGTGTTATAGGCTATATTACATGTTAGATGTAACAGCGCTAATGTATGCAACATGCTACACAAAGCCACAGGTGACAGTTTGGGAGATTTGTTTATTTTTAATAAAAAACAAATTTTCCTTTCATTCTTTTTTTAACCAGTTGTTAACTGTTAAGTGATCAAATTTGAACCTTAATATCAAATGGCAGGATTAATGACAGTGTCACATCATAAACCTGCAGTGCCTCTGTGAATGGAGAAGAAAAATAATAGAAAAAAATATAGCGTATCTTTCGTTTAAAAAGGCACAATGTATTGATGCTAAGAGTGTAGGTTATACACAAATTAATGTGAACCCTTTACGACAAAAATAGATTTTTCATTTAGTCATAATGATAGTAATTGTGGAGTCCAGGTTGTATGATTGGAATGATGTTTTACTGTAGCACGAGTGAAGTACAAAGCCTCTTGTAGCATACATGAAATACTTTGTATGGCGAATAAGATATTTAGCTTATGTTTCTGCAAAAAATACTAATAATAATTAAATAAAAAGCGTGTATCTGATGCTTTAGTTGACATATCCTTAGTTTAAATTGCATATATTACAGGATTTGAAGATCGGATTTGTATCCGTTTAGAGGAGACACATTTATGTGGCCAAATGTACTATGAATGGAACTGTTTTCACAATTCAGACTATCTGAGAAATTCATGAAGTGACCAGGTGTAAACAGGCCCATTTACTTAACACAAACTAACAACTCCAAAACAATTTAGCTTATTGAATCATTTGATCTGATCTTTTGATTTAAGTACTTGAACTACACATTTTTTTCATCAGGTTACATGACATTTTTACCTGCACACTATTCAGTCAATGCAATTGATTTATTGATTTTATTTTTTTCATAATTGCATTGACAAAAGTGTTTTGTTTCCTATCAGCTTGTCCCAGCATTTTGCTTTGTTCTCCTGTTTTTCATTCCCATTTCATTATGCGATTTCGCAGGTCAGAGTTCACCAAGCTTGAACTTTCAAACGTAGCGACATGCGAAACTTGTCGCACGAGCTTGCGTTTCCAGTTCGCATGCATATGAATGGAAGTCTATGAGGCAAAAAGTGTAGTGTGACCACAGCTATACTCTGCTTTATACTAGCATGAAGATAGATTTTGGATTTGAGCTCATCCATGAACATGAGTTTTGCAGGAGTCAAATAGGATGTAAAGAAGACCACAACTTCCAAGATTCCACACTCAGTCACATGGCGTAATAAAAAAAAAAGCAGTTTGTTATGAATACGTGCGCTCTAGTGGCGAAAATGATATACTGTGACATTTTTGAGTCTTTTACACAGTGTAAGTCAGCAAAATATGTTACATTGTTCCTAGTGGTTTTTGCATATTTGAATGGGAAAAAAAATCCTACATATTGTGCCTTTAATGAATTAGCCTGATCTTTGCTCTCAAACGCTGGGACATCAATCCAGCTTGTTCGCGTTACATCTCGTAATGTGGAGAGGGGTGGCGCTGATGCCAATGGCAATGTGTGTGTGTGTCGAGAGAGAGAAGGAGGAGAGAAAAGAGAGAGAGAAGTGTGGCAGTATGCCTCTGGTGAAGAGACAGCCGTTTACACGTAGAGAGCTGAGTTAAGCAGGTGCTGCTGTTTCATTCACACACTTCCAAAACCACTTGTGCTCCCGTCCAGCCGGAATGGGAGTAATATAGCACCTTTTACTTCCATCACTGCTACTACCATTAGAGGTAAGCTCTCTCTCTCTCTTTCTCTCACTCTCGCTGATGTGTTTATAATGGTGAATGTGGGCTGTGGGCAGGCATTTGGGCAGCTCAATACGCCGGCTGTAATAGATTCAATGCTTTTGAATGCGAAGGCAACAGAGGCGGTATTAGATCAAGGCTGTTGCAGAGAGAAACTGTGTTCAGGCTCTGACCCACATCGGGGAGTCGAAAGCGCTGTGCGTCGCAAAAGAAACACTTTGTCTTTTTCTCTGAAGAAAAAAAAGTGACAGGGATGTAAACGCAAAGTTTCGCACATAAACTGACTTGGAAGTGCATGACGTGCTTTTCTTGTGAGCTTTAGTACTGTGTGTGTGTGTGTACTAGAGTGT
The DNA here is from genome assembly GCA_903798115.1 of Danio jaintianensis. NCBI lineage: Eukaryota > Metazoa > Chordata > Actinopteri > Cypriniformes > Danionidae > Danio > Danio jaintianensis. The sequence goes on from CAIGQV010000919.1 coordinate 9,317,894, forward strand.
GAATAATATATTGTCTGCTACAGTTGGGTTTTTCGGGGGGCAGGTATTACTTTAAAGACTGTGTATTGTACTGTTTTGGCAGGACCTGCAGTATGCAATGATGAATACTGCCGGTTAGTGCTGCATGAGCTCACTGTGTGTGTGTCAGTGTGTGTATAAACCCGAAGCCCTAATGTAATCAGAATGTAATCAAAATGCTTCATCCACCAAATTCGAGTGTCAGACGATGCCCACAGTCTGTTTGCTGACCGTATGATCTATATTGCACTCAAAACTGATAAGCATGATCCAAAAACCTTCAATGAAGCGCAGTCATTTTATCACAAAATCCTGATACACCTTAAAAACTTCAATAAGAACTCTTTTTCATTTTGTTGGCACTTGGGCTCTGCACCATTAGAAATATAGCATCAGGCCAGTGCTTGGAGCAGGACTCTTTGGCACAGGTTCAATTCCCATCCTGGGATAAATGAATTATCTTTTAATATATCAAGCTAAATCAACTGTGTATCAATAGATGCATTTTTATAAAATTTGTCATGATTTCAGTGACTTTACTAGCTTGACCTCAAAGTAATGATGAAGCTTAAAAAATAGTGGTGCTTTTTATTTGTAAAGTGGAAGTCAGAAATTCTGTTTCTAATTAATAGAATGTACAATATATTAGCTGGCTGTAAATTATTGTTTTTAATGATATCTTTATTGGCCTGATTAGGATGTACAATATTTTAGCTGTCAGTAAATTATTGTAATTAATTATATCTTTATTGGCCTGACAATATATTACAGCCAATAAATTATTGATTTTTCCACTGGTTGATCCACTTCCAAACCAGGATCATTGTGGATACGTACCCAGGTCTACATTTCTGTCTACATTTTCATTGACAGCAAAATATGTAACCTAAGGTACGTCTGCTCCCAGTTTTTGTTTTTGCAAATCCACCAGAAGCCGCTGTGTATGCTTTTTGATGATCACAAATTTCTCTTGCGCTTCCTCTTCTCGTGTAAATCCACCAGAGGGCGCAATATACACTTCAGCCGACCAGGCCAGCTTGCTGTCGACTGACTGAGTGACCTACCCACCCACCCACCCCCTTCCCAAAACCCAACCAATAGTGTTTTCAAAAGCAATCTAGAAAAAGAAAAGCCATCGTCATGTGATTTCACCACGTTTTCAGCCTGTTGTTTATTTATTTATTTATTTGTTTTACCTGGTTTCTGGAACCTGACTTAAACCCCGTCATCGCGGTCAACTCCGTTCCACGTCCCAAGTCCGCCGACATACACGGTGAGCTACTGGGCAAACTGCTAACACCGGAAAATGAACAGAAGCCGCCGGTGGCGTCACACCACCCCGTAGCGTTCATTTTAAAGACGAAATACAGCCAGACGTACCTCTGGCTACATAATTCGCGCTCTACAGAAATGTAGACAGGGGTACGTATCCACATTGAGCCTGTGTTGTCCACTTCAGATGTGAGGCTTTTGATTGATGCCTTTCATAAGCCAAGATACCATATTTGTTTGTTATTTGTTTTTGAAATCAGGCTCAGAAAAAAATCTAAATTTATATTTAACAGTCTACATAATATTGGGCTGAACACCTGGTTATTGTTCTGTCATGGGACAGCAGATGTAGTTTTGTTGGACAGTGCAGGACATGTTAGGGAAAGACACACTGTAAAAAATACTGGGTTCCACACGATTTATTCATGTTGTCCCAACTCAAATTGATTAAGTTAACTTAATTGTTTTTATAAATTTAACTAGATTAAACATAAAACAATTACGTTTTATGAACAAAAACAACAGCACTCAAGAATTGTGTTAATTCAGTTCATTTTAAATAAGTAAAATAATTTTTAGGCACCATAAATACTGGTCATTATTAATCAGACAGACTATTTTACACTGACGTTGGATGCTTTAATTCACCAAGAAATTTGTTGCTCATGACTGGCACTGAACCAGCTCAGATTCGAGTGATGGCCTACAATGTAATTTACTCCACGGGACATAATGAACTGAATAACAGACTAGGTAATCACGTATATTAAGATAAATGTGCTTAAGTAGTGACTGTTCCTTAATTAGACAAACATTTAATACATTTGACTCGATTTACCGCACCATGAACTGATTTTTATGTTCAGTTTGCAGCTTTGAACAGGACGTTCTGTTTGATGGTGTAGCTGATCGTTTTTAGTCCACATTAAATCCTTTTCTATGATGGTTGGATATTTTTCAAAACATTTTATTTTTATTTTGGTATTGTCATTTTAGAGAAGAAGGAATACTAGGTGACTTATAGAATTTAAATGTGGGACACTGTTCACGTCTGGCAGGGCAAATTGGCTTCCAATTCCCAATATTTTTTACTGATCTTTTGAAACATCTCTCTCAAGTCAGAAACCTCGTCAACCCACAATCCAAAATGGCTGCTTGATGTCTCTGCAGAAGTAAAACAGTAGTAACATAGTGTTTATTTGCATTTCTGTTGGTGTCCCAGTACTATCCAACTACTATCTGTGTATATGTTTTTTTGACCATGTCCGTGCAAAATGCTAGTTTTAATATGTTTTTACCAACTTGTACATTTAGTCATTTAGCAGACGCTTTTGTCCAAAATGACTTACAATTGAGGAGGCGTTCGGCAGTTCAACAAGAAGAGGCAATACACACAAGAAGTGCTAATTCTACAAAGGAACTGTTTGTGCTCAGAGAATTAAATGCTGGAGTTAGGAGAGGGGAGTGTTTTTTTTATTTTATGTTTTAGAGAGAGAGAAGAGTGTTTCTACATGTTGTTTGTCATACCCACTCACCTGTGTGAAGCTTGCTTCATAAACGTACAATGTTTTTTGGGGGGGTTTTTTTAAGAGATGTTGAGTGCTTGTAAGAAAGTGTCTGGTGCAGTTAAAATGATAGAGAGATGAAAGAATGTGTTTTCTACAGGTGGTTTGTCAAACCCACTCACCTTTGTGAGGCACACTCAGAATTGTATTGCTGTCTGTGCTTGCATTCATTATTTTGTCATGGTCAACTAGTGTGTGACATTATGTCCAGCCTCAACATCTTAGGTAAAACAGAAAAAGAAGCTCTTTTGAAGCTCTGGTTTGAATGTACTGTATGTATTCAATACATGTATTCAATCTTGTTTTATTATACAGTGGTTTACCAAATTTATTGTGCCTCTATCTGTAAATAAATGAAATTTAAATTAAAACTTTCTTAAAGATTAAAGCTAATGCTGTAATAGTAATACTACATATAATAGTTTTATTACTTGTGCATTATATCAAAAGTTACATTTATCAAAGCCCAAACTAATACTATATATAATAATTAACACTCAGGAGAATAATATGCGAACATGAAACAAACCACTGCTAAAACACTGACTTACAGATTGCAGCCCTGTTCATTTCTGTTTATTTGCTACAATAACTAGTAATAAGGAAGGAATGATGGTTTACTCGCTCCACTGCTTTTTAAACAGACGTCTAAATTGGGATTTGTCATGCCACATCAAAGAGAGTTAAAAAGAGATTGATTGTTTGAATTTTCTAATAAAATGATCATTACAAAAAACATTACAAGCTATCAATTTTAACCATCAAATTCAGTGCATTTTAATGGCTTCTAATATGTTTTGGGACATACTCTATTAGGATTTACTGGTTTTAACATGCCACCAATTTCCCAGAGATGGGTTGCGGCTGGAAGGGCATCCGCTGCGTAAAACATATGCTGGATAAGTTGGCGGTTCATCCCGCTGTGGCGACCCCAGATTAATAAAGGGACTAAGCCGAAAAGAAAATGAATGAATGAATGAACATGCCACCAACAGAACATATAAAAAACATAGGGCCATTTACAGTTTCCATTAAATCCAATGTTCATTATAATAAATAAAACCATTACAAATGCTGTGATGGAATTGTTTGTTTGTTTTTTCAAGTAGAAATTATATTTATTAAAAAAATGAGATTATAATTAAGATCGGTTCATGCTCACGCTGCAAAAATAATGCTTTTCTTACGGTTTTAGTCTTGTTTCTAGTCCAAATATGTAACAATTCTTAAATCAAGAAGCATTTTCTAGACAAGCAAAGCATATAGTCTTGTTTTAAGATATAATATGCCAAAATTAAGTGAGTTTTTTATTAGAACAAGCACAATAATCTGCCAAAGGGGTAAGCAAAATAATCTTATGTCGAATCGATATTGATTATTTTGATTATTATTTTTAAAACAAGACAATATTTTTGTTAATGTCTAGAAAATGCTTCTTGATTTAAAGGTGTTGTATGTAAGTTTTTGACTCTTCTAAAGCATAAAAATACCATAATATGTTTGCAGGTATTTAAGAAACATGCTAAGTGAACATTCTAGTTTATCTGAAAAACAATGCTGAAGTCAGATATTCTGCTTTGAAAATGTCTGTTTTGTGCCAAAATGTCTGTCTTTGTTTTGGTCATTTAACCCGCCCAATGCCAGTTTAGCCAATTATATTTCAGCACCCCGGGTTGCCTTGGTGGAAAACAGCATATTTCATTCATTCCATCAGGAAGGCTCTCAAAGTATGCATGCGTGACCGAAATGTGACCTCCGGTGGACAGTAGCAGACTCTGAAATGAGACGCAGATTCAGAGTTCCACATGAGGTTATTAATTAGCAAATAATATAAATATTACGGGCGTCCTAACAACACGCTATGTGCACCAGACACAACATGACAGATATTTAAATAAATCCATTCAGAAGCACAGAATAGTGCACTTACTGCACCTCAACAAAATGGTAAGGTTTAAAATCTAATTAATACATAGTAAACCTTTAACATTATTAAATGTACATGCTGAATCACCGATATGTGATGCTTTTTTACATGCAATTAGTGCAGGGATGTTTAAACGTAACATTCTGTAGTGCATTTAGTTATTATTATTATTATTATTATTATCGCCGTTTGGCAATTTCAATCATCATACAGTCGACATCCTTCATTTTCCCATCAGTGATATGCAGTCTCTCAGTCATTGCATGTAAAGATTTTGGACATCCTCTTTGACATTTTTAATGCTTCCAAATGGTTTGCTGCATAGTAGTTCAGTGTAATCAAAAATGTACTCAAGGGAAAGTAAAATACACATTTTTAAAACTACTTAGTAAATTACAATTCCTAAGGAAAAACTACTCAATTACAGTAATTTGAGTATTTGTAATTTGTTACTTTACACAACTGGTGAGCGGTTACTCTTATAAATAACTGTATTCAATAAAATAATTGCTTCCTGTGTTAATGTAAGTGAAATCCTTACAGAAATTATATTATGAAGCCTGCAAACACACATACTAGAAATGGACTGCTTAAGGATGAAACACTTATGTGAAGCATTTTAATTAAATGTTTTAGTAGAGTTACTTTTTAACCTGCCTGTAAATGGCACATAATGAAGAAGAAGAAAAAAGCTAATTGCAGTAGTTCACTTTCCATCAGTGAGGTGTTCCTTCCTGTCTATATAGGTGGTCCTTGGCCAGAACAAGTTGTAATCTTTGCGGACCAGACTTAATCCCATGAGTCAAAAGTCCTACCCGAGACTATGTGGATTCAGTCAAAGTAATTAAATCAGAGTGTGCGAACGTGTCTCGGCCACCGCACAGAGGATAAAGCTGGGCAGCCAGCAGCTGGTATACTGAAGATTTCTGCAGTGTGAGTGAGACAGAGACCCACATGCCCCAAATGCTGTATGCATATACACAGAGAGCATGAAACATCAGAGCACTGTCATAACATTCATTCCCCGACTTCAGATCATACTGAACAAGTGCCGTTTTTACAGGCTTTCTGCTGATGTTTGAATTTGTGGCTGAGTTAAAGAAAGAAGCAAATCACTTGCAAGGGATCTGATAAGCATTCATTTCTGGCATAGACAGTTACACCATTTGGTTAACAAATACAGTATGTGCTTTGCTCAAGTTTCACACAGTACACTGTAAAAAATGCTGGGTTATACACAATTCCTTCATGTTGTCCCAACACAAATCGATTAAGTTAACTTAATTGTTTTATGTTCAATCCACTTAAATTTGTAAAAACGATTAAGTTGTCCCAAGAATTGTGTTGCTTCAACTCATTTTAAATAAGTAGTTTGAACAAGCAGCAAAAGTCTTTTTTTTTTAAGTGTAGGTCCTGTAATACTGTGCTTTTAATAGTCTCTTTTCTTATTTTAATAGTCACATGTTTCACAATGTTCCCTCAAGAATAGTCTAGTTTGGGAATTTTTAAGTGTTTATGATTGTGGCCACTAGCATACTACACTGTAAAAAAAATGTATGTCAAAAAGCTATCACAATATCTTACTTTAACATATTTTAATAATTTAATCAGGTTTCAACTTATTTTTTCAACCCAGGCTCATTCTGAAAACGTACCGCTATATATATTTCTGGAGAGCAGCAAATACATCCCAAGAGCTAAGCTTTTTTGCAGTTTTTGTTTTTGCGAATCCACCAGAGGCCGCTGTGTATGCTTTTTCAGATCTCAAATTTCTCTCGCACAGTGCCGTTAGCGCCTGCTGTTCTCGCGTAAATCCACCAGAGGCCGCTGTTGACTGACTGACTGACGGAATGTCTGACTGACTGACCCACCCTCCTCCTTCCCTTAACCCAACCGATAGTGTTTTCAAAAGCACCGATTGACCCACCCACCCATTCCCTAAACCCAACCGACAGTTTTAAAAAGTAATCCAGAAAAAGAAAAGCCCTCGCCTGATTTTTACCACGTTTTCAGATTTTACCACATTCTCACCCTGTTATTTACTTGTTTTATTTAATTTTTTTCTTTTGTTTTTGTCTTGGCTGCTTTCTGAAACCGTTCTTCGCAGGACTCGAAGCGGTCAGCTGGTAAGCGCGAAAAGGAACAGTGTCATACCGCCCCGTAGCGTTAGTTTTAAAGACGGAATGCATCCATACGTACCTCTGGCTACGTAATTTGCGATCTCCAGAAATGTATATAGGGCAACGTTTTAGAATGAGCCTTTGTTGTATTTTTTCAAGTTACACAAAGTTGAGTTTTATATATGAGTCAGTTTGATTTATGGAAGTTGAGATGACTAGAAAAGATTATTTGATTTAACTAAAAATTTAAGGCAGTAACTTTATTTTTAAAGTGTAGAATCCCACATTGTAAAAAAATTATGTAACGTATGTAACTTATTTTATGAAGTTAATCAGGTTTCAAGTAGTTTTTTAAGGTATACAAAGTCAACTTTATATGTTTTTGTCAGATTTATTAATATAAGTTGAGATGACTAGAAAAGTTCATTTGATTCAATTAAAAAATTTAAGTCAGCAAGATTTTTTTTTACAATGCATGTTGGTGACCAGCCATACTGTATACATCCACTTGTCTGAAGTTTTCTGAAGCATTTTAGAACAACAAAAATAAAGAAAGGAAGGCAAAAGCAGACTCTATCATCAATGCTCAATATTTTTATCTGTTTTCCTCAGATTTTAAACATCTAAATGGTGTGGGAGAATTTCTGGGGCTGTACAAAGTACATGAATATTTAATGAGGCAAGCATTAAGGCGATTTATGATTGATTGTCTGTTGCAATTTTTACACTGGTATTTTATTATTTCTGCCAGTGAAATTTATGGCTTAGGATTGCAAAATACATATTTCAGCTGATGTTCTGGTTTGGTTCTCTCAAAGTTACAGCGGAGATCAAATTTACAGAACAACCTATGATTTTCTAATTTTGAAGTCACTGTTTGAAGTTATATTACCTGGAGCAGTTTTTAAAGCACATTTTGTGTGTTGTGTTGTGTGATTAGTTACAAAGTAACTAGCGATTGTAGTTAAATTACTTATCCACTGAAAAGGTAAAGTAAGGCATATCTGGTAATTTTTAGTTAATTTAATTGCAGTTATTTAAATACTGCTGATAAATGTATTTATAAATCAATTCAGAGAAGCAGAGTAAATGTATTTGTTAAAAAAAAAAAAAAAGGTTACATTTATCAGAACTGCACATACTTAAGAAACAATGAATTTAATAAGAAATGAATGACAATACATTGCTTGGTGTCAAAACCTGGTGTCACTGCTTGATGCAAAATATACTTAATCTTTTTTTGAGTAATTCTATTTTTTTTAATAATGTTGTTTGTTAATAAAAATGCTGAAGTATTAAACATTTTTATTAAAGTTAAAATTCCATGTTTGACTGAAATAAAGAATTAAAAGAGTGCAATTTCTATTGTCTGTGCTTTGAGGTTTATATGGATTTTAAGTAGTGTTAAGTAAATTCCTTATTAAATGATTACTTTTTTTAGTTATTAGAAAAGTAATGTATAGAATTTTAAGGATTAGTAGTTAATTGCTTTTTTGAAAACACCTACCCAACACAGTCAAAATGCATTGAAACCAGTAAAACCCATTAATTATTTAAGAGTTTATTAAAAGAACAAAACCTAAAAGCGTACACCATAAAATGAAGTCATCATTTACTCAAACTGTTGTTGCTTTAATGCTACAGTCCACAAAAAGGGGAAGTTTTAAAGATGTCCTGCCTGCTCTTGTCCATAATGGCAATGAATAGTGAGCATTAGGCATTTTAAAAGATTTGCAGAATTATATGCAAATATTGTAAAATGGTCTAACCAATGACGTTTATGATGTGGTTTGGTTAAAAAAAACAACTAAAATTTAATGCATTATTTAACAAAAGACCTTAACCTTTAGTGGCTTTGTAACCACTAAACCATATTTAATACAAATGAAAAAATATCAAACACAATGCATAGAAATCCTCCCCCCCAAAATTAGTTTCTTTTCTGAGTTGAATATCTCCAGACCAGAACTCTGGTTGTCAGATGAAAGCAGGAATGACAGTTGACAGATGAATATGTGATAACTTGCTGTTGCTATGAACGCAACAAGTAAATAAAATGTATTTTGTGAAAGTATACTGTGTTAAATTTCTTCCAACCTTTGTGCTTTTCCTAGTCAGAGAGAACATACAGTTGTGCACAAATATTAAGAGTCAAAGTCAGTTTTGTTTTTAAATATTACATTAAGTGTAATTTATTTTTTTTCATCAATTTCTAGCATATATGCCCAAAACACGTATATGGCTTATGTCTTTTTTTCCTTTGTACACTCAAAAAATTACATTTGCTGCACTCAAATAATTATTTTTGCTGCTTGTTTAAACTACTTATTTCAAATAAGCTGAATCAACACAATTCTTGAGGTTTTTTTTTAGGACAACCTAATTGTTTTATGTTCAACCCACTTAAATTTATAAAAACAACTAAGTTAACTTAATCAATTTGAGTTGTAACAACATGAAGGAATTGTGTGGAACCCAGCATCTTTTACAGTGTGTTTGTTCAAACTACTTATTTAAAATGAGCTGAAACAACACTTTTTTTTGGGGGGGGGGGGCAACTTAATTGCTTTTTGTTCAATAAATTTGTAAAAACTAATAAGTGAATTAATTCACTTGTTACAAATCAAATTTATGTTGTCCCAACACAAATCGATTTTGTGGAACCTACAACATCTGAACATCACCATGTGAGTAAATAATGACTGAATTTTCACTCAGATTAGTGTCAGTCACACAGCTCGGTTGCAGTTAAAGACTTGGCAATTCAAAGTATGTTATCATCCAACATCACAGCAAACAGGCTTATCCGCTAATGTAAAACATTGTTTGCAGGGTGTAATAGTAGTTAATCGATCTCTTTCTGAAGTGCTCTGAATTGTCTTGTAAAATCACATCTGCAGCATAGCAATAACTAATACAACATGTGATCAAATAATGTCTTATTCCATTGGCCACAGCTGAAAACCAACCAAATATCAGCGCCAGCTGACATCGGTATTAGACAGCAAATTGATGTTAAAGAGCCCCTATTATGGGTTTTTGAAAATTACCTTCCATGCAATGTGTAACACAGCTCTAAGTGAATGAAAACGTCCAGCTGAGGGTTAAATCTGAAAGTGCACCTTGTTTAAAAATATAGATTTTTTTAATAAAAGATTTGACTCGGAGTCATTTAAATGATTCGTCGTTCGTCCGGATATTTTGCCTGTTCGTATCAACATCCACACAAAATAATACCATATATGAACTTCTGGATCCGGTAAAACGTGAATGCGCTTTTCCCTTCAGACACTAGTGGAGTGCGAGGGATCATGGGATTGATCATGTCGTGAAGATTACTATCCCTGAGAGATGGCCAGACATGCAGCTGTGGAGAATAAAGGGTTAAAGTTCATTTTCAAAACAACACCACAGTATAGCCAACCGTGTGCTGTGTTTGTTCCTGTCATTTTTTCTGATGATTGATACAATAACCTACCCTGCAATGCGGGAGTCACCGGCCATTTCTTATTAACGGAAGGAGCACCACTACTAACTACTAATGTATGGGACAGTTGCACAGTTTGTATGGACCAGTTTCTTCTTCCTCCAGATCCTGTAAGTGTTTCTCCTTCCTACATAACCTGTAGGTGTGATTAAAATTGTTGCCTCGTTTTCAGTAGTTTGCAAAATATGTCTTTAATTGTGTGTTGTAACTTATAATATGCATTTATTTTACCCAATTATCCCAACGAGCGATTACAAGACAATGAAAGTGTTTTTTGATCTTGCATGCATATCAGCCTGTTGTTGGAGACCCCCAAAACCAAAATATGACCTTTTATAATGCATAATAGGGGCTCTTTAAGTTTTACCAAAAGAGAACTAAAGATCAAAGTCATATGACGTTGTGTGCCTGCTGGGTTCCTTAGTAGGAAATAAATACTATGGAAGTCAGTGGTTACAGCTTTACAAAATTTTTCCAAATATCCTATTTGTGTTCAACAGAAGAAAAGAAACTCAAACAGGTTAGAAACAAGAAAATGATGACAGAATTTTAATTGTTTTGGTGAACTATCTCTTTAAATCACAAGACATTTAGTGGACATATCCTGAAAAAAGGACATGTCCTTAAAATAATCATCCTAGTTCATGTTTTAAACCCAAATATGCTACTTATTAAGATACAATGTAAGTCGGAGAGCTAGAGAAGCTTTTTTTCCCTTGTTGTCCTTTCCTATCTTGTTCCAATTTGTGGTCCTTCCCGTCCCTTGTGCTCTTCTCGTTTCTAATGTACTCCTTAGCAATGACCTGATTTTGTCTTTCCCTCTCTTTCAGTTGCTAAGAGTGTATGTTTTAAAGAGCTCAGAGGATAGACATATCATAAGGTTTGACAGACATTCCCTTTGAAGACGGATTTCTTAAGAACGTACACCTGTGCTCTTTTTTCCTGTGCTGTGTGTTTGCTCTAAATGGAGCAGCCCACTTTTGAGCTTGGTGAGATATTTTATGATGCGTGTCACTTTGTTTGTCGGTGCATTGTTAATTGTAAGAGCAGCAAGCACTAACACTCATACACAGCAAGGTTTTGATGGTTCACTTTCAAGGGTTGAACTATATAAAGTCATTACACCTATTCAACCATCAAGTGTTTAGGAATAAAGGATTATGCGGCTGGTCCTTGGGACAAAAGCTATAATGCATTTGTGCCGCTGTCACTTCAGCAGCTACAGTACTCAGCTCAAGGCTTCAAACTGAATTTTAGACATGAGAACATGGCACACAGGCTGTTGTTTGGTTTAGCCCAGTTACAATTAGATCAAATTGTTCCTTATTATTACATTAGAAAAATAATTATTTGGTTAAATCTCAGCTTAATTTCATTAGAAATATGAGAGACTATTTTTGCTAAATGTAAATACGTCGCTCTGGGTACGTTTCATTGCATGTTTAAGGTGACAAATCCACTAGAGGGCACTCTTTACATTTTTGCAAATCTAAAATATGTCCCTTAAGCCTGGTTTATACCTCTGCGTCGATTGATCGGCGTGACCCATGGCGCATGCAGTGCGCGTTGCTGTGCATTTATACTTCTGCGCGCTATTTGTGTTGCTCTGCAATAACACTTCCGAAACGCTAGCTGGCAGTGATGTTTTTATGTTCCTCTGTGTCGAGTTTCTTCGCTGGTGTTTTGTTTTTTCTGAACGCTACCTTAATGTACAAGTGGCTCAAACTTGCTCATTTTGAGGGCAGGAACAGGCGGACATGCAACAACTTTAATCATGAGGTAAACACAAAACAACAGTTACCATCTAGAGCTCCTTCACGGGACTCAACACTTGTAAACACTCGCTCCATCGGCCGCGCAGCTCTGACCCCTGCCCACACTCGTCAGCGCTACCAAGCCGACCAATCACAGAGCTTGCGCTACGCGTCGTTGCGACGTGTAGTTACATTTTTTGAGAGGTGCGCGTCAGCGGCCACGGCGACGGCCACGGCGAGGGCTATGCGACCACGCGCAGGCTGCGCCGGAGCATACACATGCGCTTGACGTGCAGTGGTTCTCAAACTGTGGTATGTGTACCACCAGCTTCCATCTAGTTGTACGCGGAAGAATCGCTGAATAATAAAAGAATAAAATGAACACACTTTTAACCCTTTGATGCGTGATCTGATGTGATCAGACAGCATTGGCTGTTCCCTGAAGCGTACGATCACACCGGTGTGCTTAGAATGTTTACTTTAGTGCATTGCGTCATCAGATGTTAAAAATCAATCTGCATGGCGCAGAGCCAGATGAAGAGGCACACACCGTTTGTGGAGCAGATACGCGCCAGAGAAGCCCTTTTGCAGACCAATGCTGTTGTGTTGACATTTCAGTTACTGCAAACTCAGGAATTTCCCCTTGCTGCATCATTGGTAAAATAATTATTACAAATGTGTAAAAATGTGTGCTCGTAGTTGTGTAAAATAATGCGTGTTTTCGATATATAAAATTTGTTTTATAAAGCAGCATGGCTTTCGGTTTAGTTTGTTACTTCAGATTTAAGCTACTTAATTTGGATGTGATTCAAATGGCACGAGACACAGAACGTAGACTCAAACTTTGCCATGCCTGAAGCTTAGAGGTAGAATATAACTAAAGTTAGTCTCCATGTGCACAGACGGAAGAACCGCGACCTGTACCCGAGTCTGCCTGAAAACAGTGGTCAGTGTGCGGTTAATGCGAACGTCACGGTTCACTTAAGATGTGATCTCATTCGCACCAAATCACGGAAATACCTCACGTATGAATTGGTCAAGCACTGTATATATGCATTTAATCACTCACTTTTCTGACACACATAGGCCTACTGTAAATGACGTGCAGCAGATCTAATTTCTAATTTAAATATGTGATTCCAAATCATATTAAAATACAAGTTAATGTTTAGATTTCAAAGATATACAAATATATAATATGTACATGCAACATATATTTCAAAATGTATAAAAAATTGTATATGTATGTATATGACAAATAGCCTATATTTATCAGGTCCAAGCAACATTTCCAGGTTTTGATGAATAGGCTACTATACATAAATACTTTACAAGTACAGCAGTTTTCTTTTTACTTTTTAAGAACAGTGCCATTTTTAATTAACGTTTAAAAGCACATTTTAATTTAAACGGTGAAATTTTGTTTTGTTTTTTTGTCTGCAAGTACAGTTCCTGTTCAAACTATTTATAATATTTAAAGTGGCTGACAATAATAAATATTCTTAATAATAGTAATTAATCTGCCTCGTTTTTGAACTGTGCAGTGCTGTAGCTGCTTAATTAGGCCTACTACGCTACTGTATTTCAATACTAGTCATTATGGTGGTACTTGGAGGAATTTTTTTTTCTGAGGTGGTACTTGGTGAAAAAAGTTTGAGAACCACTGCCTTAGTGTAATTGGATGAACTAAATTGGCCATAGTGTATGAGTATGTGTGTGGATGCGAGAGTGTATTGGCGTTTCTCAGTACTGGATTGCGGCTGGAAGGGCATTCACTGCTTAAAACATACGCCGGAATAGTTGGTGGTTCATTCCACTGTGGTGACCTCTGATAAATCAGAGACTAAGCCGAAGAAAAATGAATGAATGAATGAATCTTGTTATATATTGTCAAAAGTGTGTTCGTGGAATGTTTTGACAAGCAAAAAAGGAATCTCTGGGAATAGTTCTTATCTAAAAGCTTTCTCACTGTTTTTTTTCTTTCTCTGTCTTAAATAATTAAAAACTTTACAGCACCGATAAGGAGCACAAATATCTTGTTCCTTGATTCTTGGTTGAGCTAAAGGCCTGGTCTCTTAACTGGTGCATAAAATAACTTTTGTCCTTTTTTCAACTTAAGCCTCAGCATTGTTAGATGTTGAATTTTAATGGCTCCGTGCAGATTACGACTGCTACAAGATGTTTGTGGTGTTGTGTTTGCTATTGGGCCCGAGGAACTCAGCGCTAAAGACAGAAGCTAAGCCTCATGTTTTATTCATCTCTCTTTATTCATCTTTCACCCCCTCATTATGTAACAATAGTGTAGAAAACATAAAAGTGATCCTGATCATTACAGAGTCCCAAAAGAGAGCTTATATTTATATTGTGGCTCTATTTAGTAATGCATTCTTTGCTTGGGGCAACATGTATGTGAGCCTGTGTTTGTGACCTATACATTCAATAAGAGATCTCTGCTCTCTCAAAGAGTCGACTGGGATTTTAATCTCGAATTTCAGCTCCTCGTCTTATAACTCGTGATCCGCTCGGCACAGTGGGAATTCAGCTCTTTCTCTGTGCGTTGCTGCTGCAAATGAAATGAGCAGTCACTGTGCTGATAATGTTCTTGAGCTGCTCTGCTAGACAGGATTTCAATTTGAAGATACAGAGTTGATGGGAAAATTATTTGCAATCTGTAATGGTTATATGGATCATTTTAAGACATGGTGCCATTGCCATTATGGAACAGCAGCTATAATATTTCCATTCATTTTGCTGTCGAACTGAAGAAACATTCTTCTGGACACCCAGTAAGCATTAATATTGATGTATTGCAGTACAATAATCTGATTACTTTTCCCCCTCACTAGTAATGTTTGATATTTACTTCAAAACCACTTCATTTTAAGATGTCCCACACTGTAAAATTTCTCTGTTAATTAATAGTTTCAATATTTTGTGATTCACAAGTGTTTTCCGTTTATTTACGGTTGTGAATTGCATTATGGGATGCTGATCTCTGCTCTGTCGACTTTTGATGTTGAAAGTTCAACTCTCCAGTTCAACAAAGTGACTTTTATTTTCATTTTAGTAGTTTGAAGTAATATAATGTATAAGAGATCATATATGAAGAAATAAGTCTGTATAATAACAAAAAAATATATTGGCAGTTTATTACAAGGTTTTTGTACCGTAATATACAACACAAACCCAGACAATATATCTTTAATATCTTTAAACTATTAAAAATGTTAATAAAAGTCACTTTTTTGAACTTTTCAAAGTTAAAAGTTGTTGGAAGAAAGATAAAAGTCTTTAAAATTAATAAAAAAATATTTTTTTTTTTAAAAATGAATCACAAAATACGGGAAAACTGCTAATTTACAGATATTTTTTACAGTGTACACATATTCCATGTATGTATTTACTATTGAAATTACAATTAATTATGCATAATTACACGCATATAACCCTATACTTAACCCATATTGTAACCTTATAGTAAGTAGATGTAATTAATTAATATTACTTTGTAGTTAAATGAAAAGATACACTGTAACAAGGAGACCTTAAAATAAAATGTAATATTTATTCTTTAAGACAATATTTTTACTATATTTCTAAGAGAATTTTATGTAAACAATTTAGGGCTGCACAATATATCGTTTCAGCATCGATATCGCAATGTGAGAGTCCGCAATAGTCACATTACAGGGATCTGCGATGTAGTTGACCAGACATTACAGTTAACAACATAGTGGAGTAATTTCAAATTTTAACCTTAGAGTGAACGTTTATTATTTGCAAGTGTTTTTAAAACCTGACTGTAAGAATTTGAAGCAAATTTCACCCATTTGAGCACAATAAATTAAATGTTTGTAGCTTAAAGATTAATTGTACATTACATAATTATTTACTCAATTAAAATGATGTTGTTATTATTAAGATTATTATTATTATATGGTGATCATTTAATCTCTGCTCCTGAATACTGTTTGACTCCCCAGAAAATCATAAATCATTGTTTATTTGCATCTTTTCTTTGTTGTATTTAACTTTGCTTGTCATTTTTTTATATTATATTTTATGCAGGTATGCCCCCCTACAGAATCGTCCCAGTCGATCTAAAATTGTGAATTCTTTACAAGCTATTCAAGTCTTCTGGTGAAATTGCATTTATATCGCAATATATATTGCAGTGAATGAAAATATTGCAATGTCAGTTTTTTTTCCCAATATCGTGCAGCCCTAAAACAATTTGTTATTAAATAATAAGGTTAACGTATTTTTGCAAACTGTGTTTAAAATCAGGGACAACAAATCTTTATGTTAATGACTGCCTAGATGTCTCAACGTCTACCAAAAACTGCAGTGAAATATGAGGCACGCAATGCAATTTGTTCAGTTCTTTTTGTTTTTCATCAGGAAGTCCTATTGCAATCATTGCATTACTAATTTGAAAGTCAAGGGTAACCATAAGCGAATAAGTGGAACTGAGGTATAGAAATAAAGAGAGTATATATTTGTTTGATTTCCTAATGGCACAGCAAGCAGCTGATTGTTATATTGAAGTAATGACGCATTGATCTTGAGTCATTTGTTTATTTAGTTGCAGTTCTGAGTTCAGAAAGTTCAGTCAAGGCCTAGCATTTTGGGGGGCATTGCAATATGTGGCACATACTTTTAGCATGTGACGCTACTTTTTTACTTTAAGATTGACAACAAGCAGTGCATCTCAAGTGCCCTTACAAATGCACTGGAGTCAGTCAAACGCACATGTTTGTTCTTAGGTCATGGTTTGACGTACCGTGACATACCATGACCCATGATCATTTTGTTGGCATATTGTGATTTTATGGTTGGGTAACAATTTTCCACCTCCCACACTGTAAAAAGCGATTCGTTGACTACTAAAAAAAAAAAAGCGAATAAACCAGTTGCTTTTAAAGCGATTTTGTTGACTTTACTTTAAACATTGCATAAACTTGTTGCAATTAAAACGATTAGTTGACTTTACTTAAAAAAAAATGAGTAAACATTTTGCTTAAAAAAGTGATTAGTTGACTTTACTTTTAAAAAGATGTAAACCCATTGCTGTCACGTTACTGGGAGGTATTGCAGACGGGACAAGAGGTAGGATCCATGTGCATTTAATGGTGAGTTGTCATACAAAAACAGGACATCGTGCAAAAACAGGACATCCAGGTACAAAAAGTAACAAAATAACAAATAAACAACACAACAAACTATGACCAGAAACTATGACTTAAACATGAGCTAAACATACCATCAATACCAACATAAACCAGACAACATACTAACAATCAACAACTGAGCCAAGACTAGACGGGTGCAGGGTGTATAAATAGTCCAAACAATGAGTAGTGATCGGATGCAGCTGTGTGTGTGATGAGTGGAAGTGGAAACCGGGTGTGTGTGGCGGAATGATGGGAATTGTAGTTTGTGATGATTTGTAGTTCACCAGCGATCTCTGAAGTCCTTGATCGCTGGTGAACATGACAATTGCTGTTAAAGGGATTCGTTGACTTTAAACATTGAGTAAATCGGTTGCATTAAAAAAATGTTTAGTTGACTTTACTTAAACATGAGTAAACCTGTTGCTTTAAAAGCGATTAGTTGACTTTACTTAAAAATGTAGTAAACCCATTGTTTTGTAAAGGGATTAGTTGACTTTACTTAAAACATTGAGTAAACCTGTTGCTTTTAAAGCAATTAGTTGACTTTATTTTAAACATTGAGTAAACCTGTTGCATTTAAAATGATTTGTTGATTTTACTATTAAAAAAATGAGTAAACCTGTTGCTTTAAAAGCGATTAGTTGGCTTTACTTAAAACATTGAGTAAACCTGTAAGTTGATTTTACTTAAAAATTTAGCAAACCCATTGCTTTTAAAGGAATTAGCTGACTTTACCTAAAACATTTGAGTAAACCGGTTGCTTTTAAGTGATTTATTGACTTTACTTTAAAAAGTGAGCAAACCCATTGTCCTAAAATTATTAAGCAAATTAATATGTGCATAATTATAAAAATTAAGTCAATTTAACAGTTCCAAGTTACAATGACTTTCTTTTTTCAGCACTTTTAAGACAACAAGTTTATTCTCTTTTTTTTTTTAAAGTAACTAATCACTTTTTATAGTGCACACAGTTTTGCATCTCTATTTGTATTATTAATTTTTTTTATAATATTACTGCTGTTTCCACAATGTACTGTTGGTGATTTGAGGACATTTGTTTCATGCAATGTTCAGGCAGGTCTCTCTCTTTTTTATATCCTATTAAAAGATGACTTATCCTTGATTGAGTAAACACTAATGTTTTTTTTTCTTAAAGGGGACCTATTATGCCCCTTTTTACGAGATGTAAAATAAGTCTTTGATGTCCTAAGAGTATGTATGTGAAGTTTCAGCTCAAAATACCCCACAAATAATGTTTTATAACCCTTTGAAACTGCCCCTTTTAGGCTTTGAATCTAATTCTACCATTTTGGTGACTGTTGCTATAAATTCAAATGAGATTGTGCTCTTTTCAAAAGAGGGCGGAGCTACAAATGCCTGCGTTTCAGCATAGTGGCAGATTGAAAAACAAGACTAACGTCTTATGCTAATGAGGGAGAGATCTAAAACTGTATGTTTCATTATAAGCCTGCACTCTTAATGCATTTACAAACAAACAAGGGAATTCATAAAAAGATACACATAATAATAAATTATTTACCTTTTAATTCATAAAAGTTGAATTTTTAGTTAAATATTACCATGATGAACAAAAAATGCATGAATCATAAACTGTATTGGTCACAGAGCTTCTGCAATCTCCCAAAAGCCAATTGTCAAATCCAGTTGAACTTTTTGTCAAGGAAACTGATCCTATCTTCTGTGTTGGCCTACAAAAATACGGCATCACTGCAGCACTCTGTTGAGAGGATTATATACATGCATGAACTATAAAATGTTATCCACATGCACATTCACTCCATCTGCTGTTTGTTCAAACTACTTATTTAAATTGAGCTGAAACAACACAATTCTTGAGTTTTTGGGGGAACTTCTTAATTTTGTTTAAGTTCAATCCACTTAAATTTGTAAAAACTAATAAGTTAGCTTTATTGCTTCATTTTGTTCCAACACCAATCGATTGCGTGGAACCCAGCATTTTTTACAGTGTTTAAAAGTTCAACTAGATCATCTTATTAAAATGCTTTTTATCTGCCTCTGTATGTTCTAGGTGTCTGACCGATTTACTTAAGACAGCAGAGATGGACAGAAGGAGGTTTGTTGGAAGAGGAGCACTTAAGAGGAGCAAATATATAGTCCCATGTTTCCTGTTTGTAGAGGTGAGTTTTACACCGGATTAGCTTGTTCAATTCAATACACTACTGTACCATGTTCACAATGCTTTTATTTTGTTATGAACATTGTGCTCTGCCCTCTGCTGGAACTAAAAAGCCTTGTGCTCCTTCTTGGGTCATCTTACTACACACTCTTGGCTCGTTCATTCATACTTTCATCTTTTCCTAGAAATTTATTTTGGTGCACACTCAAAAAGCTGTTTGTTCAAACTACTTAATTAAATTGAGCTGAAACAACACAATTCTTGATTTTTTTTTGGGGGGGGGGGGGACAACTTAATTGTTTTATGTTCAGTCAACTTAAATTTGTAAAAACTAATAAATTGACTTAATTCCTTTATGTTGTCCCAATTCAAATCCATTGTGTGGAAGCCAGCATTTCTACAGTGTGCATGCACAGTATAAAAGTATAAGATTTAACCATGGGAAAACCAGTTCCCCCAAATCCAAAATTCAGACATAATTTGACTTTAAAGGGGTGGTCCACTATGATATCATATTTTAAACTTTAGTTGATGTGTAATGTAGCTGTGTGAGCATAAACAACATCTCTGAATGTAATACGCTCAAAGTTCAATGCAAAGGGAGACACTGGCTTTTACAGAGTTAGCTTAGCAAAGCCTACAGCGAACAAAGTTTGGAGACTACAAAAAAATACATCCGGATTAATGAGATCATAAACCCTTCAGGTTACGCGCATTCACCCTGTGCAGCGAAGGGACGTGGGCAGAGGCATTGTAATGTTAAAGCAGAGAAAGCTAAAATGCCGTCCAAACGCTCCTATTTCCACAGAGCTTGTTCTGTTTCTGTATTTGGACATCCAAAGGACACGACACAAAGAGAGAAGTGCTTACAATTTAATTTTAATTATGTTCCAGAGAATTATAAAAAGATATAGCATTTGACAAGCTTCCAGAATTCCTCCCAGTTCAGTGCTGGATTCGGCTAAAAACTCCTCAAAGAAGATAGCAGCTCCAACCATATATTGCAAGCCGTTTTGACATTTAAGCTATAGCCCGTACTAGTATCTCTTTTCTTGTTACTAGTACTTATTTTTAGATACTAGTATCTATTCCATTAAGTACTAGTACTTATTCATTAGATACTAGTGCCTATTCCATTAAGTACTAGTACTTATTCATTAGATACTAGTGCCTATTCCATTAAGTACTAGTACTTATTCATTAGATACTAGTACTTATTCATTAGATACTAGTGCCTATTCTTTAGATACTAGTGCTTTATAAAAATATACTAGTGCTTACTCATTAGATACTGGTTCTTTTTATTAGTTACTAGTACTCATTCATTAGATACTAGTACTTATTCATTAGATACTAGTACTTATTCATTAGATACTAGTATATATTTAATTGGTACTAGTACTTATTCATTAGATACTAGTACCTATTAAATAAATAATAGTTCTTATTTATTAGATACTAGTACTTATTTTAATAGTGACTAGTAACTATTCTGTTGTTACTATTAATAAATTTACAATTTTTCCATTGGTTTCTATGGGATCTGTCATTGAGATATCAGCTATTCAGTTTTGACTAGTATGTATTCCAGCTGGGACTAGTACATATTTTTTTGTACTAGTAATTAATCATTAGATACTAGTACTTATTAATTAGATACTAGTACCTAATTAATAGATACTAGTAATTGTGTATTAGATACTAGTCCTTATTCATTAGGTACTAGTACTTATTCATTAGATACTAGTATCTATTTAACTGGTACTAGTACTTATTCATTAGATACTAGTATTTATTAAATAGATACTAGTACTTCTGAAATAGATACTACAACTTATTTAAAAGATACTAGTACACATTTATTAAATACTAGTACTTGTTTGAAATGTTACGAGTAAAAATCTTTATTTTACTAGTAAAGTGTTTAATTGAACTCTACTCTTCCATTAGGACTAGTCATAACATAAGACGAGTACAAAAGCAGAACTGACTAGTAAAATAAGAACTGTTACTAGTAATAGTTATAAAAGATACTAGTGTCTAATAAATAAATACTAGTACTAATGAAAAACTACTAGTGTCTATTTAATAGTTACTAGTATCTAATGAATTGGTACCAGTATCTATTTAATAAGTACTAGTACCTATTAAATAGATACTACTATCTAATGATTAAGTACTAGTACCTAATGAATAAGTACTAGTATCTAATACTTAAGTACTAGTATCTATTAATTAGATACTAGTATCTAAATAATAATTACTAGTACCTAATGATTAACTACTAGTACATAAAAAATATGTACCAGTCCCAGCTGGAATACATACTAGTCAAAACTGAATAGTTGATATCTCAATGACAGATCCCATAGAAATCAATGGAGAAATTTAAAATGTATTACTAGTAACAACATAATAGTTACTAGTATCTAATAAATAAGAACTAGTGTCCATTTAATAAGTACTAGTACCTAATGAATAAGTACTGGTACCTATTAAATAGATACTAGTATCTAATGAATAAGTACTAGTATCTAATGAATAGGTACTAGTATCTAATACATATGTACTAGTATCTATTTAGTAGGTACTAGTATCTAATAGATGAGTACTAGTATCTAAAGAATAGGCACTACTATCTAACAAATAAGCACTAGTATCTAATGAATAAGCACTAGTATCTAATGAATAAGTACTAGTACTTAATGGAAAAGATACTAGTATCTAAAAAATAAGCACTAGTAACATGAAAATAGATACTAGTATGGGTTATAGATTAAATGTCAAAACGGCTTGCCATAAACCATAATAGCAGAAGCTGTGGATTGTGAGCCACAACCTGTAAGTATTTTTATTTGTTAAAATTTATCTATTACATGCATAGTTTCTAATGTTAACGGTATGTTGTAGCGAGGATGTAAACAAGGATGGAAACAACAGGAAATGCTGTTTGACACCGTTAACAATTTATCCGTCAAACCCCTGTAAACACCCACAATCTTCACCAGCACTGTAGTGTCTCTCTATGCAGTCGCTTTCCCTGCATTCTACATCTCAAATAACAAACTCGCAAAAGATATGTGACCGTTTCATATTACTTACACATACTTATGATCCAAATATATATGAAAGACCCTTGTCAGGTTTATTTTGGAGAGCAGCCGTAAGGTTCAGCTGTGTCCTCTTCATTTTTTGTCTAATTCAGGCTCAAATTGATACAGCTAACAGTTACACTGACAGACAGTATTTACACAGCAGAGGCAAAGCGCATGCTATTAGAGGCGTGGCGCTTCCTGGTGATGTGGAGCCAAATCCGCGAATCACAGCACATTATGTTAGTTGACCAATCAGAGCCTCTTGAGGGCGGGCTTTCTGCGGAACTAGGAAATATGATAGTCGTTTTCATGTTAGCTGAGTAGCAGTAAGATATATTTTAAAAAATTACGTAATTTTTTACAAATGAAGCATGAGCACACATTGCTTTGCACACCATAAACACAACCAGGCCTTAAAAATACACTCTGGACCACCCCTTTAAAACCTCAATTTTGAAATGAAATCTGGACATGCAGGTCACAAAATAATAATAATAGAATTGCTAAATGTCAGTTCACAGGGTTTTTTTGAGTGTGTGGTGAACAGTGTGAGGTGGAAACAGTTTGAAGTGATATTTCAGAGATTAAAAAATATGTTTTTAAATGTCTGATGTTCCTCTGTAAGAAGCTCTCTCCGCCTGAGCACTCTCCATGCACTGCCATTTTCAATAATCTATGGAGTGGAAATACATTAAACCGTACCTGAAACTCGGCTCCCTTGACTGGCAGCTCTAATAAATACTTCCAGAGCCGCGCGCATTACAGTCACACGCTATACCTGAGTGTGACGCATGAGTCACTTAACATTAGCATGAACATTACAGTCGTCCTTTGAACTCAGTCACAGTATACTGTCAGTCTACATTTCCCCATGACCTCCTTACTCATCTGTGATATTTTCTTCCCACATCTCTTTATTCTGGAGTCCTCGCTGGCTCCTCGGTCTCTGAGGCAAATACCCTCAAAAGCGCTCTTAATTAATCCGGCTAATGAGCAGCATTAGCGTACACAGTGCCTGATTGCTTCAATCGCCTTAGGCCCAGTGCGGAGGCAAAGATTTCAGCCAAAAATGTTTGCATCAGTCTTACATGGAAATTTAATGGGACTGCATTTGGTTACACAATATTTTGATGGTCCCGTTAGACATTGTGTTGACTACATGTTTGCTGACTCTCATTGGGGTATTAGAAGGTTAGGGTTAGTAGAATAAACTGAAATGCAGTGCAGCAGCTACAGTTGTTTTTGCAAGTTTGCATTCTAGCGAGTCTAACAAATTACATTAGAATTTTGTATGTGATTTGATATCTTTCTTCTGTGAAAGGAAAGATGGCAGGTCTCTCTCTTTTTTATATCCTATTAAAAGATGACTTATCCTTGATTGAGTAAACACTAATGTTTTTTTCTTAAAGGGGACCTATTATGCCCCTTTTTACGAGATGTAAAATAAGTCTTTGATGTCCTAAGAGTGTGTATGTGAAGTTTCAGCTCAAAAAAACCCACAAATAATGTTTTATAACTCTTTGAAACTGCCCCTTTTAGGCTTTGAATCTAATTCTATCATTTTGGTGACTGTTGCTTTAAATTCAAATGAGATTGTGCTCTTTTCAAAAGAGGGCGGAGCTACAAATGCCTGTGTGTCAGCATAGTGGCAGATTGAAAAAAAAGACTAACGTCTTATGCTAATGAGGGAAAGATCATCACTAGTGGGCGGGGCTTTCCACCTCCGATGACATGTACAAAGGGAGAATGTCAATCAAAGTGTTTCTGCAGACTGTTTTTATGAAATGTGATTATAGAAAATACAATTAATTAATTTTAATCATTAGAAGCTGGTTATAGTCACACACTGTTGCCACACAACTGTGTTTAAATCCTTATACAAGTGTTTTTTGCATAATAAGTGCCCTTTAAAGTTTAAAGAAAGTATTAAGGCCAAACCTAGTTAATCCTCCCTGTAATCAAACCTAAAAGTACTGTTTTTTAAATCTTGTTTTTTATGTTGCATGTGTATGAGGTTTCTAGGACACACCTGTGATTTATTTTTGGGTCATAATCCACTGTTTGAGAACGACTGCTTTTATGCTTTTTTGGATTGTACCTTTCATTTATAGTGTATTTAACTGTTTGTGGATGTAAAAGATAATAAACTTGCAAAATCTGTAAACTTGTAAAGATCAAAAAGATACAATTTATTGAGTTAAATTGTCTGCCAATTGAAATACATCATCAGTAATTCCAGTCTTACCTTCACAAACTGATAGAATTTGAACAAATTTTCTTTCATTTCATTGGCTGCAGGGAAACGGTATTACTGTAACTTTTGCATATTAATAACAAATAAATGACAAGTAAATTGCTGTAAAATTGCTGGAACGACTTTACCGGTTAATACAAAAAAATGGGCTGTTCACATAGGCAGTGAGGATTTGTCTACAGCAGGGGTGTCCAAACTCCATCCTGCAAAGTTTAATTCCAACCCCAATCAGACTCACCTGGGCCAGCTAATCAAGCTCTTACTAGGCTTTCTAGAAACGGCAATCTGATTTCACCAAGTAGGCCATGTTCCTGGATTAACATCTATGTTGATCCTGGAAAAACATTCCAATCAGCCAATCAGAATTAAGGGATACGTTTATAGTTTATGTTAAGTTTAGGCTTACGGTTAGGTTTATGCACTTCTACATGATTGTTATCCAACTATTACTCCCCTCTGATTTTGGGAATAATTTACAGTTATGGTTGTGTTTAGGGGTATGGAATAGGTGGATTACATTTTCCAACAAAAAATGATGTTCCAGGATCAACATAGATGTTAATCCAGGATCGCATCGTACTTGGTAAAATCATGACGTGCTTTCTAGAAACATCCTTGCAGGTGTGTTAAGGCAAGTTAAAGCTAAAATCTGAAGGACACCCTCCAGAACCGACTTTGGACACCCCTGGTTTATAGTATTGTTTGTTTGTTTGTTTGTTTGTTTTGACTTTATTAATCCCAAAATGAAGTTCACGTCACAGCAGAGCTCACCATACAATAAAAAAAAAAAAAATATATATATATATATATATATATATATATATATTAAAGGCAATAATAAAAATAAAATGACATCCATACTGCACCCCTTAGTTTCAAGCAACGAGTAAACACTAGTCCATATCTACTGTAGCAATGCAATTACAATTCTACATAATTAATTTTATATGACATTGATTATACAATCTGATCACTGTTGGTAAAAAAATATCATTCCCTATAACACCCGGGCTGAATTAATCATAAATATCCCATACACTCCTAGATGTGCTTTACACTCATCTGATGCTGGTCTTTTAACTGCTCAGTCAACGCAGCTAAAATATATGGGAGACCGAGCATTCTCTTCATTGCCACCTAAATTGTGGAACTCTTTACCCTCTGATATTCGCAATGCAGAATCCCTTAGTATTTTTAAATCATTTCTTAACAATTTCTTACTTTTTTAGGGTAGCTTTTATTTGATTTTATCTGACTTTTATATGATTTTTAGATCTATTATTATTATTTTATGTTTTTAAATATTTTTTATTATTACAATTTTTTTTGCATTCATCCTTGTGTCTTTTACTGCTGCACATTTTATGTCTGTAAAGTGACTTGAGATGCTACTTTTAAAGGCGCTATATAAAAATAAAGTTTGTTATTGTTATTATTATTATTATTATTATTATTATTATTATTATTATTATAAATATGCCATTATATACCAGTTCCATCTTTTTATTGTTTTACCATTTATTTCTCTTTATCGGAATAGTATGCGCAAACTTGCGCTTCCAGATTTTTGTAACCACACATATTTGCATGGCAAGTAGCACATGCATGTTTGCATTTTTTTTTTTTGCTGTAATTGGTTTATTAACAAGTTTATCCACAACCATGCCTTGGGGCTGTTGATTCACAGGGCAGTCAATGATAAAACAGAACTTGATCTAGCTATACAGCCACAATGGATATTTACCTAGATGCGGGATTGTGTGAAGACGTTAGAAAGTACCCTTGTATACAACTCTAGCATTAAAGAACATAAAGAGATTTACAGTTGAAGTCAGAATTATTAGCCCTCCTGAATTATTAGCCCCTCTGTATATTTGTTTCCCCAACGGAAAGAGGATTTTTTTCAACACATTTCCTAACATAATAGTTTTAATTACTTATTTCTAGTAACTGATTTCTTTAATCTTTGTCATGATGACAGTGCATAATATTTTACTAGATATTTTTCAAGACACTAGTATTCAGCTTAAAGTGCAATTTAAAGGTTTAGCTAGGTTAATTGGGTTAAGTAGGCAAGTTATGGTAATTAGGCAAGTCATTGTATAACGATGGTTTGTTCTGTAGAGACAATCGAAAAAAATTAAAAATATATTGCTTAAGGGGGCTAATAAAATCCTTAAAATGATTTAAAAAAAATTTAACACTTTTATTCTTGCCGAAATAAAACAAATAAGACCTTCTTATTATAAAATATTATAGAAAATACTGTGAAAAATTCCTTGCTCTGTTAAACATCATCTGGGAAATATTTGGAAAAAATAATTCACAGGATGGCAAATAATTTTGACTGTATATGTCTTTTAACTCGTGGCTCACAGATGGACTCCTTTAGACCAGGAACGGTGTTTATGTTGATCTTGTATGTACTCATATTTGTTATCTACTTCTGCATTCACACAGACCACAGAAATCGTAATTTACTGGTAATCTTGCAACTTCTTATACCGGTATATTGCAAGAATTAATTATTGTTAAATTAAATTAAATTAACTTATGCACTTCTAAATTTGGACAGCATAATTCAACACAGGTTCATTGGAAATACATGCCCAGGGCGACATTTTAGAGAACCGCAAAATATGTGCCTGGGTTGGCATAATTGTAACACACCAGAATGTGACTCTATCACAAAGTTTCAATAAAATACTCTAAATTGATCAGTTTTTCTGACAACTCAGCTTTGTGTTACAGGTAAAACTGAATTAAACAAAATCTGTATTTAGCTGATAACTAGTCAGCACTTTGTCAATATGATGAGGTCATCTGACAATAATGTAACACACTCCTGTTTGAAATGATTCATGAAAGAGTGACAACTTTTTGTCTTTACTTTAGTTATGAAATAGTGAGGAATAGACATTGTGTGCTATATGCAGTATTCAATATTGTGTATATAAACTAGTATTCCAAACATAGACAAACGTTGGTGATAACTACTAACCATCTGTGTACAGCCTTACTGTTATACATTTTATTGTATTGTTGCGGTAACTTACTGGCAGCACTGTTGCCAGTAAGTTATCGCAACTACCCCTTTAAAGTAGCTTACCTGTAAATGTGTTTTACAGGGCCCTATCGCAATTTTATTTTACAGTAAAATAGCCTTACAGTAACTTCTTTTTATAGTAGGATACCCTTTACCACATTTTAACTTTATGGTAATGTAATGTGTATTTATATAGCGCATTTATTGTGGATGGCCATACACCCAAAGCGCTTCACAATCATGAGGGGGTCTCTCCACACCACCACCAGTGCGCAGCATCCACTTGGATGATGCGACAGCAGCCACAGGACAACGGCACCAGTGCGCTCACCACACACCAGCTATTGGTAGAGTGGAGAGAATGTGATAAAGCCAATTCGGTGGATGGGGATGATTGGGAGGTCATGATGGGTAAGGCCCTATGGAGGGATTTGGCCAGGACACCGGGGTTATACCCCTACTCTTTACGAGAAGTGCCATGGGATTTTTAATGACCACAGAGAGTCAGGACCATGTTTACCATGCTATGACAATGTTTACAGTACTTTTACTGTAATTTGTTTACATTTTACACTGGCAGTACAAAACCTTTATTTTTAGTATTTACTATTGAATTTAATGAATTCCAAACAGACGAGATCACGTACAACAGTATTTTTATTATTCATTGTTATTATTCATTCATTCATTCATTTTCTTTTCGGCTTAGTCCCTTTATTAATCTGGGGTCGCCACAGCGGGATGAACCGCCAACTTATCCAGCATACGTTTTACGCAGCGGATGCCCTTCCAGCCGCAACCCATCACTGGGAAACATCCATACACACTCATTCACACACATAAACTACGGACAATTTTAGCTTACCCAATTCACCTATACCGCATGTCTTTGGACTTGTGGGGGAAACCGGAGCACCCGGAGGAAACCCACGCGAACACGGGGAGAACATGCAAACTCCACACAGAAATGCCAACTGACCCAGCCGAGGCTCGAACCAGCGACCTTCTTGCTGTGAGGCGAACGTGCTACCCACTGCGCCACCGCGTCGCCCATTGTTATTATATCCATTTTAAATATTGCATTGTGGGTAATTGTTTCTTTTTTTCATTAACTGTCTCATTTTCTTCTTCAACTACAGTAGCAGTACTTGATTACTTTGATTACAGTAGAATACCACAAATTCCTAATATGCAGTAAGTTACTGTAAAAGTTATATGTGGTATTTTACTGGCTGTTTTTGCAGTAAATAGTTGTAAAATTGTGGCAAAGTCTAATAGTGCTTCTCAGTGTCTCCAGTACACTTTCATGTAGTGTAGTCTCTCTCTCTCTCTCTGCTCGTATCAGCTCTCCCCTGTGGACCATAATCCTTTGTTCTACAAATTTGCATCTCATTATCAGTTGCGTTTGGTAAAACTGTTTTAAGCATTTTTATTTCCCCTTTCCCTGACGCAGTTCCAGATCCGTTTCATTCCGTGCTTCATCTCAGCACTGTAGACATCCATTATCTGCACATTAAAAGCTTGAGGATCTCTCGGCACTGATGCGCTTCCTCAATGAACACTTGGTGTGGCTTAAAAAAATCCTTTTTCCATGAAGTGCAATCTGGTCCAACTCTGCTCAAGTCTGCAAAGTAATAACTGATTGAAAGAGATTTTTTTTTTTTTTTTGTAATTAAAGATTTTCCATTTAGAAACTGACTTCAATGTTGATTGAGTCTCCATGGCAACTAACGCAGCTTTTTAATATCATTTGGTTTGCATAAAATGTTCCTCATATAGACCTTAATCAAAGTGCTCAGTGCATTACTGTACAGCCAGAGAAATTCATATTCTAATGCAGAGAACTTCACTAATGATTGTTTGGGAAAGAAAATAACGAAGACTTCAAAATAAATAAATGACAATAATATTATGCAATATTAATTTGAAAACACGGCTGTCAATATGTAAGGAATGTAATATTAGGATGCAATATTAGGAATGCAATATTAGGAATGTATATTTACTGCATTTTTTTTGTGGTACAGTAAGTTAAAACGTTGAAAAGTTAGAAATGATCTATTTTAATGGCACTTTAATGGTAAGCATCACAACACTGTATGTAAAATGTATTTACTTGTATTTATTTACCTTGTTCTAATTGGTGTTATTATTGTGTCGCTGATGTATTATTATACTCTATACTGTTTTAATTTAGTTAATGTTTTTGCAAAAATAACGTATTTTTGTCATTTTTAATAGTTTTTTAGTTTTATTAAAGGGGCATTAACACAACACCGTATTCAGCTAGCAACAGATAACTTTTTAAAATGTTTTGCTTATTAATTTACAACATTTTGTGCCCCTAAAAACACAAACATTTAACACTTTTGAGTAATCTGTGGGACACAAAATGTAGTGTTATAAAAAAAATGCAAGTATGGTTTTTAAAGAAATGTATTCAGAAATTCTGTGTAATTCTCAGTTTAAATTAAGTTTAACATTTCTCTTTAGTAGTCCCTGTGAATGGCAATTTCATGTGAAAAGTTCTATTAAAAAGTTATACCTTCATAAAGCCATGATAAAAGCAGTTGCAACTGTTTTACAGAATAAACATTTCAGTATATTAATGAAATGTGCAACACAATTTACCTTTTAAATACACACCCAGCAGGCACAGGATGTCAAATTGACGTTGTACCCCAACGTCGTGGAGACGTTGCATTTTGTTTGAAAATGAAAATTGGGTTGACGTCAGAACCCAATGTCAGGCCGACATCAATGTCCAATGTCCAACCTAAAATCAACCAAATATCAACGTCTAATGATGTTACAGCTTGACATTGTGTGGACGTTACCACTGTGATGTCTATTAGACGCTGGATTTTGGCGACCCCTGGACTGACCAATAAATGTCAGTATTGGACGTCAGTATGACGTTGGTTGAAGATGTTGGCTTGACGTTGGATTTTGGTCACTTTCCAACACAATCTAAAATTAACCAAATATCAACATCATTTGACGTCGTTATTGGATGTCAAAATAAACCTTTCATGTCCTTGAACGCTGGCTAGAGATCAAATTTTGGTCACCTGAAGTCACGACTTAAATCTAATCTAATATTAAAATCTTATAATATTGTGTGTCTGCTGTGCATGTTCTATTTATTTAAATTAACTTGCTGCAAAGTTTTCCTGCAAAGTTTTATGTTTTATTTTATTGGTGTCTATTGTTATGGTTTTGTCTAAATTTGTCTTTTTATTTGGTTTTGGTATTGTTTTTTTTTTCTGTTTGGGTATTGGTTTTGGTGACGATTTAATGTAAATCTTTTGTTATTTTATTTGCTTGATCCCACGAAGAATAGCCACTACATTGGTAGTGGCTAATAGGGAACTAAATAAATAATGCCAGTGTTGCCACCTACTGGACTAACTAAATAGTGTGAGCTATGTGTAGTATACAGATAAAACTATACTTTGAGCTTAAAGGGTACCTATTATGCCCTTTTTTACAAGATATAAAATAAGTCTTTAAGGTCCCTAGAGTATGTATGTGATGTTTCAGCTCAAAATACCCCACAAATAATGAATTATAACTCTTTGAAATGGACTCTTTTATACTTTGAACCAGATTTTGCCATTTTGGTGACTGCCGCTTTAAATTTAAATGAGATTGTGCACCCAGCACTCTTATGAAAAGAGGGTGGAGCTACAAATGTGTATGCATCAACATAACTGCAAATTCAAAACAGCTGCTTCTCACTCAGGGCTGTCTATGCTAATGAGGGAGAGATTGTCAATAATTGGCGGGGCTTTCCCCCCTCCGATGACATTTACAAAGGGATAATGATAATCAACGTGTTTCTGCAGACTGTTTTTATGAAGTGTGATTATAAAAAATAGAATTAATACATTCTTAACAATATATTCATACACTTTTGCCACACAACTCTGTTTAAACTCCTTATAAATGTGATTTTTGCATTATAGGTCCCCTTTAAAGGGGCCATAATTATAAAATGTTACCCAGTGTACAGTATTTTAACTGATTATTGTGTGTGGTGGAGATGGATACATTTTCGAAATCGTGAAATTTCCTTTTGGGATTTGAACCTGCAGCCTTTGGTTTATTCGCTCAGCCCTTGAGCTGCCACCACCCATGGTTCTCTTAATCTATTAGACATGTTTTGTTAGAGATCAGTTTTTGAAGTCCCGCTTAAGTCCCTCAGAGGAGATAATTCTCCTTCCCGTGTTGATGTTCAGTGAGTGTGTTGCTGGAGATTAGATAAGACCAGAGATAAGAGACTAATTCTGAAGTTCCACAGAACAGCAGAGGTGGGAGGAACACATGGAAGCGTTCGCCAAGAGGAAAGATCCTTACTTTGATCACAATTTGTCTTAGTTCTTTGCAGCACAGTCACAAAAGCAAGCCGAATTAGATGAAGAATGCAATGTGTTGCATAAAAATGCAATCGAAAAGTATCAAACTTATCAAAAATGTGACTCAGAAAGTGTTCAGAAGAAACAGAAAAATGTGCTCATAACAGAAGATAATGTGAACAGAAAAGGCTAAATTAGGGATATCAAGGAGTATTCATGCATGAATAATAAATTTGGTTTGCTGAGAAAAAAGATCTGGTAGAATTTGAGCAATTAGATGAAAAAATATTTCTCTGAAAATATAAAAATATTTTGTTTTGTAAAAGACAAGCCATCTTTATTTCCATAGCACTTTTAGATTGTGCCAAATGCCATGTATTTTGGATGAACAGGACAAAAAAATGACAAAAAAAGTCATATAGCAATATTTCATTTTGTGAAACATATTCAATTTATTAAGCAGAATAGTGGTAGAATGCTGGTGTAGTTCAAATCAGTTCAAAATGTAAAAAATAATATATGTGACCTTGGACCACACAAATTTGTTTCTTTTTTCAGTTGAAGACAAAATGAGATATTTTGAAAAAAAAAAAAAATGTTCGAAACATTTTGAAAAACTCAACAAATAGTCTTTCTTTAGATAAACAGAACTTTTTGAATTGTGTATTTGCCATCTGTTTAACACAGCACTTTTGCAACTTTAAAACAGCCACTCTACATAAAAGCATCTGATAAATTCTGTCAATATACACCATACAGTGTATATTGACAGAGTTTTGCATATACACTGCTCTATATACAAAATTATTAGCCCTCCTGTGATTTTTTTATTATTATTTTTCTAATATTTTTCAAGTGATGTTTAACAGAGCAAATAAGTTTTTCCACAGTATTTCCTATTATATTTTTATTTTAATATTCTTCAAATGCTTTTAGTTTGGCTGCAATAAAAAATATATATAAAAAGAAATGAATAAAAAACAATTCTATGGTTAATATTATTAGCGCCCACTTGACCTTTTAACCTTACTTGCCTAGTTAACCTAATTAACCTAGTTAAGTTTTTAAATTACAATTTAAACTGATTACCTTATTATTATTATTTGCAAAATAACTAGTAAAATATTATGTACTGTCATCATGGCACAGATAAAAAAAATCTATTTATTAGAAATGAGTTATTAAAACTATTATGTTTAAAAATGTGTTTTCTTGAAACAGCACTTGGTGAATAATTGAAAAAGGAATTTTAATTTAATTTAGTGGAATCTGTGGTCTTTTGCTGGCCTTTGAGAGTCAAAAGAGAGTGGCTCCTGATGCTATTGAGGTATTATAAAGTAAAACTATTTGTCTGTAAAAGAAGCGAAACACTGTTTACAAAAGTATGACCTTTAATCCAGTAAACAGTCCTTAGGCTATTCAGGATCATTTGCCGGCGTTTGCATAAAACATCCAACACATCTCCATGTAAGGTTTTTCCGCACACAATTTCCTTTCGAGCATTTTATCACTTTCTTTACAACTACACTGAGCAATGCCAAGTGTGCCATTCAAAACAGTTATGAACAGCTTTTACATGCAGATTACATCTCATTAGCTCTTATTAGTCAGCTGTACCTACGCATATATTTGTGCTGTTATTCAGAGATACCTCACAGTTCGAGCAATAACTATAATATTTTTCTTTTTACTGTTTTTGTCGGTTCAATGTAATAGACAGTATTTAGAATGAAATAATTTCTTAGTCACTATGTTTATTTTATTATAAAGTATTGAGATTAAAAATTAAAAGAAGATAAAATCATATAAGGCCATACAGAGTACTGGCATACTCAGAAATGTTGAATCAAATTGAGTACAAAATCTTTAGTTTTAGCGAATAATAATGTTTTTGTCTGCACACAGATTCCACATTTGTCATATACTTGATGAGTTCCAATATTTTTACTATCACTTTTATTATCAATATATCCGGTTTCCCCTACAGTCCAAAGACATGCGCTATAAGTAAACTGAATAAACTAAATTGTCCGTAGCGTATGAGTGTGTGTGAATGCAAGAGTCTATGCATGTTTCCCAGTACTGGGTTGCGGCTGGAAGGGCATCTGCTGCGTAAAACATATGTCGGAATAGTTGCCGGTTCATTCCGCTGCAGCGACCTCTGTAATAGAGACTAAGCCAAAGGAAAATGAATGAATGAATGAATGAATGAATGAATGAATATACCTGTGTATTAAAAGTGTTTTTGTTCTCAGAAATATGAAGCAGCAAAACTGCTTCCAACATTGATAGTAATCAGAAATACAGCTTAAGCAGCAAATAAGCATGAAGGACTTCTAAGAAACCAAAGACTAGAGTAATGATTTTTGTCATCACGGTAAAAAGTAACATAAATTAAAATATATTTCAACTGAATCTAAGAGACATATTATGTATACAGTACACAACCATGCAAAACCATATTTATTGATTTATTGATTTATTTTTTGACAATTAAACAATCTATAAAAGAGAATAAATATAGTTTGATGTATACTGTATATCATTTTATTATGTGTATAATATACTAAACATAATAAGGTGCTTGAAAAAAAACTTGAATTATATTTTGGCTTTAGAAGTGTAGTATGGGGGCGTCACGGTGGCGCAGTGGGTAGCACAATTGCCTCACAGCAAGAAGGTCGCTGGTTCGATCCCCGGCTGGGTCAGTTGGCATTTCTGTGTGGAGTTTGCATGTTCTCCCCGTGTTCGCATGGGTTTCCTCCGGGTGCACCAGTTTCCAGACATGTGGTATAGGTGAATTGGGTAAGCTAAATTGTCCGTAGTGAATGTGTGTGAATGAGAATGTGTGTGTGTGTTTCCCAGTGATGGGTTGCAGCTGGAAGGGCATCCGCTGCATAAAACATGTGCTGGATAAGTTGGTGGATCATTCCACTGTGGCGACCCCAGATTATTAAAGGGACTAAGCCGAAAAGAAAATGAATGAATGAATGAAGTGTAGTATGTGAACAGCAGAGGGCACAATTACCCCACTCGTCTGGAAGGAAGCTTCAAGGAAAAATTCATATTGGCTAACATTAATAAACTGTAATATAGAATGGAATTTTTCATGAGTTGTTTCAAGGCTTTTGTTGTTGTTATTAATGAACTTAGATGCAGGATCACGCTACTATTAAACAAAAAGGAAAACATAAATGCATAATTAAAGGTAATTTGTCTATTTTCCCACATTGACAAAACTGGAGCAGGATTAACTTGTCAGTCAACTGGTCCCAAAACCCACCTAAACTTGATATAATGAGCTAAGTAACCACCCAGAGCTAGTTTAAGACTTTTTTCCAGGTCATCTCTTTTGTTCTGTTAACAGTGATGAATGACGTTTCCTTACGACTTTTTTTTTCTTTCTGTCACCCTCATGTCCATGTTTGTGACAGAGAGGCAGAGTTAGCATGATGGCTGATTTTGTATTTGCTGGCACAGCGGTTAAAAATTCCGAAAAACTGACTAAGCAATGGACTCGCTCTGAGAAACAAAAGTGGACCACTCTTTAAAAGTCTCTTGTGTTAGCAAACACATCTGTGACATATTTCTCCAGACACAAACTGAGAAGTGTTTATGACATTCGCAAAATGTGTCAAAAAAATATGTCCTTGCTTCTTGCTTGCATTTATAATTAGTTCATGTGAAAGTGTTTGACTTTGTGCCCAACTGTCCTGTTTTCCTGCTGTTTATGTGAATGTTTGACCTTTCCTCGAAACAAAGGCACACAATTAGTTTGCAATTAGCAGGACATTTGAAAATGTGATAATGAAGTTCATGGTATCATTCCTGTCAGGTGGATTGTTTTCACACTCATTTGTCTTGACAAAGAACCTCATGCATCAACTTCAAACTGATTGCATTATACATTCACAATATGTGCTTATGTAAGCCTGCCTTTAATTTTGATATATTATTGTGATTTAAAATAACCGTTTTCCTTTTCTTTTTGTGTTATTTAGTATTTTTCTTTTTATTATCTTTTAGCATACTGTGAATTTCTTTTTATTCTGTGATGCAAAACTGAATTGTAAAGCATCATTACTACAGTTTTCGAATCACACAATCCTTCAGAAATCATTCTAAGGTGATAGTTTTCTAATTAAGAAGTATTAGTTAATAAGAATGATAATAGTTAAGGATTTTTGTAGAAACTATGATCTTGTAATTCTTAGTAATAATTTAAACATGTATTGTTTAATCATTTTAATGCATCTTCGTTGATAAAAAAAATTGTTTGTCATTTTAAATAATTACAAGTCTTTGCAATTATTCTGTAAAATCAAAAAAGTCAGAGTAGGCTCTCTACAGTTCCAGAAATAGCTAATTATTTAAGTTCTCACCACAGGTGACGTTTTGAGCTTAGTCGCTCTTCATCAGAAATAATGATGAAGTCTGAAGTCTAAGCTCAAAAGATCGCCTGTGGTGAGAACTTAAAGAAATATTGTGCTATTTTGGAGCTGTAGTGTGCTTTGGTTCATGTTGTTGTGTGGTAGTCCACCTACAGTGAACATTTTGCCTATTGGATGTGCGGATTTGTTTAATTATCCTTCAGACCAATAAGTTTAACCTATTTGTCCTCACAAGGATTTTAGAGCCAGATTTACAAACAGTGCAAATTTGCACAAGAACGCAATTCCAAAACAGCGGTAATGGGCAGGGACATAGCTGCAGATGATTGGGTGATTCGGTGACCTACTATGACCAGGCATGGCATTCTTTCGTTCATTCATTTTCTTTTCGGCTTAGTCCCTTTATTAATCTGGGGTCGCCACAGCGGAATGAACCGCCAACTTATCCAGCATATGTTTTACGCAGTGGATGCCCTTCCAGCTGCAACCCATCACTGGGAAACACCCATACACTCCCATTCACACACATACACACTACGGACAATTTAGCCTACCCAATTCACCTATAGTGCATGTCTTTGGACTGTGGGGGAAACCGGAGCACCCGGAGGAAACCCACGCGAACACGGGGAGAACATGCACACAGAAATGCCAACTGACCCAGCCGAGGTTCGAACCAGCGACCTTCTTGCTGTGAGGTGACAGTGCTACCCACTGTGCCACCGCGCCGCCCCAGGCATGGCAAAATTGTATTTATTTTTTCTACCAGGGGTAAAGGGGACTAGACAAATATGTGGTATGTGCTATGAAAATAATCAATATTCATGATGTTAGAGTTATCCTTTTATAAAAGCAGCTATGGTAAACTTGTTGAGCAAAAGTATAGTTTTATTTTATTTAGACCTATTTATTTACTTGTTTATTGGCCAAAGAATAGGCATGTTCACTAAATAGACAAGCTTAATATACCGTAAGTGACCACAAGACAATGACAAAAAACATTTACATGCAAAGGTGAAAGATTTCAGAACTGCACAGCACTCATGCGCTCAGCTCATACGCCTTATGTTTACTTACAGTAAGCTATATCTGACTGTATTTATGTGAGATAGTCCACAAGATGTACATTTGAACAACTGTTTGTGTGTTTGACAGTTCAGGTGGGAGGGGAACAGATTGCAGGCTGTCTTAGGGAACTAGGATTGGACTGGTATTACATGACTCACCCTAGTTGTTTGTTCTAAATCGTCTTTTAATTCCTGAAGTAAATTTAAAATGACGTATTTGGCAAACAATATGTTCTCCTAGAAAAATCTCCTAGCTTAAAGTCACTATTGTGACACACATCCACTTTGAACAGTTCAGAAATTTGAAAAACAATTTAGGGCAGTGCATGATTTCATTCATTGGGAACCAATTGGTTCCTTGGAAGATGGGTGTGGCTAAAAAAATGAAAGAAAACTGATGAATGGATGAAGACAGAGCAGAAACAAGACATGCCCTAATAGCCCCTCCCGAATGGCATTCCATGTGATCAGAAGTGAAGAAAAGTAATTCGAGGAGGGAGAGAAGGTTATTATATTTGATGAAAGATTCTGCGGGCAAATAAATTTTTAGAAAATAATGAAGTGCATAGATACATCATTTATAACAAGGACTACTATATACTGTACATATAAAAATAAGAACAGTAAATTTTCATGAGCAACATTTAAGACTTTTAGGCTTTAAAAATGTTAAAAAATTGAGGAACGCAAACGTTAGTAAATCGCATTGAATGATTCATACTCCCTTTCCATAAAACTTGTGTCTGACTGGGAAACTTCTACAAATGCATATTCAGTAAGGTCAGGTACAAAAATAGCTGCATCCATGCATGTTTAGTATACACTGACAGTACTCTTTTAATATCAAAAAGACAGTTTGTGCAAGCTGTTAATAAATCCTTAGTCATTTAAAATCTAATAAAATGAAAGCGCCAAAATAAGCATGCTCTTTAAATAATAAACAAAAATTTTATTAAAATTACAATAAATAAATACATTTATTTAATACATTTATTTTAAGGATCTTTTTTCAGTTTATATATTTCTTTGTATTGGATTTTAATCCTCAAGCAAACCATAAGTAAAACCATAGTAAAAAAACCATAGTAAACCATAGTAAAACTGAATCTGAGTTTTTGTGTTTAGAATACTATAATCAGCACAGGATTTGAAGCATGAGTGATTCGTTATTTTCAGCTTTGTGTCAAGATTGAATTATTCCATTTGATTAACTGTTTGATGAAGCCATCAAAATCGTTAGCTGTAACCTACTTTGGAAAACATCATTTTGCATTTTTACCCCTGTGACATGAGCCTGTGTCAATATGGCAGAATTCAAATGCGTTTTTATCTTTTTAGCCAAAAACAATGTACAGACCGCATCAAAATCTTGAGGAATAACTGGTATATGTACATGAAAAACAGCCAAATAATCCATCAGGAAGTGTTAATTTTATATTTTTGTATTTAAATAAACAGATTTTCCATAATTGATCAATTGTTAAAACCAGGAATTGTAAACAACAAACCAGGTCATGCATCTCATTATAACAATATACTTTTAAAATTGTAAAACTATTACAAAATAATGACACTTTATTGTAATAAATCCTAATGCTGAATGATATCCTGCATAATATCAGTAAAATGCGTGTTAATGGTTTGGTGTTAATGAAAGGCTGATGAGGCTGTTGGGTTTCCTGTGACAAAAAAGGTTAAGAAGCTCTCTGTGGGCTTACAAAGCAGACTAAGCAGGGTGCAGAGCTCTGTTGATAGCTTTTAGATGAGCGCTAGCAAAAAACTCATGTTCATGTGGGATAAGAGCTAGAAATAACATGAAAGCACGCACAGCGGGGGGAGACCGAAGCAGTCAGCAGAAAAGGCAAGTACAATGAGAATGAAGCAATAACTAGGCAATGGTTTATACAAGAGCTTCGTGGATGATCATGAACTGAAGCACTGATGTAGAATGGGATCTGAAAATATAATCATCTCTGCCACATCTTGAGTATTGTCTAGGATTTAGGGTTTGGAAGATCATTCCTACAGCCATGAACGGCGAAACAGAAGGTTCTGGAAAGTCATGTTGTAGTGATGCAAAAAGTCATTGCGCACTTCATGTGAAATGTATGAAATTTATGTAAAGTGCTATGAAAATAATCAATATTCATGATGTTAGAGTTATCCTTAAAAAATGTTTTGTTATTTTTCATAAAAGCAGCTATGGTATACGTGTTGAGCAAAAGTATAGTTTTATTTTATTTAGGCCTATTTATTTACTCATTTATTGGTCAAAAAATGGACATATTCACTAAATAGACTAGCTTAATATGTGACCACAAGACAATGACAAAAACATGCAAAATCACCTTTTTTACATGCAAAGGGGAAATATTTCAGAACTGCACAGCACTCATGCGCTCAGCTCGTACGCCTTATGTTAACTTACAGTAAGCTATATCTGACTGTATTTATGTGAGATAGTCCAGAAGATGTACATTTGAACAACTGTTTGTGTTTTTGACAGTTCAGGTGTGAGGGGAACAGATTACAGGCTGTCTTAGGTTGGGCTGGTATTAGATGACTAGTTGTTTGCTCCAAGTCGTCTTTTAATTCCTGAGTTAAATAAAAATCAATGACATATTTGGCAAATAATGTGTTGGACAATGTGCCATGAACAGCAAAAGAGAAGGTTTTGGAAAGTCATGTTGTGGTGATGCAATAGAGGTACAATTTATATGTTATATGAAATACAAATTAAAAAAGAGGAAAAATCAAGAGAAGCAAAAAAATTAAAAAATGTAGTTGAAATTTTGTAGGTTGTAATTTTTTTTTGCAATATTTTGCTTGAATTTAATTGTATTATCTTTCAATTTCTAAATATATTTGGTGACTAAAATATTATTTTAATAAATATATCTGTTTAATAAATCTGTTTTGTTTAAATGCACCAAAATACATTGCCTATATTCACTGAGAAATGGATAAAAATATTCACTTTCAAAATGGGGTGTACTGCTGAGCACTGTATATGGAAAGATTTTGAGAGTATAGGAGCTGAAAACCTAACACATAAAATATAAACATATCTTTTATTTAAGGTTTACAATGCACATCCAATTAGGCATTTGTTTGGTAAGCAAAAGCTGGTAAGCTGGTTACTGGTAACCATTGACTTCCATTAGTTTTCTTACTATGGAAGTCAATAGCCACTGGTTCCAAGATTCTTCAAATTACCTTCTCTTCTGTTTAACAGGAAAAAAAGAGACTCCTATTAAAACTCTTATTATTAAAATTCTTATTAGCGGTCCACAACTATGTTTTTTAAATGTTCTTTTATTTATTTGCTTATACTTACGTATACTTAATCTTAGTATAGAGAACTGATGATGACTAGGGCCAGACAGAATCTGCATTTTTTGCTACTTCTGCGCTGAATTTTGTAAAAAATCTGCAGATTTATGCTGAATAATTTTGGGAGTATCGTGACTAAAAAATTAATATATGAAATAAAAAATATATTTTTTTTTACTTTTATTTTGTGTTTTATAATGCAAATCGAATTAGATCTACTTATTTGCTAAAAAAAGCAAGTCTCTCATATAATAGATCTACTAAAAGACAGAAAATGTTACTTTACAAACTGTACTGTAAATAAATCAAATGAACATTTTCATATTAGTCAATAATATTACTGAAATTAATAAAAAAACTAAATAAATATAAATTTACACACATTTACACAAGTAAATAATAGACTCCATGATGGGCTCAAAATCTGCAGAAATCTGAGGATTTCTGCTCGCACAGATTCTGTGTGGGCCTAATGATGACTAAAAACATATTTTATATTACAGGGAGGAATGTCACTGCATAACAGAGTTGAATGGAAAATTCAGCATTTAATTTATTTTCTCAGCTTTTCAGAAAATATATATATATATATACATATACAAATATAAAATTTGTCGCCTTACAGCAAGAAGGTCGCTGGTTCGAGTCCCGGCTGAGCCAGTTGGCATTTCTGTGTGGAGTTTGCATGTTCTCCCCAGATCTGAGCATCTTCAATTGTTTTATGCTGGAAAACATTTTGTGAATTGGTTGAAGTGTTTAGAAAAGAAATTTAGTTAAATGTTGTATTGTGCAAAAAGGAAAAAATGGTCAAAAGTTGGTTTGTTCTTTGTTTTTTCTCTATTAGCAGTGTAAGTAAGAACCCTTCTGTTTGTATCCATTAGTAAAACTGAACATCAGTTGCTAGTGTGTGGTTTTGTGCTGAACTATATGCTGTTAATGTTTCATATAGGACATTACAGTACTGCAAACACTGACACCTAAAGGGTTATGGGTCTAGTATTTGAAAATGTCATTGAAAGTGCACTTAAAGAAAATAGATACAAACAAACAGACACAGACACAAAAACACAGCTTTTTTCCCAAACAAAAATCTGTGATGTATTTTGAGCTGAAGCTTCACAGACATATTTTGGACTCTTGATATTTGTATTACATCTTGTTAAATAGGATAATATGAACCTATTAAAGTTACATTAAAAGTATAATTTTTCTTAAATCAGTCAAATGTAAACTAGCAATTGGTTCCAAACTAGCAACCTGAGCTATAGATTATACTGTAATGTGGACACTTAATTACCAGTTATGTTTCTGGATTACCAGTGCATTTTCTGTACAAAAAAAAATTACCTTCTTAAATGAACCCAAAAATGGGATTGATTGATTGATTGATTGATTGATTGATTGATTGATTGATTGATTGATTGATTGATTGATTGATTG
>CAIGQV010000919.1:9360362-9378018 GCA_903798115.1 Danio jaintianensis
TTGATTGATTGATTGATTGATTGATTGATTGATTGATTGATTGATTGGCAGTATGTTTCAAAAGAAAAAAGTACAGAAAATACACTGTTAATTTTCTGCCAGGACATTATCTATATTTGGCTTTTAATTTCATTGTATAGTGTTGCTTCCAGAGCCAGCGCTAGCACAGCAGTAAAGTAACAAAAGGAGGCAACAAAGTGAATTTGGTGAAATAATTAGCTAAATATGGGCAACACGGTGGCTCAGTGGTTAGCACTGTCGCCTCACAGCAAGAAGGTTGCTGGTTCGAGTCCCAGCTGGGTCAGTTGGCATTTCTGTGTGGAATTTGCACGTTCTCCCCGTGTTGGCGTGGGTTTCCTTGGGGTCTCCGGTTTCCCCCACAGTCCAAAGACTTGCGGTATAGGTAAATTGAATAAACTAAATTGGCCATAGTGAATGAGTGTGTATGGGTGTTTCCCAGTACTGGGTTGCAGCTGGAAGGGCATCCGCTGTGTAAAACATATGCTGAATAAGTTGGCGGTTCATTCTGCTGTGGCGACCCCTGATGAATAAAGAGACTAAGCCGAAGGAAAATAAATGAATGAATTAGCTATATATGACCAATTATCTGCTAAACATAATGATTAACAACCTTTAGCATATTCATAAGAGCTGTATTATTTTTGGGTCAGGAAGTTTAACAGGTTAATTTGTGCAATTTACCAATCCTAAAGTGACATTGTGAATCAGACTGTCCTTAACTGACATGCTGCAAACAAAAAAATATCTAGGAAAACCTTTATAGAAAGTACTTTGGTCCTGCTTGTTTCCCATTCTGTCTTCATATTTATAATAAATTTTTCTTTTTGATATTTATCAGGACTCCAAACTTCAACTTAATGGTCACATTTTATGACTTTTCCTGCTGGTGTGACTAAATTTAATTAAAAAAAAACATTGCTGGTTGCATTATTAAATATTACATAGCAAAAGCAGACTAAAATAATGCCACTAGTTCAAACCACACACCCATGGATTTTTATAGCACAATGGATTTACTGTAATAAGACAAACAGTAACCGTGGCAATAAAGTGGTATTTTCATACAGAATTTTATTAGTTTATCGATTTATTAAAGAAAATAAAGCATTAATGGCATTACTATGTTATTATTACATCAGTTGTTTTGCTTCTGTACTTAATGTCATTATGCTAATTTACATATAAAACTATATAGTTATTATGCTTCTTTTTCCACAGTAGTGAGGTGCTATGTATATCTGTGATAATCAAGACCTATAAACATACTTTTGATCATTAAAATAAATTACATCACAACATCTCAGCTTAAGTGACCATCAAACATGCATTTCTAAGAAACCACACTTGTAATGTTATTAATATTTGATGTCCACGGCTACCAAATTCTACCATCTGCAGAATGTGGCATTGGTCCCGTTGTTCTTTAATGTTAGTCTGAAGCTCTGGGATGTACAGTATGTACTTAAAAATACAATTTCTGTAAGCTAAGTCTATTTATTACCAAAACATTGGTCAGTAATGCTGTTAAAATGGGGGGGGAAATAAGAATAATTATGTGACCTGTGAATTTCAGGTATGCTTTAAAATTTTCAGCCTGTGCTCCAAAAAGTTTTTACATACATTTGAGGTCCCACACTGTAAAATGCTGGGTACCACACAATCAATTTGTGTTAAGACAACATGAAGGAATTAAGTGAACTTGTTAGTTTTTTTTTTTTTTTTTTTCGAAATTAAGTAGATTGAACATAAAGCAATAAGATTGTCCACAAAAAACTCAAGAATTGTGTTGTTTCAGCTTATTATTGAAGTCAGAATGATTTAATTATATTTAATTAAATACTTTTTTCTAAAATATTTCTGTTTAGCGGAAAGAAGATTTTTTCAACACATTTCTAAACATAATAGTTTTAATAACTAATTTCTAATAACTGAATAATAACTAATAATACTGAATAATTCTAATAACTTTTGTTATGGTATTTTTCAAGATACTAGTATTCAGCTTAAAGTGCAATTTAAAGGCTTAACTAGGTTCACT
The DNA here is from genome assembly GCA_903798115.1 of Danio jaintianensis. NCBI lineage: Eukaryota > Metazoa > Chordata > Actinopteri > Cypriniformes > Danionidae > Danio > Danio jaintianensis. Next base: position 9,362,422 of record CAIGQV010000919.1, read on the forward strand.
AGGCAAGTTCAAGTATAATGTCATTATTAATGTCAACAAGTCATTGTATAACGATGGTTTGTTCTGTAGACAATCGGAAAAGAAAATATTGCTTAAGGGGGCTAATAATATTGACCTTAAAATTTTTTTTTTTTTTTTTTTTTTTAACTGCTTTTAATAGCTGAAATAAAAGAACTAAGACTTTCTTCAGAAGAAAAAATATTATTGGAAATACTGTGAAAAATTCCTTGCTCCGTTAAACATCATTTGGAAAAATTTGAAAAAGAAAAAAAATTCACAGGAATTTTGACTTTTGAAAAAAAACAAAAAACAGCAAATGTAATTTTTTAAGTGCAGTACAAGTTCATCTAAAGCTCTGTTTATGTGTTTTTTTACTAGAAAGTGCAAATGTCAAACCAAAATGAACAGAACTGTGTAAATCTAAAGCTCTGTTTATGTGTTTTTTGCTAGAGAGTGTCAATTTCAAACCAAAATGAACAGTAAATAGTGTAAATAGTTCATAATATTTAGGGCTGACAGTCAGAATTTTCCAGAGACTCTGAAAGAAAGCAAATCATTTGACTGTCTGTCTGCCAAAACGAAATTTCAGGCCTTGTTTTGTAAGTTCATTGAAAGTGGCATTTCATAAATGATCAGAATAAATGTCATGCTGTTTATCTCTGCTGCCCAAAAATCTGAAAGAGCTGCATGCTTTACTTGTAGCAATGTAGCAATTTCCTCTCCCGCTGTGAGCACAGATGCACCCCCCCCCCCTCTCTCTCTCTCTCTCTCTCTCTCTCTCTCTCTCTCTCTCTCTATCTCACTCCTCCTCCCTCTCTCTCTACAACATTGCCATCTCTTTTCGTCCTCCCTTATTTTCCTTCTCTCCCTTGATCATTCTCATCCTCTTGTTTTCTTTTGCGTAAAATGTCTTTCTTTATTTGTCTTCCATGCCTTTTTTTATTTCCATAGATAGGCAGAGCTGAAGGGATTCTAGCCATTCTCTCAATATCTTCTTTTCATGCTGTCTTCACTCCTTCAAAGCGCAAAATCTTCTGCCACTTCTCTCACGGGGGGAAGAATCATCTTCTTGTCTTTTATTTTTCTTCATTTATTCCTTCACTCAGCGACTGCAGCTTGTGCGTTTATTTCAGCATCTACGTTTCGGAAGGGATTTTCCACTCTAAACTGGAATCATGTTCTATTTCCAGCTGGTGATCATGGCAGGGACGGTTCTCCTGGCGTACTACTTTGAGTACACGGACACGTTCCCGGTGCACATTCAAGGATTCTTCTGCTACGATAAAACCTTCTCCAAGCCGTATCCAGGACCTGAAGATGACAGCAGAGCTCCTCCGGTGCTGGTGTATTCGCTGGTCACCGCCATTCCCACCGTCACCGTAAGAGTTTCACTGCCATTCATAAACTCACACTTCTCTGAGGTGCCGCACGTGTGTGTGTGTACGTCAGTGTGTGGGAGCGATAATGAGTGTGTTTCACTGTAAATGTGTGTCAGCGTGATCGTTAGAAGCTGATGTTTTACTAACTCCAGCGTGTTTGCCATTTGTCTGGCGAATGTGGATAATGACCATGAGAAGAATTGCTTTTAAAGGATTTTCAGTTTCTAGTAAAATAAAACTAATTGCGATGATATTGAGAACTGAGAGCTGATTTATGTAGCATCATGGTTGCTTTTTAATCTGATTAGGATCTATATAAGGTATAAATGAGATATGTTATATAAAAAAAAGAATAAATTAGGCTAGTTGAAATTGATTTAGCTGGTTATGTATCTTTTTTTAAGATAAGGATTAATAATTTAGAATAAAGTTTGTTTTGGGCACATTGGATTTGATTTGGTTGGACATCGTGCACAGGCAGGTTAACAAATTCAACTTAAAGTTGTGTCAGTAAAAGATCAGAAGTATTACTCTAAAATTAGTTATGTGTGTGTGTGTGTGTGTGTGTGTGTGTGTGTGTGTGTGTGTGTGCGTGCGTGTGCGTGTGCGTGTGTGTGTGTTTGTGACATACAATATAAGGACACAGATATGTATAATGACTCGGGGATTACACAGGTATTACATTGAGACGGTGAATTATGAGGACATTGCTGATGTCCCTATTTTTTCTATTTTTCTAAGCTTATAAATCAAGAAAGAGTTTTTTCTGAAAGTAAAACTGCACACAGTGTAACTGATAGGATTGGGTGCAGGGTTGGTGTAGGGCAATAGAAGATACAGTTTGTACAGTATAAAAACGATGAAAACCTAAAAACAACATTTGTGTTTGTGTGTGGGGAAATAGCATGGCCTGTGGTTAAAAAAAACCTTCAATTATCACTAAATATTGCCATCACACTTACCATTTTTCAGCTATTTCTGAAGGTGAAATCCAGTAGAATCAATGCGATTGAGTATTTCCATGTGGATTGGTTAGACAAATTTGCTATGTTGACCAAAGAAGGCTGCATATTGTGCATAAGTGACTTATAATGCATCTCTGTGCTTAAAAGTGTAAAAAAAGAACTTTTCAACAACTTTAAGCACTTTAAGGGTTACTTAACTTACTCAGTTTGTCTTTTTTTGCTAACCGAGGCTACATTTATTTATTTGTTTTGTAAATCAAGTAAGAATGTTTGATGTAACATAAGCATTTAAAATAACTATTTACTATTGTACTATATTAATAAATGTAATATATTCCAATGTATTCCTCTGATGCAAAGCTGAATTTTCAGCATCAGTACTTCCAACTTGTCATATGATCCATGAAATAGTTTTAATATGCTTATTTGTCATTAAGTATCATTATGAATTTGAAAATAAAATTCTAAATAACATATTTATAAAACTATGATCATATTTCTCTTTAAAAAGGTTTTTTTTTATAAATGCCAAAAGAGCAGCAGTTACGTGTATTTCTATACTGTAACTTTTGATTAATTTAAAGGTGCTGTATGTAAGTTTTTGGCTCTTTTAACGCATTAAAATACCGTAATATGTTTGGAGATATTTAAGAAACATGCCAAGTGAACATACTTGTTTATATGAAAAACAATGCTGTCAGATATTCTGCTTTGAAATTGTATTTTCTGGGCCGGAACGCTGTTTTTGTTTTGGTAATTTTAACCTGCCCAATGCCAGTTTAGCCAATTATATTTCAGCACCCCGGGTTGCCTTGATGGAAAACAGCGTATTTCATTCATTCAGTCAGAAAGGCTCTGAAAGCATGTGCCCGTGACCGAAAAGCGACCTCCGGTGGACAGTAGCAGACTCCGAAATGAGACGCAGATTCAGTTCCACATGAGGTTATTAATTAGCAAATGATATAAATATTACGAACGTGAGCAGGTTACATTGTAACCGCATGTCCTAACAACACACTTCGTGACGAGATACACAGTGATGAGCAATTTGACTGTTTGCACCAGACGAAACACGACAGAAGTTTAAATACAGCCATTCAGAAGCACAGAATATGCACTCACTCACGAAATGGTAAGGTTTATAATGTAATTAATACATATTAACCCTCTTTAACATTATTAAATGTAGCCTACATGCTGAATCACTCATATGTGTTTAGTTCTAAAGTTCAATTTCAATCGGTTTATTTTATTTTCCAGATCTGAGGTGAACTATCTGCTGCTGCTTTCAGTGTATGGCAATAAATGTCATGTAAAATAGCATTCAAACTCACATTGTTAGCATTTAACACTGAATAAAGCACACGAGGTGTACCTGAGGTGATCATTGTCATAGTTTTCTGTTGTTCACCTGTGAGAAATAGAAGCCGTTTCTAATATATCAATTCGAGGTGTTGGTTAGGACAAAAACTCCTTTTAATATGGAAAATATTCCTTCTATCGGGTGCCGTTGCTTTTATTTAGAACACGGTTTAAATCCCTCGCTCCTGTCCTCAATCTGGCAACCTGCCCTTGCGTTTGTTTTGATCCAGGAGTGCAATACCTAGTTCAACCACTGGGTGTCAAACTTACATACTGCACCTTTAATGCATCCTTGCTGACTAAAAATAATTTTATTGACGCTTTTTAAGTAGTTTAAGTACCAACTTACCCACTAATAACTACTAGCTTATTACATACCTATTAATATGAAATTGGCTATTTATTAATACTTAATAAAGAATTCTCTTATTCTACATCCCTAATCCTACCAAAACCATCCCAACTATACTGTACTGACTATTAATAGTAAACTATTAGTAGTTTATTGAGTTTAAACTCTTAGTTAATAGCGATATTTGTACCATAAAATGAAGTGTGACTTTAATTTTCTTAAGAATAGCATACTGACCTCAGCCGACCACTTTTGAACGGAAGTATAGCCAGAAAAGCTACATTTTGCACCTGCTCTGTCTCTATAGTTTGAATGTCAAGGTTGAGACATTATGCCGGTTTTATTTAGGTCAGACCAAACATAAGTGACATTAACAAGGTTAGATATCTACAGTTTGATGCAGTGTAATGAATGAAAGCTGGATCAGGTCAGTGCAAGAGTCTCGATTCAGCTAGCCAGAGTTAAAAAAAACCCCACAGATTTCCCAACGGTATCAAATGATTCATTATCAGGGGGAGGGTGAATTAATGTCTTGTCTCACCCAACATCACAGAAAAACAGATGGTGAGATAACACAGCATTAGACATCAGAGGGGCTTTCTTCACTTTTGAATATTTTTACACACGCTGCACACACACACACAGACATACTCGTTCCTCATCTGTGCAAATGAGACCAGAAGGTGATATAATCTCTCCGTCTTTTCTTCCTTCACGTGGAGATGACAGCAGTGTGCAGAGACACACCTGAGGCTCCACTGAGAGTCACCTGAGCTTTCATCTGGGCAAAGATCTGTGCTTTTCTTCTCTGCGGGTTACTGTGAAAACAATACAATGTTATTTAAGCAATTCGTCTTCTGCTATGTGCATTTTGTGATATAGAGTTATTTATAGATATAGAGATACCCTATAGATGTTTGGCATATAGAGTGTGTGGGCTCTTATTTTAATTGTTTCATTTTTGGGTTCCCTTTAGGGCTGCTGTGTACTGGCATCCAAAAATGCTGGCTAAGTTGTACAACCAAAAATTTCTCGGTCTTAGTACCATTAGTACCATTATCACTGTAATTGTTGCTCACCATGGAGGGATTCACTCCTGCAAATATGTCTGATAGTCTAATAATCCATGTCATTTGCAAATATTTGAGAAATGTTACGAAATTCCCAACCCAGGCTCATTGCGGATATGTACCCAGGTCTACATTTTTGGGAACAGCAAAATACGTAACCGGAGCCAACCAGGCCAGCTTATTGTCAACTGACTGACTGATCGACTGACCCACCCACGTCCTTCCCTAAACCCAACCGATAGTGTTTTCAAAAGCAATCAAGAAATAGAAAAGCCATCGCGGGCGCGTGATTTTATTTGCTTTTTTTTTTTTTTTTTGCTTTTGTTTTACCTGGTTTCTAGAACTGTTCTTCTCCGGACTCGAACCCCATCATCCCGGTCAACTCTGCTCCCTGTCGCAAGTCTGCCGGCGTATACGGTGAGCTATCGGGCAAACTGGTAACATTGGAAAAGCCGTCCATACGGAGGTAAGCAGTCAGCAGTAGCGTGAAAAGGAATAGAAGCCGTCGGCGGCGTCATACCAACTTGTAGCATTCATTTTAAAGATGAAATGCAGCCAGACGTATCTCTGGCTACATAATTTGTGCTCTCCAGAAATGTAGACAGGGGTACGTATCCACAATGAGCCTGTGTTGGAAATTACAGCTGTCCTCTTTGGGTTCCTTCTTGACTTGAATTGTTTACTTGCTGGGTCACTTCACTATGTGACACTTGCGCTCTGATATGTTTCTGAATAACCACTGAGGTAGCTCTCTTCAGCCAACAGTGATTTTACATGCTCAACGAGCTCCGAAGTTACCCCAAACCAAGCCCAATAGCCGACCATCGGCTTTGTGTGTCCGGGCCTTTAACAGTGCCGATTGGCCATTGTATCAATCAGCCAAACAGCACTGTCCAAGAATTCACTCAGTAGTGCAAAAAAATCCAAAGTGTAAATCCTGGTATCGTCACATTTTATTTTTTTTCAGTGCCGACTGTTACTAAAGCAAGCTGTCCTGAGATTTAACAAAAATCTGAATGTTTATGTTGTACCAATTATTGTACACACATAGTCAAACACGCAGCATTTCAAAATATTCTCCATTTAATAGCATGTGGCAAACACCATTGCTTGACACATGCTCTCTAGAAAGATTCATCCTTTTCAAGTAAGCGTTTTCTCTATGAAATATATGAGCGACTCAAATGTCTTTGTACTTGTTTATAACAGAAATGTGGGGATAGTTACCTCACAAAAGTGCTCATCAATGCAGGTGTCCATTGTTTTTGCTGTCTTCAGTAGTTTGTTGTTGTTCTTACATTTCCTCCATTCCTTTTTCGACTGTAGAACAATAGTCAGAGACCTTGTGGACAAGTTAGGAAGTGCAAAATGGTTAAATGCATATACAAATTGTGCAAATGCATAAAAAACGGGCTGTGCACATACAGTATGTACAGTTGAAGTCAAAATTATTAGCCCTCCTGCTCTTAAGCTACAGAACAAACCACCGTTATACAATGACTTGCCTAATTACCCTAACTTGCCTAGGTAACCTAATTAACTTACTTAAGCCTTTAAATTGCACTTTAAGCTGAATACTAGTATCTTGAAAAATATGTAGTTTCTAGAAAAATATCTATAACAATCTTCTTTCCGTTAAACAGAAATTGGGTAAAAACAGGGGGCTAATAATTCTGACACAAAGCCAAAAGTGTATATATATATATATATATATAATTTAATTTAATTAAAAAATTTTTTTACAAGGATGCTATATTGTGAGCATTCTGTATATTTCGTCACCAGAATAATATGCACATACTTTATTTACACGACCTAATTTATGTAACTATATGCACAGCTTGCACATTGTACTTTCTCTGAGAAGGAAAAGGCACAGTAAACACTTTCTAGTGTGCATGTGTAGAGCGCCTGTGTTTGTGCACGCTATCAAATAGAGTATTCTTTGAAAGGCTAACGTATGCATAAAAAATTAAGCATGCTTTGGGCTTCAGAATGGGTGAAGAGGATGTACGGATGTACAGTATCTGCAGAAATAATTAACAAATTTAAGTACATTCAGATATGGTGCTTACATTGTTAAAACTTGCACAAAAATGCATCAAGTACACAACAAGTGCACAGTAAATGTTAAAGATGCTTTGATGTACAATGCTACCTTTTTCTCTTGTTTAATAATCTATTTTATGTAATGTATTGACACATAACAATTAAAAAGGAAAAAATGCTGCGTCTTTTTAAGCATACAAGGCATGAATCATAAAACTTGCAAGTCATATTTCACTTATAAATGGAGCCGTTTGAATTTGTTTTTTCATGCCGACATTATTTTCAACAAGAAATGCTTCTTTTTCTTGTTGCACAATGTGATGTGAATTTTTGCTTTTGGTTTTGAAGTGAAATCTGACCTGGACATCTTCTTTCTATTCACCCACAGATGAATGTATCTCTGCAGCAACGCTCTCTTTGTGTGTAACTGCCTTCATCTCTTTGTCTTGAGGATAGTGAGCGTTTGCATCTGCCCTGTGCCAGCGTGCATGTGTGTGTGTGTGGTTGTGCACGTGTGTGAATATGTGGGTTCTTGGAGTGTGTGTGGGCGGATGGAGGATTCTATCTTTTGCTGAGAGTAGAATCTGGCAGCAGTGATAGTGAAAATGAGAAACTCTCTCATCAGTTCTAGCGCATTAAACGAGGTTGCTTTTCCCGCTGTAAACACGTGTTTGAACCCCGCTGAAGGGCTTAATTATTGAGACATGCTGCTCTCCACATCTGAAGATGTCAAGTGGCCCTCTAATTCGCAGCAGTCGCAGACGTTTGTGTTCCCTAATGAGTGGAGTGCCACTGAGTGCTGGATCAGGGTCAGGTACTTTTTAGTTCGGCTCGTTTAAGGGATATTGCAATCAAAAATGAAAATTCTGTCTTCATTTACTTGCCCTGCATGTCATTTTTGTCAAATTAAAAGGTTTTGGAGAATGGCAGTGACCAACGAGTTGACTTAGATTCACTGGACAAATAATACAGTAGACAATCGTGGCAACTAAAACAACTTTGGTCACAAACATTTAAGAAACTCCTATATATATTTTTTATAATTCTAATTGTAACGGAGGCCAGCTAGTGAAGTGCTGTGCAGGTAAACCTTACTCCTTTGACCTCTAAAGGTGCTCTAGCAACAGACACTAGAGGCCATGGTCTTTAGCCTCTTTGTTTGAGCAACTGACTACTATACAAAGAATCACCGGTTCGATCCCAGCTCAGAATGGGATGGGTGCAGTAGGACTGGTGGGTGACATGTGGGGGCTCGTCCGGGATGGGAGTGAGATTTAGAGGACTGAGTGTAACGGAGGTCAGCTAGTAAAGTGCTGTGCTGGTAAACCTCACTCCATTGACCTTAAAAGGTGCTCTAGCGACAGACACTAGAGGCCACAGTCTTTAGACTCTTTGTTAGAGCAACTGACTCCTATACAACGAATCACCGGTTCGATCCCAGCTCAAAAGGGATGGATGCAGTTGGACCGGTGGGTTACATAGTTCTAAGACGTTCATGCTGGTTCCTTCTCGTATTAACATGTTTTTACTAATCTGATCAGCTGAGATTATTATCATTTCTACCCAGTATTGCATTCAAATGCATCTCTTGTGACCACTTATGTTTAGATTTTGTTGGGACCCTTTCCAGTAATCATTTTCTGTATTTAACGAACATCTAATATACATCTAAACAGTCGTCTTGGCTACAACAAGCCTAAATTTGGGCTGAGAGTGAAAATCTAATAGATTTCTAACAACAGACCAATAATAGACCAGTCATTAAATAGACAATATTGAATGACACGATATGCAAAGTCTGTGTAATCTGTCTATATGATGACTAGTCTTTTTTTGGACTATTGTTAGACGTCTATTAGATTTTCACTTACAGCACAAAAATTTGGCCTTGTTTTAGCCAAGATGTCTACAGGTATGTTTGAACTTCTATGAAATCTTTATTAAACACAAAGTTGCTTGGTTTGTTCCCTCTTAGTTCCCTCTTATTCAATGTGATGCTTGAATAGTATTAAATGAATTTCTCACAACGCATCCCATAATGATCACGTGTTAGTTCAGTAGAATGCAGTGATGGATGAAAACCAGAAATCAAGCCCTTGAATAAATGCAAATGTAGAAGTAAATGTAGAAGACTGATAAAGTACAGATACCACTGGCGGATTTGGTAACACTTTAATTTAACGTTATGTATGTACTTACACATGTTCCATCACTTACTAGTAATTACAATGAATTATGCATAATTTTATGTAACTAACCCTAAAACTAACTCACATTCTAACCCCAACTATAGAGTAAGTTCATGTAATTAATAATATTACTCAGTAGTTAAATAAATAATGACACTGTAACCACGTCACCTTAAAATAAAGTGTATTGGTTTGACGAAATGTGCATCTAAACCAGTGTTTCCCAACCCTGTTCCTGAAGACACACCAACAGTACACATTTTCAATCTCCTCCCAAACAAATACACCTGAATAAACTCATCAGAACATCAGAAGAGACTCCAAAACCTGAAGTTAATGGGTCAGATAAGGGAGACATCCAAAATATGTACTATTGGTGTGCCTCCAGGAACAGGGTTGGGAAACACTGGTCTAAACTATGCAAGCAATCTGATCTAATGTCTTTGGAAGTGGTCTTAAACTTTTAAGAACCCATTTATACTTGTATTTGGTGTCCTCCACTTGTGAATAAAACATGTTAGTACAAGGTGTAAAAAGGCTCTATGAAACAGATGAAGTCTTAATTCTTGTCCTAATAAAATCTTTATGTATTATCATATAAAGCATGTAAAAAGGTGTAATCTGACCAAAGAGAGGTCAGCTTTACTCGTGTGACCTGCATAAACACATTTTGGTGCACTTTGTGTCTTATTAAAAGGGATAGTTCACCCAAAAATAAAAACTCTGTCACCATTTACTTGTAATTCACTTGTTCCAAAACTGTTTTGGAAAATGTTCCCTTTCCTAGTATTTGTTTTTCCTACTATGGATGTCAATGGTTTCCAACATTCTTCAAAATATCTTCTTTTGTGTTCAACAGAAGAAAGAAACTCATAAAGCTTTGGAACCACTTGAGAGAAAATTGAAAGCACAAGCAATTTTGGGGTGAACTATGCCTTTAAATGAACTGAACCGAGAAGAGTTAAGTCGTTTTTTTCAGCAATGAAAAGCAAATGATCTGGTCTGAAAACACCCTGAGAAACACAGAAGAACATATAAGATGAGAAATATGTCTAAGATTAAGTGCGCTAGAAAGGAAATTGGTAAATGCTAGACTCAAATGAGTGGACCAGTTATGACTATTGATGGTGAAGGCATCAAGTATTATATAAATCCAGAAGAGGTGGTGTAAAAAAGCGTCCTTGCAAACCGTCACAAACCCACACCATAACCAAAAGCATTAATAGAACAAAATTTAGCAGAAGTTACATAAGAAGTTGTTGCTGTGAAGATTTATTTGAAGCCCACTTTTTACTTAAGGAAATATGGACAAAATCTCATTGCAAAAACATCACTCTAGCAAAAATTTTTTTGCTCTAAATCTCAAAAACATATCTATGCATAGAATAAAGAGCAGAGGCCGTTAAAAGCAGACAAATTGTATTCCTTTTCAAACAAATTATGATTACCTGGGATTTTCATGGGTTTTGTGTTTTCCACAATACTGTGACCTTAAAACATTTTACGATAGTGCATAACTTGTTAGCCAGTTTGTTAGCATCACTCATCTGACATTTCACACAGGCCTGTGTAATAAAATATAATCAGATTCGCTGTAGTCTTTTGGTGGTATCTTTTATTCATTCAAAAATCATTTATACTATGTATTGGTTGTGTTTGTGCTTGCAAGCTAAATGTTATTATTGCTCAAACCCTCAAGACAATATTTAGGCCCAACACATAAGATTTATGTATTCTGATTGCATATAAAATTTCCATCCAATAGGATTAGTAACATAATTGAACTAATAAACTTCATGTGATTGCTATTTGTTAGTTAAACATAAATGAATCAAATAAGAACAAGATTCATTGTAATAATATCAATAAATCCAAAGTGTTTTAAATACTTCATTATTCATGAATATCTTAATATTTTTCCCCCTGAATATTAAGTAAACCAATCTCATAGAATTTAACTAATTGGATCTGGCTTTTTCTACAGCTAGATATATTTATACCATATTCATCATATTCACACAGGCTCATTTTGAAAACATACCCTGTATACATTTCTGGAGAGTGCGAATTATGTAGCCAGAGGTACGCATGGCTGCATTTAGTCTTTTAAAACGAATGCTACAGGGCGGTATGACGCCGCCGGCAGTTTCTGTTTTGCTACCAGCTGACCGCTTACCTCCATATGGACGGCTTTTACACTGTTACCAGTTTGTCCAGTGGCTCGCCACGTTTGTCGGCAGACTTATGACGCAGAGCGTAGATGACGCGACAATGGGGTTCGACTCTGGCGAAGAACGGTTCCAGAAAGCAGGTAAAACAAATACAAAAGGCAAAATATAAAATAAACAAGTAAATAACAGGGTGAGAATGTGGTAAAATCTGAAAACGTTGTAAAAATCAGGCAGCCACAAGGGCTTTTCTTTTTCTGGATGCTTTTGAAAACACTGTCGGTTGGATTTAGGGAAGGTGGTGGGTGGGTCAATCTGTGCTTTTGAAAACACTATCGGTTGGGTTTAGGGAAGGAGAAGGGTGGGTTAGTCGATCAGTCAGTCAGCCAGTCAACAGCGGCCTCTGGTGGATTTACGCAAGAAGAGCAGAATGGCACTCATGAGAGAAATTTGAGATCTGAAAAAGCGTACATAGCGGCCTCTGGCGGATTCACGAAAACAAAAACTTCAAAAAAACGTACCTCCTGGGACGTATTTCGTGCTCTCCAGAAATGTATGCAGGGGTATGTACAGTATCAATAATGAGCCTGGGTTGATAAAATCAGAAGGTTACAAACAGTTAATGATAAACTTCATCGTGATTCATTTTTTTCAGTGTACTTAGAGTTTGTAATCTGTGTAAAAATAATTGTGTGATCCTTGGAACCAGTAACAGCAAGCAGGATTGGAATAATAAGTTGAGTAAACAATGACAGAATTTTTATTTATTTATTTATTTATTTTTATAATTTTTATAAACTGGTGTTTTAATGAAGTGTACAAATGTGGACAAAAACACCTTAAATTATTCATGCTGCTCTTCGTTTTTGGCCATGTGTTTTTTGTGGTAAATGTGTGAGCTCGAGTGTATTCTGTGTCTTTGATCTGATTTGAGCTCTGGCCCAGCAGAGACGTACAGCGCCATCCATTCAGAGGCTGCAGCTGCCTGATGTCACATCTCTGTATTTATGATAGATGTTTGGGGACTCTGTGTTCATATATCCCAGCAATGTGGGCTTGCTGTAAGTGTGTTCTGTGACCTCATTCTGTTTGTGCTCACATGATACCTTAGAGAAAGAGACAGATAAAACGGACCAAATCAAACAAGAAACGATGGTATATATACAGTAGAACGCTGCGTACAATCACAATTATACAAACTTTGTATTATTGGTATACACAGGTACTGCTGGACAAATCGAATTCGAGGACAAACTAATTGTAGTATAAAAACAAACTAATTGCAGCTGGTTGCCAGAGCTTTAAAGTAAAAATAGAAATGTTGTATGAACATTTTAGGTTTTATGGATGGATCCAGTGTACAGTAAAAAAAAATACACATTTTAATTTACGGATAATGTTTAAATATTGTGGATAGATTATCTTTAAAACAAAACTAAAATAATTGCTTATAGTGCTGTCAGGAACACAGTTTTACCAAACAAATTGGTCAAAGAAAATCTTACTTATAGAGTGCTTGACACAGCATTTAGAAATGTTTTTTTTTTTTTTTAAAGCATCATCTCTCTTATGATAATATGTCAAATAAAACAGTTGTCATGCCAACTTTATACTGTAAACAGTAGCTTGCAATGCTTGTCCCGCTTCCGAGTTCTTCTGATTGGTCCACTGCTTTGGAACTAACATTGATGAGCAGTGTTGTGTGTAAAAGTAAAGTCTTTTAATTTGACACTACATCTTAAAAATTTAAAATGGCTCTCGAAAGATGAACTATCAAGCGTGTGTTTACCTAGAAAAACAGCAGAAAAGTATAGCATTGGAATGAAAAAAATCACGTTCTGTGTGAATGTCTCCTAAGATCTCAGTTATCATGATGTTCAACTGAACGACAATCAAGACGCGTCAAAAACAGGCATACATTAAGACTCATATGGAATTTAACATCATCCATCTGTCACACGTTCACTAACCCACATTCTGAAATGGTACCTAACAGCAAACATAGTCTGTAGAATTAATTTTCAACATTTTCAACATGTTTGAAGTTGTCGTGCTCAGGTTCTGCACTCCTATTGGTTCTTGTTTTGACTGTGAGCATACTTGAAAGTCACACTGCAGAAAAGTGTTTCAAATCTTGAGCCACTGCCAGAACTACATGATAGGGATCATTTAATCACAATGGTTTTTAATCTGTCAGTGAACATGTCAAACCAACACACAGAGACCACACAGATTTTACCCTAGAATTATAGGAATCTTTTAGGATTTCCAAAATTTGTCTCAGATGGCCAAATCATTGACGAAATTCCACAGTGTGAGCCGGGCTTAAAGCTGCAGCCCTTCAAGCACACTCAGTGTCCAAAACTCTCTTTCTCATTTTCATTAACTCCTTCAAGTGAACTATTTTAGAGGAGTAATGGTATAGGGGCGAAATGGTTGCTTATTATTATTGTGTTCACCTGTGCCTTGTTTAGTTACTCATTTAGCCATGTATTTAAGCCCTTGGTTTGTCCTGCATTCTCTTTACTTATGTGGAGCTGTTACATTGATTATCGTCTTACATATTATATTCTTTGTTTTTGTTTTACTAAATAAAGTAAGTCCACTTCAGCTGAAACCCTCTGATGTTCTTCCCTTGGCTGCACTGTGACAATAATAGGTTTTAAGGGTGCTACATCAATCCTAAAAATATCCACTTTATCTCTCTAATATGTGTTGAGCAGGGAAGAGAACTGGGAATGCATATTGACAGAGAATGAGGAGTAAAGAGAATGGAGAAAGGCACATATGCGCTTAAAGATGATATTCTCATTGAGATCCTTGTCATCCGCACTCAGCTCTTGTAAGTGTACACAAATGCCCAGAGGATGCGTTTAACCTCTCTCTGCGGAGACGATCCTCAGCCTAATCTTAGTAAGCCTTAGATTAAGGCATCAGCTTTTGTTTAACACTCCTACTCAGCCTCGGGAACACTGGGAATTGGCCATGTGGGCATGAAATGAGAGATGTGCTCGAGTAAAGAGAGAAGCAGGGCTGTTTGTGGATGGAAATGTGAAAAATGGAGGAAATGAATGTCCTTTCACGTGGCTTTTTTTTGGACACACACACAGCTCAACGCATGCATCTTGCACTGCTGTGACCTTCACTTGAAAAGCATGGCAGATAGAATCACGGAAGAGCAATTCTTTAAGGTTGCTAGGAAGCAAGAAAGCAGGAAGTGTGCAGTGTTAGACAGTCAAAATATGCATGATGTCCATTTTTATTGTAAATTCAGACACTTAACAGCGATAAATGTTTGCGAAGAACAAAAACTAAATTATATATAGTCATTTTTAAATAAAATTTGATGTTTAAAATGTGAACATTAAAAATAGGAAATTATACTTGATTAATTATACTATGATTATTATTAAATTATTAGGTTTTTAATAAAAAATAATAACAAATTCATTTGCATCTGAACTCTTAATATTAAGAGAAAAGTTGTCACTACAATTCTATTGTCAGAATTGTTGCTACAATTCAAAGATTTTTTTTCAAAAATAAATTAATACTAATACTACTTCGGCAAAACTGTAATAAATTGATCAAAAGTGAGAATAAATACATGTAATAAATTTCTTTTGACATTTATTTTCATTAAAAAATTCTATATAAAAAGATATATGCTTTCCCAGTACTGGGTTGGAGCTGGAAGGGCATCCGCTGTGTGAAACATATGCAGGATAAGTTGGTGGTTCATTCCGCTGTGGCGACGCCTGATGAATTAAGGGACTAAGCCGAAGGAAAATGAATGAATGAATGAATGAATGAATGAATGAATGAATGAATGAAGATATATGCTTCTATACATCCCAACAGTTTCCAACAAAAATATTTGACAATAATAATAGTAACTAGACAGTAAAGTTCGTCGAGACAAACTTTGAGGCTGGCTTGAGAAAGCCTGTTGGCAATAGTTTATTTAGTTTAAAACAGTTTGAAAAAGTAAGTATGGATAGATAGATAGATAGATAGATAGATAGATAGATAGATAGATAGATAGATAGATAGATAGATAGAT